>JARHVA010002336.1:2152500-2472500 GCA_037957365.1 Torreya grandis
CTCATACACTTTGTCCATCTCTTTGAGATTATCCTCATTTTAGCCATGCTAAACAACTATCATCTTGACCTCTTGATTTTAATATGCACCATTTATATTGATTAGTAAAAACACCCACTCACTATTTATCTTTTGAATAAGCTTGGTCTTTAGTTCTCTTCAATGTAAACTTTGAACACTTGTCCTCATCTCATTACTTCCTGATACCTTAGAACAAACATGCTCTATTGATTCTTTTGTAAGGACCATGATCTTTAACTTCATTAAACAACAAACACTTTGACTCATTTGAATCAATTTGATCCATTGATATTGATCTTTGTGAACACCCACACGCTATGAGATCTCCATTTGGTCTTGGTCTTTACCCTTCACAAATTTGGCTAAGTATGGGGACCATCGCTCTCTCCCTGGAAGGCCAATTTTGCATAGTCATATCTTTTGCTTTAATTATAAGCATGTTCTCAAATTTTGAAAATATGTTCTCATTTAAAATATGAATCCAACCATGTATTAATCGTATCCTAAGACCTTCACACGTGTGACATACAATTCCATTAATCTACTCACTTATATTTTTTCTACTGTAGAACCAACTATGCCTAAAACTTCTTGGAAGGCCAATTTTGCACATGCATACTTTTTGACACACTTCATATCATGACCTAAAATTAAGTACATATCAAATAGGAATAAAAATTAATAAACCCATATGACTAAATTATTTTTAAACTTACACATGTGTGAAATATAACACCATCAAAATTCCTACTCAGCTTTTCTTACCACTGTGTAAATTTGGCTAAGTATGGGAAAAATATTATCAAACTACTTGGTATTTAAACTTTTCACTTTCATATCTTATGTTTCAATTTATTTAATGACCTAAAATTTAACACATATTAACTAGGAATAAATTGATCACAACCATATGACCAACTCCCCTTGACTGAACCACACATGGTAATGGTGATGTCAACAAACTACCTACTCAAATTTATCTATCATAGTGCTAATTATGCCTAGATAAACATAATAAAGAACTAAATTAATTACACTCATGTAAAAAATAAATCCAATCATCCTTGACCTTTGATAGGACCCCTTACACATCCTCAAATTACCATACTCATCCCTAAACATCTCTAACCATGCCAAAACTAAAGATCAACCAAGCTTCCTTCAAGCATATTAGGATAAGCACATTACACACTTTGTGATTGACACATAAAATATCAATACACTTCATACACTCACTTTTACACCTCCATGACATCATTTATAACTATCTAATAATCTCCTCCTTTATTATTTATGTCAACACTTATCATCAAATAAACTATGACTCACATTCCTTCTCTCTTCAAGCACTCTTCACAAGAAACCTTCTCCCCATTTGACACAATGAAAAATTGGGACCAAATGAACTTTAGGACCTTAAGATATAATAAATCAAGAGAGGTAAACATTATAAATATGATACAAACTCCCCCTTACCTTGATCCTACCTCTTATTGTCTTGACAACTTCCTCTTACTCCATGCCAATACTCTCTTCAACCCAGTACTACAAACACTAAATGAAAGAACACACAAAAATACCAAAATATAATGGAACTCACTAGAAAACAACTAAGAGGGACTCCCCATAATATATCTAATCCATTTCACCTCTTGATCATCCTCAGATCTCCACACACCATGAAGAATCATCACATAGGCTTACTAGCCTTTTATCTCAAGTTACCATAAAGATCACCAATAGAACTTAATTCCACTCATCAAATAGGAAATATTATATAAAATAACCTAATAACTCTCTTTGAAATACTCATACCTTTCTCTTTTTGATAAACTAAACACAAGGCACTCTTCTTCTTACGAGGCCTATTTAGACTCCTTATAGCCCTACATGGAACTTAAAGAGCCCACAACTTTTATTAGATATACCTCTAAAAATTTAAACTTAATATCTAGATCAATTTCATATTCATCCTCAATTACAGTAATTTTCATTACCTAGCTCATCCTCTATAACATACTTCCTTCATAAACCTACTAGCTAATTAGGCCTCCATCTTGACAAAAACATGAATAATTTGAAAAACACAAACCTTAAAATATATGTAAAGCTTTATTTTACAACCCATTTGTCCCATTAAACCTATAAGAATCCTCATACCTCAATTCAAAAGGAAAAACACTTTTTTAGTAGATCCCAAAACCCTAGAATCTCAAAATAAACAAGGTCAACACATCACCTTCCAGTCAACACACACTCTTGAAACTTTTTGAACACCTATAAATAGACATCATACACTTATGGACCAAGATTTGAGCTTACAAACCATTAGTAAAATTTACTTCTTATAACCCATTTTAGGCCTACTTATCTTTAAGCCAAAACTTGAGAAAATCAAGAGTATTCAAAAATCTTAAATTGACACAAACAGGATCATCAAAACACAAAACTACCTAAAACACATCACAAAGAAGTGCACATACCTTTTTGAGAATCAAAATCTTCTTGATATTGAATCAATATCATTAGGCCACTTGGAAAGACCAATTCTAACCATGTAGACAATGTATACACAATAACACTTGCTTCTCCACTAAAAGGATTCTCTTAAGAATCATAGACAAGGACACCCTACTTCACAATATCCTATAATAGTGTGAAACTAGGAGTTTCCCATAACTCCTCATATTACTTCTCCTCCTTGGTCATCTAATATTTTTAGTTCTTATTTTTATTCTTAGGCTTAAGAGAAGCAACAAGTTCAACCAATACAACATTCTCCTTTTCTTCTAAGATTAGATTGATAATACATGGAAATAATATAGATTTATGACATACCTTTTCATCTGAAGAATCCACCTTGTAGTTTGGAACCTCATCACTAGGCACAACCAACTAATGTTATTTGCATGAAAATTTTTCAATAATATCAAGATGATCACTTTAATCCATAAACACCTCAAAACTATCCTCAACCAGTGCCTTGGTCTTCTCTTTGAGCTTGGTCTCTTTATTCTTAACATGAGAAGAAAATGAGAGCCCTTGGCACTCTTCAACTTTTGTAACATTCTCCACATAGAAAATAGATTACTCAGACCTACAAACTCCTCATGACTCACACTTTTCACCTCTAGCTTCCATGAGTTAACTTGCCTTCTACCTTACACTCTTGGACCCTGATTGAACTTATTTTGACTTAATGGCCTTTACTTAAAGAACCTAACAATGTGACCAATATTCTCACAATTGTAGCAAACAATACTCCTTGATGGAAACTCAACTTGTCTTACCTTGTTTAGACAAAAAATATCAATGTGTCTAATGTCATGACAACTAAAACAAACTACTCTTTTTAAAGAAGACTTGCATTACCTTACTTTATTTGGACAATGATTAACAAAATGTCATTAATTAAGATAGTTGAAGCACTTAACTTTGTTCACACCTTTTGACTGATAACCCCATCATAGTTTAATACAAACTCATTTCTAATAGGTCTATTGCATTTTCTATCCCTATGACCAAATGTATTACATGTGTAATATTAACCATTGAATATTGCATACCTCATGGCATTAGGTTGTTTGATCTGATTTATCTTTAATCTATTTGCACCATCATTTCTTGACAGATTGGTGATCTTCAAAGGCTAAACCACCTTGCTATCATTGACCTTCATGTCAACTTGAGAAACAAGTTTGGATACTTCATTAAAACCCAATCCAGATCTACCACTATTATACTTTTGACTATTTATAAGATTACCCAGATCATTAGAACTCTAATCAAACTTGAAAAATTATTTCACCTTGATTGTAAACTTCTCTAACTCATCTTTTAAAGACTTATTTTTAGAAACATACCTTGAACATTCATCTTCTTTATCTTTTAGGCTAGTAGACAATATTTTTAATTGATAATTGAGATGCTTGACTATATCTTCATGCTCCTTGGTGTCTCTATTCATTCTTTCCTCATACACACTAAATTGTTCCTCATAGTCTTTGAGTTGAGACTTTATCTTCTTGTTAATATTCTTCTCAATCTTCAATTCTTTAAGATCATTTATCAATTTAGTCTCATATTCCACCTCATCTTCATCATCATCTAAATCACTCCAAGTAGACTCCTTTTAATGTGAGTAACTACAATCCTCAGCCATGAAGAGGGATTCATCTTCATTAGGACCATCATATTCATGATCATACTCTGAGTCACTGACTTCACTTTTATCTGATGATCTTCAATCTTATTTTGCGTAAAGACTCTTCTTGTCTTTGAAGAACTTCTTATTATCAAACCTTCTAAATCCATTTTTGCTTTTATCAGACCTGAATGATCTCTTTCCTTCATCATAACCTTGATCATGCTCTTCATCATCATTCTTCTTATAATTATGAGGGCACTTATTATAAAAATGTCTTGCCTCTCCACAATTGAAGCATTTGAGGGGTATTTTACCCTTATACATTCTTGAACCTATTTTCAATTTCCTTGAAATCAAAATAATTAGTTCATCCTCATCTATGTCAGAAATGTCATCCTCATTAGGTTTCTAACCATGAAACTTCTTATTTGTCTTCATTTTAGTCTTGAGATATGCTTCTTTATTTGGTGGTATATCATCATTTACTCTCATCTCTTAGGCATTAGAGGTGTCATGCAATTGATCCATCTTCAACTGAGTAAGATCATGAATTTCTTCTATAGAGGATACTTTTGGATCAAACTTGAGGGATAGAGACCTTAATAGCTTTTGAACTATATTAGCCTCTTCAAGGTTCTCTGCAAGACCTCTGATGATGTTCAAAATCTCATAAACTCTCTATAGAAAGGATACCATAGAATATTTTTCCTTCATCTTGAGACTTTCAAATTACCTTATGCGAGTCAACAAATTAGCAAAATTAACCTTTGAATCTCCTTCATAAATGATCTATAATTTGTCCCATATATATTTATAAAATTTATAATGGATTAATTTGGTGAACTTAGTCTTTATAAGACCACAAGTAATGGCATTCATTGCCTTATAATTATTCTCAAATAGTTTCTTGTCTGTAATACTAAATAGAGAAGTAATAGGAGCAATATAACCATCTAAACTAGAATGCCATATATCAAAACCTAGGGACATAATATATGTCCTCATCCTTGCACTCCAAAATTCATAATTATATCCATTGAAAATCAATGCTTTCTTAGTATAAAAACCTCCTTGATGACTACCTATATTTTACCTTGGATCACCTTCAAGCTATCAAGCCTTTACCAAAGGACCTACTCTAATACCAATTGTTAGATATATAATCATTGAGGGGGGGGAGTTGAATTAGTGATCCTATATATTTCAATTTAAATTATTTCAAACTATTAAATAGTATTCATATATCAACTTGATCAATCAACATTAACAAGAGAGCTCATTCATTCAATGCATACATAAGATCAAACACACAACACATATTTCATGTGGGAAACCTTCATGGGGAATAAAATCCACTCTAAAACTTATAACACATGGACTAATTATATTATAAGATATTACAAATAAGATATTAGTCAAGTCCTTTTGACCCAAAACCTTGATCAAGTCCTTTTGACCAAAGGCCTTTAGTGAAACACTTGTTTCACAAGGAGCAACTCCCTCTAAGGAAGATCAAGTCCTTTAGAGCCTCCTATGAAATGAACATCTCCACCTTATAACTAATGTCTTTAACACCTAATGATGGATATATGTTTTTTTAACTGCTACACAAAATCCCTCTCTATCTTATAGAGGCCTCTCACATAGGCATGTCATAATCTCTCTCCTTCACTCAAACTATTCTCATATGCACACTCAGACCTCTTTGCATATCCTCAAACTATAAGATCACTATCATCTCATCAAAAATATGACTTATAGGTCATACACATAATTAAAAAACTATTCTAGTCATCAACTCATTTGATAGGCACACTACCTATCATCTTTTCTTTGCTTCAATTCTCACTTTACGTGAAGAAACCATCATATTTGGTTTCAATATTTATAAATCATTCATAATTATCAAAACCTTTGTCAGTTATTAGGCATGAAATATCCCTTTAAGGCTTATAAAATACAAATACACATCTCAACACAATCACATAGGTCAGCCATAACATCTATGTGTCACCCTTAAGTAGCTACACCTTTCAATTAGGCTCTTGTAGCTCTTATAGGTCTCATGGAGACCATTTCACCTCTTTAACACTTATTTAAAAAAATAAGAACATAGGAACACTTTAAAATTAATGTAACCATGACACATAATATATAAGTCCCCTTTAAGTGAAAACATCCATCATATAACTCTTTTGCTAACCCCTAATTAGCTCAAACACCTCTCTATACATAGTCATTATGAACAAACACATAGTGAACTTCTTCAGCATTGTTCATACTCAAGATAGATTAATCACACCTCCAAAATTCATATAGAATATCCTAATGAATTCTAGAACACATTTTAATAGTTAAGTCATCATGAAACATAGAAACATCAACAACATAAGCTCAAATATCCTTCTCAGGTGACTTGCAGAACATATATGAAAATATAGTCAACTTTAAACCTTCATAGCTTTGATTATACACACTTTAAAATATTAAAATTTATATATACATATGTATCTTGGATTATTCTAAAAATTCACTTTTTACACCATGAATAAATTTTTCTTGGATCAAAAGATATGGCTCAAAAACTAGACACTAGTCTTTCCTTCATTAAATTCAAATATTTGAATTTAAACGGTCACAATTAAACCTCGGTCACTTAAAACACATCTCATGCCCTCACATCTTAGATAAAATATGAACCATATATATTATTTGAACTTTAACTCATAGTTTTCTAATTCCAAAATGTTAAACCTCAAATAGTTGACCTCATCTTGTGCAATCTGGAAACTTTGATCTTATACGCTCTATCAATCTCTTCAAGATTATCCTCACTTTAGCCATGCTAGACAACTATCACTTTAACCTATTAACATTAGTATGCACTATTTATCTTTATTATTATGAACACACACTCACCATTGATCATTTTAAGAATATTGGTCTTTACTTTTGCTCAATATTAAACTTTGAACACTTGCCCTCATCTCGTTGCTTCCTGACACCTTCAAACAAACACGCACTATTGATTCTTTTGTAATGAGAAAAATCTTTAACTTCATTAACCAAAAAATACTTTAAATAATTTGACTCAATATGATCCATTGATATTGATCTATATGAATTCCCATGAGCCATATGATATCTATTTGGTCCTGGTCTTTACCCTTTCAAAATTTGGCTATGGGGACCATTGCTATCTGCTTGGAAGGATAACTTTGCATAGTCATATATTTTGCTTCGCTCAAATGCATGTTATCTAATTTAGACTATATGTGATAATTTTAAATCGGAATGTAACCATTTATTAATCAACTCCTAAAACCTTCACACATGTGAGATATAATGCTATTAATATATTCACTCAAATTTTTATACCATAGAGCTAACTATGCCAAAAACTGCCTAAAAGGCCAACTTTGCACATGCATATCTTTTGACATGATTCATGACATGACCTAAAACTTAGCACATATCAATTAGACACAAAAATGAATAAACCCATATGATTAATTTCTCTTTAAACTACCACATGTGCAAAATATAACACCATCAAAATGCCTACTCAACTTTTCTTGCCACTTTGTAAATTTGGCTATGGGAAAACACTGTCAAACTACCTAGGATCCCAACATTGTACTTACATATATTATGTTACACTTAATCTCATGACCTAAAATTTAGCACATAATAACTAGGCATAAATTACATCTTAACCATATGACAAACTCCCCTTGAATCATTCACATGTGGCAATGGTGATGTCAGAAAATTACCTACTCAAATTTATCTATCACAAAGCTAATTATGCCTAGATGAACATAATGAAGAACCAAATGAATTCCATTCATACACATAATCACTTAAATCATCCTTAACCTTTGATAAGACCCCTTTCACATCCTCAAATAACCATACTCATCCCTAGCAATCTCTAACCATGCCAAAATTGAAGACCAACCACATTTCCTTCAAGTATACTAGGACAATCACATTGCACACTTTGTCATTGACACAAAGAATATAAACACACTTCATCCACTCACTTGGAAACCTCCATGACATCACCATTACATCATTGACAACTCTCTAACACAAGTTTCAAGTAATATTGAGCCTACTTATTTTTTGGATATCATGAAAGATTTAAACAATAATTCCAAGCTCATTATCTTTGATCCAATATATTTACCATCCAAATATATTATTGGCCATAATTTTCCTTTGTTCATACAAGTGAACACACAAAATAAATGAATAAAAAGGGTGATTTTTGATACTGGATTGGGCCTAAACATTTATAGTATAAATTTATTATCCACCATGGGTATTTAGACCAATATTATTCAAAAAATTATTGTGCATGTAAAAGGCTTTGAAAATTCACATATCCCTTTGGTTGGTCAAATCACATTGGATGTGACATTTAGACCAAAAATATTTTTATCTATTTTTTAGGTAATGTCTCAATCATTACATTATAATTTATGTTTGGGTGGACCTTGGATACATTCAATGGAATTTGTCCCATCTAAACTTCATTGATGTGTAAAATTCATATATGATGGGACCTTATTATCCATTCATGCTAATGATGAACCTTTTAACTTTTTAAAAATGATATATTATGAAATTGAATGCATTTATGTATCAATACCAACTAAATAATACATTCCTCTTAAGCACTTACAAATATATGAAATAGGTGAGTCAAGTGTAATGGCTCCTTTGTCTCCAGATGTAAATAAGGCACTAAATACTAAGGTACATATAGATACACATCAAGAAAAGGAATAGTTACTAAAGTATATAATATAACCATAATATCTCCCATTATTTGAGATTATTTTATTGTTCAATAATTAGTAGATAGATGGCCATGTTTTAAATTACTACGATAGTGATGATGATACCATTTGTGATATGATAGATGAGAAAATATGAAAACTAAAATTTGATCCATTTTATCACCTTTGGTATAACCTATTCAAATCTATAGGTCTCGATAAATATAAGATAAATCCAATTTTATAAGATACAAAATTGAAACTAGATAATAAAAACAAAAATATCAAATGAACATGTAAATTCTTGTTATTGTATACATCCCTATTGGCATAAAACATTGAGTCAACCTTACAAGGGTAAAATGTAAATTCATCATGTGAACAATGTGGATCCTTATCAAAAGGATTCATAACAAATTTAATAGATAATGAAAAAACAAGATGCTCCATATACCATGTTATCTATGTTACTTTAACATAGAATGATTTCTTTATCTTCTACTAGACATAGATCACATAATAAACTTCTACCTAAAAAAGACAAGGTAACATATTATAAATATAATTATATCATTAGCCATAATATCAATCAATGTTAGGCATTGAAGAAAATAATTTAAATAATATAAGAATAAAGGATGAATACACATTATGTTTGACATGAGAAAAATTCAAAAACATTCATCTCTTTCAAAAAAAAATTATCTCTCAAAATGATAAAAGCATGAAGATTTAATCATTAATGTTAATATTGATGGGATATATTTCCACCATCTCTAGTTTGATAATAACAAGTGGGATACAAATTTTGGAACCACATTTATCGTAAAATCAACACATATTAAATATGAACTAATATACTCTCCATTAATTCTAGAATCTTGGGGATACATATAGTTACCTATATCATGTGACCCATGTGTGTAATCTTCCACCATATAGATATTATACCATGAACCACATTTAAAACTAAAGTTTGGATGAAATTGTCTAGTTGAGTGGAAATTTAATATAGATACTACAAACATGTGTGTTACTTTTCTTGATATGGATAAAAATATTTTCATACAACATGGTGGGTATGATTATTTTATTGCACCATTGGGTTTAGGTAAACCATTACACAAAAACATTGAAGAGGTAGAATTACATAAATATAAACAAATATTGTTAACTTTTCTATGTGTTCCTACACATTTTTATGATGAGGAATTCCTTGATTAGACATCTCCACATATCCCAAAAATACCAAAAAAATTAAAAATAAATAAAGATCTAAAAACATTTTTGGCACCTACATACTCTATTGACTCATTGGCATCTAGGTGTTAGTTCAATGTTGATGGATGGCATATAAATTACTTATATATACACACCCATGTCATTCTTCTACTTGAGTGTGATACAGGCATACATAGATACATGATATATTCCTATTTTAGATGTTGGGCCTTGCCTTTACTCATGTCAATTAACATTAGAGATATCCACCTTTATGATCACAATAGTTCTAGGTTATATCAATCAATGTTCACTCTACATTATCATGTTTTGATCTCATATATATACTAACACATGCCTTTATCCACAATTATATATTTCATAAGGTAATTCATATGCTATGCACTTAACATTTTTTTCTAACACATTTGATCCATGGGCTACTATGATATGTTTATGTTGTTTGCCTATGCTTTTCATTATACTCTTCCTTGAGTGTATTGCCTTACTATGGGCTTGCTTATTCAATAATTTGAATATGCTCCTTTGTTTATGATTTAAGTGCATATGTGTGATTTCTAAGACATTCAAATATGTCATTATTGATTTTATGGACATTTGACTAAGTTTTATCTCTTTGATTGTGTGGCATTTGAACATGACCTTTATTTGTGGTCTCTTAGGACCATTGTATGTTGACTTGCTTTTGAGTGTTATTGTTTTTTTACTTTATTTTCTTGTTGATCTTGTATTGTCACTATCTAGATATTTACATGATATTTATCATGAATTTTAGGTCTTCAAGTGATCACATTTTTCTATGCACTTCAATGCTATGATTTCTAAATTAGCCAAATCTTATAATTATATAAATTTTGATTCATAGTTGTGTCTAAATTTTATACATTTGTACCATTTTTATACAAAGTTTTAGCATGAGACATATCTAAGGTACATATTTTATGTAATATGTGCCTAATATTGCTAAATCTAAATCAGTTTTAGATTTCAAAACACTCTTCTATGCACTGTCATCACCCACTAGGATTGACTTTTACAAACTATATTGAACCCATCTAATAGAGTAATTGGTTAAATTTTTGGTATGGATGAGGTGATTAAATAACTCAATCTTTCCAAGTATTTTGATCTAACTTGATTATATCATCCATCCTTACCAATTTCATAGTATGAATTGACTTTGTTCACTCATGCTCACCAGGTTATAATCATGATTGGGTTGCATGATTGAGATAGACTTTTCTCAAAGGTTGGGGGCATGTGATTCCCCATATCTCTTTATATATATCTCCTTCTATATATGTACTTTCCATACACACACACATGTATGTATGTATGTATATGTGTGTGTGTGTGTGTGTGTGTGTGTGTGTGTGTGTGTGTGTGTGTGTGTGTGTGTGTGTGTGTGTGTGTGTGTGTGTGTGTGTGTGTGTGTATGTATAAGCATGATTGGGTTGCATGATTGAGATAGACTTTTCTCAAAGGTTGGGGGCATGTGATTTCTAATATCTCTTTATCTATATCTCCTTATATATATGTTCTTTCCATGTGTGTGTGTGTGTGTGTGTGTGTCATAATCTTAGTTTCAAATCCATACAATGATATATATTTTATATCAACTTGCTAATAGGAAATGTAGTTACATTGATACATAGGTGTACTCTTATACCTTTCTCATTCAATGACAATCATTTAAATACATTCAATTATAGATTATATGCATTGATTATGTATTTTTTTATGTTCTTGGTTGTAGGTCAATCACTACTAAAACACTCAATTTAGACTCAATTAAAGACAAAGTGTGTTATACACACCCAAGTAGGTATTTATTCTCCTTTAAACCAATAATTTCATTACTAGATTAAATAGGGGTAAATGTAGATGATATTTATGGATGATATAACACCTCAATATTTTTCTCTTGGAAAACTCAAACCTTGGTTATTCCTCTCAATGTTGGGCATTTCCCTCTTTTGGAAGTCTCACATATACTCTATCTTGTGCCCCTTGACCTATCTCTTGGTATAAATGGTCTTATGTTGATAACCCACACCTTATATATTTCCTAGAACACTTAAAACATGTTTATCTAATGCCCTTTCAAGTTCTAAACTTATACCTATTTTCTAACTACCATGACATAAGCATTAGTCCCAGACTATTACATCAATACTAGTGTCATCCCTAATGTAAGTGTCCAATTCCTAAATTCATCTAATTTTCAAATGAGACATATCCTAATGGTTAACCTAAGTGATTTATTGCAATATATTTATCTACATGGGCTAATATAAATATAATATCAACCCTCATTCATTCCTCATCTAGAAAATACATAAGACAATTTATCAAAGCATTAAATAAGGCACTTGATAAATTAAACCTTACTTATTTTATCTTATTTTCATATTAGTCATAGGGATAACACATACATAGGTCTGATGTATTAAATGAGTATCCTAAGAGTATGATTTTAAAAGTTACAAGCTAGGTCATTATTGTATTTGTTTTTCACATATTACATGATTCATATACAAGCCAACACATAGGGGAGAAGTATATCAATATGAGTCCCTCTTTAAATTATTGTTTATGTAAGCAGTGATAATTAATAAATAGGTATTTAGGTTCATCTCAACACCATGTGCCCACTAACTCATTTTTATTGAAGGTCACTATGAAGATGAAGAAATAGGGTTTCAAAATTTCATGAGTGATAGTCCTTTTAGAACACAACTATCTACTAAGAGGGGGGGGGTGAATTAATAGATTGACTTAGTCCTTTTTGAAATTTTTAATGTAGACTAAAAATATATGTAGAGATCACATACACATAAATATGAATTACACTAGATATACCATGGAACACCCAATATGAGAAAAACCACCATGAGAATAACTACTAAAATCTACTATTTTAATCCAGCCTCACAATCAAGAACTTCACTGGTTATAATGTTTAAGGGCACCAACCCTAAAGAGACACCAATCCCCTAATTTAGGATCACATAATCTAAGGAAGCACTGAGTCCCTAATTGAGTACCAACTCAACTTATATGATGGCACCCACCAATTAGATCTATATTCAAAATATGGAGCTATAACTCTAGATTATAATATTGGTTCATAAATGAATCCAATTCATTTTTTTGTTATAGGTCTAGTTTGTAACTGCTTATGGTCTACACATATCTCTCTCTTCTCTTCTCTTCTTGTCTTCCCTCTATCTCTGTGTCTTTATAATTCTCTATTTGACACACTTCATCAATCTCTATCTCTTTGCCTCTTTATCTCTGTCTATGGTTAAACCTCAAGCTCTTAATCTCATCTCACTACTTTGTAAGTCTTTGGAACAAATATGCTTTGTTAATCTCATCAAACTAGCTTGGTCTTTAACTTGCCTCTATGTTGATAAACATCGATCACTTTATCCCATTGAGTCTACTTTATCTATTATATCTTCATTATATGATCACATGATTACCATTTGATCTTCTGACAAGCTCTCATGAATTTTATACTTGGCACCCTCGTGTGCCTTCTACACCTTTGCTATCAATTACCACTATTGAAACACTTGGAATTTCTACATTAATCCTTGACCATTTGAATTTAAGCCACTCCATAGATTTATTGTGCAAGATCCATGATTGTGACACTTGTCACTAATGTATTTACTTCGAGGTGCCTTTAGAAAAATACCATTTTTATGCTTTGTTGGATTTTCAACGTATGATTAAGCACAAAATATTGATCAAGCTGGGATAACTCTTAAGTTGAGGACTTAAGAAATATAAAGTATTAGAACATTACTCAAGCTAGTAATTACTAGGTCAAAGGGGTTAGTTTCACAATGATGACAAGGAATTAAGTTATAACTTAAGTATCTAGTTCTTGTCTATAGCGAGTCAACATAAAAATAAAACATGCTTATGAACATCATGGCTTAAACCCTTAAGGGTTTAAGTAAGAAACCTTGTGATGTCTATGAGTAAAGATAAACCAATTTTGAGTTCATTTCTTCTCAACTAAGTATATGGACCATATATTTCATATTCTCCTAAAAAACCCATGATAGATATTCTATTAATTATTTTTCAAGTGGTCCAAAATTGGTCTTTGTAAAAACATGACAACTTTTTATTGTGTAACTATAAAACATGCTCTTCTCTTCATCAATCCTACTTGATCCTCTGACATCAATGTCAATCATATGGCCAACAATCTCCCCTTTTGGAATTGATGTCAAACTAAATGCTTTGATCTTATAATACACTGCTCTTTCTCTAGTATTGTTTGCATTAGCTTATGATGAACTTGAGCTGAAACTATTCCTACCAAACTTGATCCCCCTTAGGTAATGGAACATTTGAATAAACTCAACTTAGATTCATTCTCTACTCTTTCAATATTTTATAGAGAGCATTTGCATTCCCCCCCCCACCTTTAACATCAATGGCAAAGGGACTCCAAATGCTCACAGTTTGTACAAATTTTTCTCTTCCTTTATTAGTTAGATGATTTTGTCCAAGAATTTTAACCATCAACTCATTAAAAATTTGAAAAAAAATATGCATACTAAGTGGACTTTCCTCTCTTCCACCAAGGATTAATAAAAATTTTGTGATCCTCCCCCTAGACTCATGCCCTATCACTAGGATATAGTGATGTGATGTAGGAGTCACCACTCCCAACTTCTATCTTAGATACTTGAATTATTCATTAGGAAGAGGTTTGGTGAATGTGTCTACAATTTGGTTCTCTATTGGCACATATTCCATTATGACCTCTTGATCTACAACCTTTTATCTAAATAAGTCATGATTGATATGTTCTTGGTTATGGAATGCATCATTAGATTCTTTTATATGTTAATATCACTTGAATTATCACAAATAATAGAGATAGGTGATATGTACTTTAACTTTATGTCTTTGAATGTTTGATTCATCTATAAGACTTGAGTGCAGCATGCCAGTGTTACCACATACTCTACTTCTATTGTATAAAGAGTAATTAACTCTTGATTTTTACTTAACCATGAAACAAGTTTGTTTCCAAGGAAAATGCACAACCAATAGTGATTATTCTATCATCCACACTTCCTACCCAATATGCATTTGTATATGTTGTAAAAGTGAAATATTCACCTTTAGGATACCATAGGGGATTAGTTAATTGTGATCTTGATATATTTAGGAATAGCTTGAAATATTGTAGCCATGCATAATACTTGCATGATATTAGGTCTTTATGTAGTTAGGTATAACAAGATACCTATCATTTATCTTTACATAGTCTAATTTGCACCAAGGGACTCATCCTCTTTGCTCAATTTAAAACTAGTAATCATAGGAGTACCTACTAGCTTGTTATCTTCCATTCCAAACCTTTTGAGTATTTCCTTAGCATATTTGGTTTGGGATATAAATATCCCTTCATCTATTTGTTCTGTCTATAGTCTAAGTAAGAAATAAATTTCTCCAAGTATAGACATATCAAACTCATTTTGCATTTGAGTAGTAAATTCTTTGCACATTATGTTTTTTTTACCACCAAAAATGATGTCATCTATATAAAAAATAATAATTAGCAGATGCTCACCTTTCAATTTGAAGTATAGATTATTGTTTTTACATCCTTCATTGAATTTTTATTGTTACAAGTACTCATCTAATCCTAAATACTATTCTCTAGGTGCTTGTTTTAGACCATACAGAGATTTTTATAGTCTACACACATAATCATCTTCTTTTGTTAGTTGAAAACCTTCTAGTTGTTCTATGTAGACTCCTCTTCTAGGTTCCCATTCAAGAAGTAAACTTAGAATTCATTTGATAAACTTTGAACTTATTATAAATAAAGAATGCTAGAAACATTATTTTGGCTTCCAATCTAGAAACTAGAGCAAATGTTTCTTTAAAATATATGCCTTTAACTTGTGCATATGCTTTGCACACCAATCTGGCCTTATTCATTATAACAGTTCCATCCTCATTGAGGTTATTTCTAAATACCCATTTTGTACCTATTACATTCTTATTTTAAGGTCTTGGAACTGATTCCCAAGTTTTTTTATTTTCAATTTGGTTGATTTCTTCTTCCATGGATTTTAGCCAATTATCATCCTTACAAGTTTCAACACAGCTCTTAGGCTTAATTTCATACATTAGAGCAAAACTTACTTTCTCCTTGTTCATTGAAACTCTTCTCTTTATATGAACTCCTTCATTTTTATTTCCAATTATATTCTCTATAGGATGATCCTTTTGAATAAATCTTGTAGGTGCCATTTAATTTAATTCCTCATGCTCTTCATTAGCTTCTTCTTCTTCTTCAAATTCTAATTCTTTAGTACATATTTCTCTATTAGGTTTAACATGTTTCAAGCCTTCATCAAACTTGACATTGCTTCTCTCTACAATCTTGTGTAGCATTTTTTTGTAACATATGTAGGCTTTGCTTTGGGTAGAATATCCAAGAAATATGACTTCATCACATCTTGATTCAAAGCTTCCCAATTTTTCCTCTTTTCTCCTGATGTAGCATTTTCTACCAAACACTCTAAAATACTTAACAGAGGCAAGTTTTCCATACCATAGTTCATAGGGAGTTTTGTCAGTATTTACCCTTAGTTGAACTCTATCTAAGATATATATTATTATTTATACTATTTATCTCTAGTATCCATTAGGTAACTTGGCCTCTTTTAACATTGTTCTTTCCATATCCTTGACTATCCTATTATTTCTTTCAACAACTCTATGCTATTATGGATTACTTGCTATAGAGTCATGTTTTTTGATTCCATGTTTCTCATGGTACTCTATAAACTCATTTGAGATGAATTCTCCACCTTTATTAGATCTTAATCATTTGATTTTTCATCCAATCTCATTTTCTACCATGAATCTAAAGATCATAAATCTTTCAAATGCTTGAGACTTATCCTTCAAAAAGTTTACCCATGTTATTATTGAGTAATCATCTACAAATAACATGAGTATCTCTCTCTTTTATATCCTCTTGTTTTAGTAGGACCACAAATATTGGTATGAACTAATTCTAAAGGCTTTGTAGTTGCATACTCTTTTGTTTAAAACCTAACCCTTATCTATTTTCCTTGTTGACACTCATTTCAAGTAATATCTATAGGTTTAGTTATCTTAGGCATGTGTATAATACACTTATTTGAGCTCACCTTTACTAGGTTGTCAAAATTAACATGGCCCATTCTTTTATGCCATAACTAACTCTCATCAATCTTTCCTAACAAGAAGCTATTACCATTCACTTCAATAGGAATAGAGTTATTACTTTTATTTATTCTCCCTTATGCAACTATTATTCTAGATCTCATAACTTGAAACCTTCTACATTAAATGTGACCTTATATCTATTATCACACATCTAGTTGACACTTAGAATATTATGTTTCAATCCTTCAACATAAAGGACATCATGTGTAGGCAATTTTCCATCTATGTTCAAGGTTCATTTACCTCAGATCTTAACTATAGTTTTGTCTTCCAAGCTAACAAATCCTTCTTTACATTTTCTTAGTTTGATGAACTTGCTCTTATCACCAGTCATATGTTTTGAGAAACCACTATCTATTACCCAAAAATTTTACTCCTTAGCATGGAGTTCATTTCGAGCAATCATAGATTGATCTTTCACTTTTCACACATCTTTGGTTTATTATTTGTCTTATTTTCCCCCTTTTTTAGAGACTTATGAACCTTTGTTCACACTGGGAGGCATCCCTTTATTTTCACTTTATATTTTTGATCTTACAAAGTTTGTTTTACATTATCTAGCTATGTGACCAAAATTATTGCAATTTTAGCATATTACATTTATATCTAACAAGGGTGAAATGTAAATTAATTTCCACTTACAAAATTTGTTTTCCTTTTAGGTACAACTCTATAATCATTAGCCCTATGACCAAATTGATTACAAGTATAAGCATAACCATAGAAATATGAAGAATACTTGGCCATAACATTTCTTTATACAAGATGAGGAAATCTTCTTAACTTTGGATTCTTCAAATATTTCACCCTTATGAAACCATCTACATCAGCTACCTTTGAGTTATGCATATTCTTTGAGTTTGCATAGATTTGATCATTAATCTTCTTCCTTTTTTCAAACTTATTTTCTCCTCCATATTTCTTCACATCAATAGTTCTTATGTCTATGTTTATATTCTTTCAAGCTTTCTCTTTCTTGGCTCCTGATTCTTCTTCTGCTTTGAAGTTATTTGGTTAGCAAATGTACTAGTTATGGAAATTTTTCCTTTTTCATAACCAAGACCAAATCTCTCTTTTGAAGGCTTTTGAGAGTTGATCAACTCATCAAGAATGTCTAATCATCCTTTCAACTTTATACCTTTGTCTATTATCCTTTAGCTTTATCAAGTTTTTTTCTCAAAGCCACTATTTCTACTATTAACTTCATGCACTAATCAGATTTAGATTATAGTTCAAGTTTGACTACATCTTCTATTATTTTAACCTTTTCAACTTATGTCTTTAGGATAGACACCATCTGATCAAATTTTTTCAAATTTTTGAACATTTTTTCAATCTTATTTTCTCCAATCTTCTTTTGTCTAAGTTGCTTCCTTATTTGAGTTCTCTTTTCTTAACTTGTCAATTTCATCTAGAACATATATGAGTTCACACTCTAGATCCACTTCTTCTTTATTCTTCATCTGAGTCTTCAAATTCTTCTTGATCCATATAAGCTAATCATAATGTCATGAATAGGACTTCCTTTTCCTTAGCCACAAAATCATAAACATGGTCATCATTAAAACTATCATTATCATCCAATGAATCACTATCTTCTTTTGTGTATAGGCCATTCTTATTTTTGAAGAAGTATTTCTTCTTTGAATAATGGGGTTTCACATTTTTACTATCATCTTATTACTCAAAATTATCCTCCTTTCTATAAGGGAATTTAGTAAAAAAATATCCTATTTTACCATAGTTAAAGAAATTAAAGGGTAACTTACCTTTGTACTTTCCAGACCCTCTTCTTAATCTTATGATAAAGTTGGCTTCTTCTTCATCAATCTCCTCAGATCTAGATGTAGGTTCTTCTACCTTTATTGGTTTGGATGCTTTAAATGTAGTTTCTCTCTTGAAAGTATCTATTTCTCCCATTCTCATCTCATAGGCTATGAATATTTCATGCAACTCATCAATAGTGAGTTTATCTAGATCTCTTTATTCCTCTATTATATAGATTTTTTAGTCATAACTTGATGGTAAAGATCTTAGGACCTTTTTGACAATGACTATATCTTTCATCTCTTCTCCAAGGCATCTAATTGCATTGAATATTTCATCTACTCTAAGGAGGTAGTCTACAATTTTCTCTTATTCATTCATTTTAAGGATTTAAAACTTGCCTTTGAATGTTTGTAGATTGTCTTGCTTTACCTTGTCATCACCTTCATAGATACTCTTTAATTTTTTCTAGATATATTATCTATTTTGATAATGTATCACTCTAACAAACTTTGAATTAGAAAATCCACATAGATTAGCATTTTTAGCCTTGGCATTACTCTCATATGCTTTCTTGGTAGCCTAATCACTAGGAGTTGTAGTAGGAGATGTATATAAATTTACAATAGACATCCATACATCAAACCCTAATTAATATAAATATTCTTTCATTCTAATGCTTCAAAATTAATAGTTTGATCCATCAAAAAGAGGTACCTTTTTTTGATGAAAAGCCTTTTTAACTAGCCATTTGTATTCTCTATCCAAGATATACCTCAGTTGATTAAGTTTCTTCTAAGGAACCTAGATTTGATACCAATTTTTGGAGTATAACTATGTACTAAGAAGGGGTGAATCCATAGATTAACTAACTTATTCCTTTTTGAAACTTTTAATGTAGACTAATAATATATGTAGCGATCACATACACATAAATATGCATAACACTAGATATATCATGGAAAACCTAATATGGGAAAAACCACCATGAGAATAGTTTCTAGAATCTACTATTCTAATCCAACCTCATAATCAAGAACCTCACTAGTTACAATGTTTAAGGGCACTGACCCTAAGGAGATACCAATCCATTGATTTAAGAGCACCTACTCTAAGTAAGCACTGACTCACTAACTGAGCACCAACTTAGCTTATCTAACAGTACCCACCAATCATATCTATATTCAAAATATGGAGCTACAACTCCATATTACAATATTGGCTCATAAATCAATCTAATTCAATTATATATTATAGATCTAGTTTGTAACTTCTCATGCTCTACACATCTCTCTCTTCTCTTTTATTATTCTTTGCCCCTTTATCTCTATGTCTATATATTTTTATATTTGACACACTTCATTAATATCTTGCTCTTTCCTCTCTATCTCTATCTATGGTTAAACATCAAGCTCTTAATCTCATTTTTCTACTTTCTAAGTCTTTGGAATGAATACACTCCATCAATTTCATCAAACTAGCTTAGTCTTTAACTTGATTCTATGTCGATAAACATCGATCACTTTATCCCATTGAGTCCACTCACTCTATTAGGTGTTTTTTACATGATCACATGCTTACTATTTCATCTTATAAAAAAACTTGAATTTTATCTTTGATGAGATATTATGAATGTGACACTTGGCACCCTCATGTGCCTTCTACAATTTTGTTGTCAGTTCTTGATATTGAGACACTTGGAATTTTTACATTAATCCTTGACCATTTGACTCTAAACTACTACATAGATTTACTATACAAGCTCTATGATTATGACGCTTACCACTAGCACATTTACTCAAAGGTTCCTTTGACAAATTGAATTTTACACTTCATTAGATCTTTAACATATGGTTAATTTCTAACTATTGATCAAACTAGGATAAATCTTAAGTCAAGGACTTAGAAAATATAAAGTATTAAAACATTAATTGAACCAATAATTACTAGGTCAAAGGTTCCAATTGCATAATGATGATAAGGACTTAAGTTATAGCTTAAGTAACTAGTTCTTGTCTATAGCTAGTGAGCATAAAAATAGAATATGCCTTTGAATGCCATGGCTTAAAAACTTAAGGTTTAATTAAGAAACCTTGTGATGCTTGAGAGTAAAGATAAATTAATTTTGAGCTCATTACTTCTCAACTAAACCTATATACCATATATTTAATTTGATCTTGAAAAACCCATATCAAATATTCTATTAATTATTCTTCAAG
Organism: Torreya grandis; assembly: GCA_037957365.1. Lineage (NCBI taxonomy): Eukaryota > Viridiplantae > Streptophyta > Pinopsida > Cupressales > Taxaceae > Torreya > Torreya grandis. The sequence goes on from JARHVA010002336.1 coordinate 2,173,947, forward strand.
TACTCTAGAAATGGTCTTTGTAAATATAGATAACTTTGCACTGTGTAACTATAAAACATGATCTTCTCTCCATCAATACTACCTAATCCTCTAACATCAATGACATGCATAATGCTCCTTTTGACATCACTAAAAATCATATGGCCAACAATTATATGACCTAAATCTAAATTAACCTAAATGAAGGTAAATACAAACCTAGAAGCATTCAAAAGGTTATATCCTTTTCTATTAGGTATTCTATACAAGACACTTATATTAGGTTTAGATATTAGTAGTAACACAATCATCCCATGCTGATGTTAATGTCCATACTCTAGATTCACTCAATCCAAAATTTGATGATTGTTCTATAATCTTATTCTAGTTTGCTTTCTACATATTCCATATCTAGTACTATGTCATCATTGGAACCAAATAATTACATTACTTCTTTGTAATTTTCATGTCTAGAATAGTTATATTTACTATTTTTATCCTATCTAAATTTAATGAACTCAACATATGTTATATTTGAGTTTAGCATTTAATTGACCTACTATAGAGATAGTTTATCACCCTTGTACCTTAAGTTATCTCTATCCCCTTTAACCATAGATAAATATAATATATATATTTAAGGTTAAAAAAATTCTTGAAACATGTTAATATTAATGATAAGGTGGTATATTTATACTCATGATTTGTTGTAGGTTTGTAAGATGATGTAGGCATGTTTGAGAGTTGGGATCTACTTAGCACATAATTATGAGCCTAATAATAGCATTGAAAGTTTGAGAAGGCACTAAAGGGAAGGATTATTTGGAGTTGGAGTGGTGATGGTAGATTATATTATTTTGAGGAATTATAAGGCTCTATAAATATATCTTATATTAATTTCATTTAGAGGATCACCTCATGTGAGTTAAAATGTGATTTAGTAGAATAATCCACTCAATTAATTACCAATCTAGCATCTACTCAGATAATTTTAAATTTGTCTCCTAGTTTAGATTTAGTGATAATGAGGGGATATTTATAGGTTTTCAAATCAAATCTCAATTACTAAAATTTAATAATGAAAAGGTGTGGTCAAAACATGCCTATTTTGGCCCCTATGACATCTTGAGTATCCCATTATTGGGCCATGTGTCCTCTGTTAGTTAAGTATTTTATGTGTAGGCTATGCCAACTAGGTGCAGCTAGGGTGTGGCTCTTTTAATTATTTCATGTACTATAATTAGCCACTTGGACCCACTAAGTACACATGGTGCTCTACTATCAGCTTGCGGCTCAATCGGTACCTTTATTTTCTTTACCTAAGTCATTCTAAACTAGTTTTCCATTTGGAAAATAGAAGTAACATTTAGAAATTTATGGTTAGTTATAGGTTATGATTATACTCATACCTTTCTTTATTAAATATGATTCTTTAGGCCACTTTTGTCAATTTTTTGAGGAAGTTCCACATGGTGGTTATTGGTTGGTTAGTCTATCTTGGGCTTTGACAGCTCTAACATCTCTAGGAGATTAAAAAGTCTAATAGGTTCCACATGGTAGCTTCTCATTTTTTATACTCTCTTAGGTCTCTAATATATTTAATTCTTCTAAGAGACTAATAATTCTAACAAATTCTATGTGGAAACTTCTAATTTGTTTATCTCTCTTGGGGTTGTGATGCCTATAGGAGACTAACAAGTCTAATAGGTTCCATATGGTAGATTTTCATTCATTAGAATATGACATCTCTAATGCCTCTAAGAGACTAGCATTTTTGATATGTTCCATGTGGCAACTTCTCAATTATTAGGATTTCCCAAGATTTTGACAAATCTAAAACCTCTAAGAGACTAAAAATTTAGATAGGCTCCATGGTACATCTTCTCATTTTTTTTGTACTACTATAAGATTAATCAAATGAAATATTACATTTATGCCAATAATTATCATGAAATGCCAAGTATATCTTAGTAGAGGTTCTTATAAAACCCTTTAGAACATGTTAATATAGGGATAGCTTATACATGAAGTAACAGAAGTAAAAATTTTATGGAAATTCAAACTAAATATATTTATTAATAGAAAAAACACATAGATGCACAAAAAAATGCATGTTTATTAGAATCTATACAATCAGTATAAACTCATATGAGTAATAGATTAAAGCAAATAAAGTACTCACTATGCATATAACAATGATAATAGATACATAGGAAAATCATTTCAAAACAATATATATTACTCTTTATCACATCAAATCCATGTCCAAATACAATTAATCTCTCTCTCTCTCTCTCTCTCTCTCTCTCTCTCTCTCTCTCTCTCTCTCTCTCTCTCTCTCTCTCTCTCTCTCTCTCTCTCTCTCTCTCTCTCTCTCTCATTATATATATATATATATATATATATATAGTTTTACAAAGTGTTGTATCTTCATATTCCATCATTTCTTTATGCCCAAAAGGAGTTAATTTTTGTATTATGGCATATATTACTATGCTTATAAAGGTTGAATACATACAAAAATTATATACAAAAGATAAAATAAGTGAAAATAACACACTTGGAAATGTGCAATACTTATTAGGTAGGTGGTGGCATGTTTTGGGTTGGCTGTGTAATAGTTTATTATGATGATCAATCTACTAGAGAAGTGGATGTGGTTTTTGGATGGTTGGATGGATGTTTGTGTCACTCTTCTTATATTAAACTATTTTTTCCAACTATTGAGAGGGAATGAATTGTAGTTCACTAACAACTTATGCAACAGAGGGATTGAGCTAAGACAAATCTTGCTTTAGTATATTCTAGTTAGTAATCACTTTTTGCACCATAGTTAGCAATGTGCATAGTGAGACTTGAGTCACCATTAGGTTCTAAATTTATTTATCTTTTTTATGGTGATGCATGCCCTAGAATTTTATGTTTTGATTTGGATGTCCTGAGATAGTTCTTCCAACTGAATTCCATGCCCTTATGCCTGAATGATTGCAAATGAGTTACATAGAATCTCATTTTGCCATGCCTATATTTTTTTCATGGCCCCATCCCTTAAATTAATCAATTTATTGAGTCTATTGTTTATTACTATAGGGGTAATCATATGATAAACCATCATGGATTTGGTTTTATATATCTTGTCAAAGTTTGGTTTAGTTATGGCTAATCATTTATTAAGTTGTTGATTCTAATTTAACATATCCTACACTATCTATTTTTATTTGAGAATAGTTATGTATATATCCTATTTATACTCCTTTAAGAGCTCACAAATTGCCTTTGTTTTAACTATGATATTGTTTCCTTATGATTGTAACATTTGTAACTTATGTGTAGCCATCCAATCTTTCATGAGTTGTGACAATAAAGTTAAGAATTACTTTTTATTCAAGCATAACTTGGTCACCTAAGAATTGGGTAAGTTTTTTAGGATAGTTGGTATTAATGATCTAGCATGCATTGGTGAATCAAAGGCTTAGATCCATGTTATCTTCTTTCACCTATAATACTTCCCACTCCAAGGCCAAATCCTTTTGTATAATTGATTCTTGGAAAGAGTTATCCATTTAATTTATTTTTTTAGTGGTATCTAAGAAACATCTAAAGATTTCTCTTTTGTAGTCATAGCTATAGCCATGGATTTTATCCTCATTGTTATAGGGGTCATGCTAAACTACACCAAAGGAAGATAAAAGATGGTGAATTGGGTGGATGATTTGGGAACATACCATACCCATTAGCTAGTTATTTATAGTGTAGCCTAAGAAACATCCTCCAACATAGCTCCTTGAATCAAAAGTGTCATTTTTAATGTGGTCTTTGCTTATTTCTTAGATTTTTCCTCTACCTCTAACTTAGTTTTAACTTTAAATTCATCCTTAGCCTTGGCTTTAATCTTAGTTTTAGCTTTGGCTTCTACTTTAGCTTTAGCCTTGACTTCTACCTCAACTTTAAATTTAGCCTCTACCTCATCCTTAGCCTTAACTTCTATTACAACCTTGGCTTTGGCATTAGCTTCCTTCTCCTTAGCTTCTCACATAGCCCTTTTCTCCTCCTAATCCTTTGAAATTGTTTATTCTTACTTTTTCTTCTTTTGTCCATCCTACACTTCTTATTGTTTCCTTATTGATTCTTCTTTTTATTTATTCTTTGCCTTTATTTCAATGGCTCTTCTATTTTGAGCCTTTGCTTCTTTGGATTTCTTCTTTTTAGCCTCTGCTTCTTCATCTCTCTAATTTTGAGCCTCTATTTCTTTTGTTTTCTACCTACATTAATCCTCCATAACATGTTATTTGAGTTTCTCCTCTTCCTCTATAGACTTATGCTTTTCCTCTCTCTTCCTTTTATTTTTCTCTTCTTTCTCCTTCCTTGTAGACTCATTTTTCACCTTTGATGGTTTCTATTCTTCTTATGTAGCTTCATGCTGTGGCTTTAGTTGTGACAAGTTAGTTTCTTCAATAACTTCAATGGGGGTGGATGAATCTATAACTATAACTCACTCTAAATATTTTAAAGAGTATGATTATAGAATACTAAGCCTTCATGTAGTCATATTATTTATATAAGTTATAAGTGGAATGAGGATCTTCATTTTCCTGTTTGAAACTTGGACCTCGGGTTGTGGTTGTGATTCATGTGTTTTTTGTGTTGTTTTCTCCTATATTGGGTATATTAAATACACCATTCTATCCTTAAGTGTTGGATATGGTTGAACTATATCATATATCTATGGTTTGTGCATTAAATGTGGTGTTGGAATTTCTTGTGCTGACATGTCTACTTCTTATGTAGTAGAGGATCCTATAGCTAGTTATGATGAGAAAAGTTTATCCTAAAATTTTTGTCGATATTATTCTTTTCCTATAGTATTAATAATAATATAATGATGAGGTTGGGTAATGTCCACCCATAGGTTTATCCTTAGCTAATTCTACACATGGTATGTGCACACTACTTTCTATAAGAATAATTATTTCTCCTCTTCTTACTCATAAACATTTTTTTGATGTATGTAATCATGGACTATAGAACTTATTACTCTCCAAATATTAACTCTGTCAAATCACATTCATTTGATATATTTAGAACATGTTTTTATCAAGCTAGGACATTATGTGGTGTGTCTTTTTTGTAGGTGATGATAATGAGACTCATCACACTAGGGCCTTACTTTTTCCCTTGTTAACTTGTGATGGACTATTTTTTGGTTATGGTGTTGCTTTTGGTTACACTTATGGTTTGGTTTGATGTTATGCTTGAGGTTGCATAGGTTGTTTCACACTTACAAAAATGAAATGTGAAGGTTGCACTGATATTATTATTAAGTATTTTTATCTCAAAAAAAGTTTCTTGCACACCTAATATGGTGATGAAAAATTACATTGGAGTTGTGTTTGATTTTGTAAACTCACTTACTTTTATTTAAATAACATTATGCAATTTAGTCACTGATCCATGTTATCCTAGATATTACATCACATTCTAGGGTACCTTAGGGTGAAAATTAATCATGGATTGGATATCCAGTAATCACATGTTGAACATCCCTAATTACTCATAATATTACCCTATTTTTTTCCACATAATGTTGGTGAATTTAATAGTATGCCAAAAATCTTTAGCCGGGTTGATTGGGCCTTCCATAGATTTCCATTATATGAAGCAGAGTAGTACTAAAAATTGGTATTGAAATGCCTATGAAGTGCCATCGAGGATCTTATAAATTTTTTTTGTGAGCTTGGAGGATAAAAACTTAGGCTAATTAAAATCCTCATGTATGTGTATCATGTAATACACAATGTCCACCACTCCTTTAGTTGCTTACTTTACTTGTTTCATTTTCTACCAGACCCTTTTAGTTATGCATTGAGCTAGGATACACATCGAATCATCTTTGATAGTATCAATAAGAATTATTATGAATGCCCTTGTGTTATTTTCTCTAATTTCTGAGTGAATAGGTGATATTGTGGATTTTTAAGGTAGAATAGACTTTCCCCATGTTTTAATCCATGTTGTGCTTACCATAATCATAGAGTTGATGAGTATGGTCAAATATTATGATAAATGAATGGAACCTTCATTATCTATATTGATAAGAGTAATAATTACCTCATCTAACTACCTAAAAGTAATAAATTTGATTAGTCACTCAACATCAGAGCCTTACAGTGGATGTTGAAGTGTTAGTGCTCCTAATTATGCTTTTTTAATGTGGGTCCTACTCAAATAGAGTAAGTTAAGCCCTATAAATGAAATAAAAGGGGTTTGGGTCATGATATTTGGTCTATCTAAGTCCTAGGTCAATCCTTATTTCCTATTTCTATGCATATTTCAATAGGATCAACAATTTTTCCATATATCCATGTTTGTTTTTATGGACTATGTTGAAAACTTTCTTCTCATAGCCTAGAGCTAGTGTGAAATTTGTGTATAAGAAGTTATTTTGGATTAATATCATAAAGTTATCTATATTTAAAAATTATTTAATGTATTTGTTATTTTTGTACCCTCTATTATATATCATTAGCCACAAAACTCCATAGGGTCATTACATTAAATGTGTTAAGCTAGTTATGCACGAGTGTATCTCCAAAATTTATGTCAACCAGGTATTGTTTGATATGATTATTACTATTTTGTGTCTAAATTATTTAATCCATCCATTTGTGGGTAACTTATGTGATGTTCCATCTTTTCATCTATCCATTCTATTTTATGGGCCATCATATCATTCTACCACATGATTTGCTTTGAGAAAGATGCAATCTCTTAAATTCATTGTCATTAATGGTTTTGAATGAAAACTTTACATAATTTAAACACCCAATTCCCAAACTTATTTGATGACCACCCTATTCTGACTGTTACCTTTATTTCTTTAGGCTACTCTACATATCAATCTCACTTTACGATGTTAACTATCCAAACTTTATTCCAATGTGTTATGATCAAAATATCACATTGTAAAAACACACTATCCCTAAAAAAATAGAAAATAAAATATCATTAAATAAAATTCCTAACTACATGGTGCCACTAAGAACCCTCTCTCATTTATAGTGATGTATGATAGAGATTAATGATGGTAAGGTTTAAGCCTACAACCATTGATACATCTTGGTAAAATGATTCCCTACAAATGTTTTTAAACTATGCCTTATTGTGAAACATCATGAATAATATAGGGTTCCTTTCCATCTAATGTGCATCTTTCCCATAATTCTTTGAATTTACTATCATAAAGTAATACTGTCTTCTCAAGATAGAATTCCTTATATCACAATTTATGATCATGCCATGTTTTTCTACTTGACTTATTGATCCCATGCCTCCAATATTATCTTTGTATATTTTCCTCCATCTTGACCAAATCCATTCATATTTATTTTAAGGAATCTTGATCATCCAGTCTCATAATCATTATAATTCACATACTAAGAACAATGTATTCCATACATATAACTACCTCAAGACCATAAACCAAATGAAAGGGAGTGAATCCTATCACACATTTATAATTTGTCATATATTATGAAAGAATCATTGTAATGTGATCTTCTCAATCATCCTTTTGAAAATTTTAGATCTTCATTAGCAATTTACCCAATACTTTATTTGAACCTTCAACTTTCCCATTTTCTTGTAGATGATAAGCCATGCTCTTTTGGTGCAATATCATAAAATCCTCAATAGGATTCTTAATTGTGTTATTGATGAAGTGGTTACCTATAACATAACCAATTTTATCAAACATCCAAAACTTTTTATGATATTCTCATACAAAAATGTAACAACATCCTTCATATCATAGCTTGGTATTACAACAACTTCCACTCATTTCATGAAATAGTCTGTTGTAATGATGATATATCATGAATGACTACATTTTATTAGGGGATTTATATGCCTTAAAAACTCAATTCCCAATTGTTTAAATGGTTGTTTAGATAATATTGGGACAAAGGGAATCTCATCATGGTGATTGGGATTTCCCATCATTTGAAAAATGTCATGGTGTTTTGTTACCCTATACACATCTTAAAATAAATTCATCCACCAAAGATTGCTATATAATATATTTTTCATATTAGATTCTCATATTAAATGACCTCCTATGAATCCTTGATGTACTTATTAATAATTTTTGGTCACTCATGTTCTAAGGCTATTATGTATAACACATCATCCTTTGTGATTATATATCTAAATTCATTAATGAGGCTATAAGGAATGGCTTATGTAACCATTTGCTTTTTATCCCTTTCAACACAATGCATAGAAAAAAATTATTTTTATAATAAGTTCATGATTTCCTCCATGTTGTCAAAGATCACAGAGGCTGTAAACAAGTGTGCATTTGGCTATTCATCATGTATTTCCTCTAGTTCTTCATTTTGGATCTTCCTCAAATTATCTGGTCCTATTTTCTCTCAACCTAGCTTCACATTGATTTTGAATTATAATTCTTGAATTAAAATTAGCCACCTAGAGATATATCCACCCAACATCATCTTGTTAACTAGGTATTGTAATACATAGTGATCTATGAATATATCAAATAGTGTGGCTGAGAGAAAATATATAATTTTTTTTAAGACAAACATCATAGCTAAGGATTCTCTTTTTATAGTCGTATAGTTATTATTTGTTGTTGATCATTTCCTTATAGCTAAGTATATGATATGATCCAACCCACCATCCCATGGTTGTATTAAGATAATGCTAAAATAATGGAAGCATCCACATGTACATGGAATGGCTTCTTCCAATCAAGAAAAACTAAGATAAATGATGTTAATAACCTTTTTTTGAGATCAATAAATGTTATTTAGAATTTTTATATCCACTCAAACTTTGTATATTTATGCAATATATTTCCTAATGGCACAAATATGGCTAAATTTTCCCTGATGATTTTTCTATAATATTCTATATGACCTAGAAAGGTGTGCACTTTTATATAACTAGTATCCACTAGATTCTGTTAGATAATCTATAATTATATTATATGGTTTAATAATAGATTGTTATTGTTTATTGGACTTGTAATTATGAATATATAGATTAAAATATGGATATTATTTATTTTGTGATGATTGATATGTCTTAGATCCCAAATAATCTACTCAGTCGTAACATAGAAAAGTTTTCAATTTATACACTGAACTGTGCACCACTAGATTGTCATATTGAAATACAAAATTTTGAATAAATTATTGCTACACATTTTCCAAATGTTTACTCTCCATATTTCACTCTTGATTCATATACCAAGTAGTTAGAAGTGGCACTAGCGTATGGCTAAAATGTGCACCCAAATATTGGCTCAAATCCTTGCATAAACCATATATCTACACATTTATGAATATGTAGCTTGGGACATTGGCCTTTTTAAAATAATGGAAACTTTTTTCTCACACTAAGTGATAACTAAAATAATGATTATAAAAATTCACATGCTTTATCCCATTATACTTCTTGTCCTCTATACACTACCCACCAAGTCATAACAGTTCCCTTTAATGTATAGCTGAGTATAGTGACTTTTTGATCTACATCTAGTACATTATTTTCTAACCTCAAGATAAATGGATTGAGATCCTTTGTCACAAAATATTTTGGTAATTATTTTTCTATGGTGAACACCATGTGCAAAGGCTATATCTCATGATCTCCCCTAGCCCAATTTAATATATTGGTGTTTGAGTCACCACTTATTGAATATGCTATTTCCCAAGGTAAGATACCTTATTGACCAGGTTATATATAATATTTTTTTATTTCACTTATGTTATATATGAAATTTGTATTCAATGGGAAATACAGAATATCTATAAATCAATCCTATATTGAAGAAGATAAATCTTGCTTACACTTCTGATTGTAGATACACTAGATATTTAGGGTCATGACCAAGATAGATCCACTAGACCTAGCCAAAGGATATATTATCATAATAAATTTACAAAGGAGGGTTCCAAATCCTCCAAACCAAAAAAAAACTAAGAAATAACCCTAACTAGGTCATATTTTTTCATATTCACTAAACTAATAACAAGTAAAACAAAATCTAATCTAGTTTTCACCAAAGCTTGTGGCATAGAATGTGGGTTAGTAAAAATTAAAATTAAACATGCATAAGAGAATCTTATTTAAGCTATGTATAAGTAAAATCAAAATTCATGGAGAGAGAAATATATTCAGAATACATTACTTATGTTATTTTTATCTACTAAAAGAGATGAGCAAAGTTAGATATACTTACCTTGAAGATGAACCCATTGAAACTCAATCTCTACCTTGGCCAAAGGTGCTTCACAAAAGATGGTTTGGGTTTTTAAGGATCACTAAAAAATGCCAAAGTATCCAAGACTTCTACACAAAACAAGATTCTTCCCCTAATATAAACCTAAATCTAAGACTCTTCAATTCGAATGGTGGAATAACATATTTTAAAGAAGTGCAAATGAATAATTAACTCTCGATGTCTCTATAAAAATGATGAAATAAATGTGTTTATATAGGTGTATCTAACCCTAGTCCTTTCCAAAATATTAGTCTGACAAGGTCAACCACATTGACCTTGTATTGTTATTGACAAAGAAAATTAAGTCTCAGTCTAGGTCAGCCAAGGGCTGACCTGGACCCTAAATAATTTATATCAATTAGAGTATAAGGTCGATGGGGCTGATAATGTAATGTAAACCATTAAAAGGGATTTTAGGCTAGGGAAAGGCAAATGAAGGAGTAAAATGACTAGAGGAGGATGTAAAATAGGAGGCCAAGATTAAGGGAATGTTTTTAGGAGATGGTTGGATTGATAACAATTGTTATTAAAGGATAACAATCCTATGAAACACCAATGGTCTACCCACCCCTTTCCTGGTGCACCACTTAAGGCACGCACTTAGAGAGATTGAGACTTGATGGGTTCCTCCAAGATAAAAAGAATCAATAATTGATAAAGTTTGAAAATATTATGTGTATATATATTCCCCACTTGAATATCATCACATGCCACTTAGGTACAATAGGGTTTGGTGCTTTGATAAAGAACATAACAACATAATGTTGAGGCTAAAAAATTTGTAGTATTATAAAGCATAAAATACATGAAAATAAATGACTAAAAAAGAAAGAACTAAAAAGGAAAAGTAACACATACCTTGAATTAACTTTATTATTGGATGGTTATCTATTATGTTTGTAGTTTTGATTATGGAGGGTGCAAAGATTGCTTTTGACAAACCCAAGGATATAAAACTAAAGAGCAAAAATAAATAAATACAAAAAATCCAAGATAACTAATGCTATGTGGATGGGATGTACATGGAAATTTTTCAAGATGGGGTGATAAGTGCTATGTTAAACTAAATGACCAAGTCAAAATTTATATTAAATTGGGCAACCAAAAATCCAAGGCTACTAAAGACTAAAAAAATCAAACAAGTAAACCTTAAGTAAGAAAGACAAACTCAACAAATCAAACCAAGGATATATGTCAAAAATAATGGTAATAAAACATTAATTTAAAATTAGTAACAATCCTTACTTAGAGAAATATGGGAAAGAAAAAATGATAATATAACATTGGTGAGTGAGAAGTAACAAGCCAACCTGACTACATAATGGAAAAAGTACATGAAAGTAGAAATGGAATCAAGTCTCCACAAAAAATGTAGTACAATAATAATAAATGGTAAAAAAAATCAAATCAAGTCTATAAATGTAAATCCATGGTCTAAATAAAGTAATCCATAGCTGCTCAAACATATTTTTTTTTATAAAGATAGATAAAATTGAAATAAAGTAGTGTTAGCATGTTTTTAAGATGTGAAGAAGAAGGAATATAAAAGAAGGCAAAAAAGATATAGAATCACACTTTCTTACCAAGGGGGGAAATGAAATGGGTGGAAGGGAGAATTAAGTAAAAACCAAGGTAGAGTAACTCTTTATCGAAGTCAAGATACTCAAATTAGGTTTGTCAAAATAAGAGGATTCTTGACTTTAAGGAATCTAAATAAATTCTTTTAGCCACATAAATATTAGGTCAAGAAATGAAGTATGTAGATTATCCCATGAAGGCTATATGAATGAAAATTAAAATGGACCTACCTTCCCACAATGTGTTCTTTATTCTTCAAGACCCCTTACAGATCAATCAATCTATTATGAATATTGAGTACTTGCATGAGAAATTAGGTAGCACCACAGAGTTTGTTAAATTATCCTATTCCAATCTACTGGCCTACCACATCCTAATAGAACTTAGTTATATGGTGAGGCCAACTGTGGAGTTTAAGCTTCAATTAGAGATAGGATATGTGCTTGTAATCATGTATTTTGGTATGATTTTGACTTATTAAATATTTATATTGCCTTTTGGATATCATTGACTATTGTTTTAAATGATTTATCTTTTAAATTTCTTTGTCTTTTTCAATCCTCTTCCATACGGATTTTGAAAACCAAACATGGGTGCTAAAGATGAATTTCATTTGAATACTTGGTTCTTAAGAGAGATAACTCAATGATTATGGTGTTTAAGGGTCATTATTAAGTTAGGTGAAATTAAAAGTGTTATCTTGACTTTGACCATGGTATCTAATGTGGAGTGAAAGTAAATTAAATCAAGAGGAATGAAACATGAAACAATTTGAATTAATTAAAATCATTAAAAAATGCGACAAAGAGTGAAAAAGGGATACAATGATAGTAGAGTGTAATTCATTATCATAAGAATGAGGGAAATGTAGGAAAACATGTTAACATAGTTTGTTGTGTAAATGTTATCAACAAAAGAAGCAAAAGTTAAAGTGGAGAACAAGGATAAAAAAATCACAACCATTGCAAAACACATTCTAAAATACTGAATGAAAGATGGTGATTTTATGAGGAAGGCCAGGTCTTATCCATGATCTGACACTGTAAATCATAAAATATAAACCCATGAGGGTGAACAAAGCATGTAAAAATTAAAGAAGATAGAGATGGTATTTTTGAGGAAGTCCAGGTCATATCCATGGTCTCACACTACAACTCATAAAAGAGAAACCCATAAGGGTCGTAAAAAACATGTAAAAAGCAAATTCAAAATAAGATATTTGTGAGGAAGGTCAAGTCTTATCCATGGTCTTACACTATAACTCAAAAAATAAAAACCCAATGGGGTGAACAAAAAAATTATTGGGAAGTAAGAAAACAAAGAGGAAAAAATAAATTCATGAGGAAGACTAGGTCATATCCACAATTTTATAATATAACTCATGATAACAGGGGAAACCAAAGGACCAAAAGGAAGGACTAGGGTTTGTGAAAAGAGAGACATACTATAGAGGGTCAGAACCATGTATCCTAAAAAAAGTATTATAAATATATCATATATAAATCATGATAAGAATGGAAGGATTTAAGAAAACTATTTCTTTAAGAATTGTGCATTAGTGGGCTCTTTAAAAAATATGACCTTCATTAATATTAAGGTGATAGGTGATTGGAACAAGAATGTATTTGACTAAATAAGGGCCCCATAATTTTTAAGCATATTTACCTTCTTTGTCATGAGTTTAGTCTAGTTTAAGGACAAGATCACCAACATTAAAAGTGCAGACTTTAACTCATTTATTATGTTGTTTGGTAATACGGGCCTTGTATTAGTGATTGTGTTGAAAATTAAAAATATGGTGTTTATCAAGAAGATCAAGAGCATGAAGATGAGATTCACATAATTAGTAATCATTTATGATACTATGAAGATATATACGGAGAGAGGGAAGCTCATATTCTAAGGGGAGGATTGATTTAGAACCATAGACTAGAGAAAATGGTGTTGCCCTAGTGGTAGTGTATGCTAGTGCGATAGGCCCAAATATTAGGATAGAGATGAAGATTCCAATGCATGTGTGTTAAGAATTTTATTTTGAATAATTTTATTAATAATTTTTTTAGTGGCCTCAACTTGGCCATTACATTGTGAATGGTAGGGTGTAGTAAATTTTATGATTAATTTTAAATTTAGCACAAAGTTGTTTGACATATTTATTTTTGAAGTTACCATCATTATCTAAAATGATAGTATGAGGGACACAAAATTGGAAAATTATTTGATTAAGGATGAATTTGCATATGGTGGTACTGGTGACATTGATGAGGGGTATAGTCTCAACCCATTTGGTAAAATATTCTATGGTTGTAATTATAAAGACAGGCCCATCTTGAGATCAAGGTAATTTACGTATGAGATCTAATCCCCACATGGAAAATGGATATGGAGACTCCATGGTTTTAAGCTCAGGTAGAGGTGCATGAATTAGATCATCATGAAGCTATTAAGGAGCAGAATTTTTAGAAAATTTTATGGCATTCTTTTTAAGAGTGGGCTAAAAGTATCACATATATAAGAATTTGTGAGCTATAACATGTCCACTACATTAGCCACCAAAAATGCTCCCATGTGCTTGTTCAAGAAGAGGATTAACCTATTATTTAATAACATAATGGAGTAAGGTACCTTTAACATTATAATAATATAGGATGTTATATATAAATACATACTTAAAAGTTTGCTTGTGAATGTGAGTCTTTTCATAGAAATCAATGTTTAGAGGATAAGTTTGGTGTTCAATAAATTAAATAATATCTTTATACCATGGGATTTGTCAAATGGTGATGGCCTCAATATGGTAGATGAGTGAATCTTGTGGTTGAAAAGAAGAAGGGAATTTTCTTATTTGAATAAGAAAAGTGGGATCAATAAGAACTTGGTGTGGATGAAAAATAGATGTTGAAGAAGCAAGTGAATCAGTAATAGAATTTTGATCTTGAGGGATAAGCTTAATGGTAAAATAATAAAAATATTTGATAAAGGTAGTTTTGATTTGATGATAAGAAATTAGATTTTTTATTTTGTATTGATAATTACCAATGACTTTGTAGTAAATGATTTGGGAGTCAACTAAAGCATGCATATATATCATATCTAGATCAAGGGCTGCTCTCATGCCTAGGATTAAAGCTTTGTATTCCACCATTTTGTTAGTGACATCAAATGTGAGACAAAATTACAAAGGGATAATTTTTACAAGAGGGTTCATAAGGATACAACCTGCCCTAGCTCTTTGAAGACATGTGGCACCATTGAAATGAAGGGTCTAGGTATCTTTGGGTAAATCAACAATAATTTCAAGAAGTTCTTCAATAACTACTTTTGGTTTACTAGTGTCAAGGAAGATAAAATAATTTTATATATTACTTATTTTAAGGTTAACAATGATGTTATGGAAGTAATCTTTTAGATATATGGCATGGTTGAAACCTTTAATATAGAAAATATTGTCATTGGCAAGATTATCTTGAAAGTGATCGGTAGTTAGGATCAGAGCTACAACAAGCTGATTGGCAATGACTTGTCCTTTGAGATATTTTTTTGTAATAATTTTGAGATCAAATTTTATGAGTAGGATCATCCGCTTGCCAATTCTATCACCAGGAAGAAAGGCTTTAGATAAAAAATGATGATGGGGATTGAAATGAACAATAACGTAAATGGTTTGATAAAGCATGTAATGTCAAAGATTTTTAGAAGTAAAATATATGGCAAAGAAATCATGTTTGACTTTTGTAAAATATTTCTCATAATTGATGAGGCCCCAACTAATATACTAGATGGCATATTCCCTCCTAATATAATCTTATTAGGAAAGCATTACCCCAATAGATATGGATGTGGAAGAGGTATATAAGATTAACATATGATCATTTTAAGGTGGATGAAAAATAGGTAGGTAAATTAAGGATGATTTCATATTATCAAATGATTTTTGACAAGGATCCATCCATTCTATGAAATTACCTTTCATAATAAAAGAATTGATAAAATAGATATGATAAGCCAATTCAGGGATAAACCATCTAATTACCCAAGTTTATTGACCTAATTAAAAATATTTGGAATGAATTTATGGATGGGAATGTTGATTATAGCATTGATCTTGGTGGGATAAACATCAATGCCATGAAGAGAGACTAAAAATCCTAATAGTTTTTTAGATGGGACACTGAAGACAAATTTGTAAGGATTTAGTCTAACTTTATATTTAATGAAGTGATCAAAGATGATAGTAAGATTATTGAGATGATTCTTTTGGATTTTGTATTTGTAAATGAATTAATCAATCTAGGTCTCTACAATCTTATGAATAAGATCATGAAAGATGTGAGTCATCACACATTGATAAGTAGCTCTAGCATTTTTGAGACTGAAGGGAATTTTAACGTAGAAATAAGTGCCCCATTTTGTGGTGAAATTTATCTTATGTTGGTCTTTGGGTGTAATGTGAATTTGGTTATAAACCAAGAAACCATCCATAAGAGATATAATTTCATAACCAATAGTGTAATGAATGATGGCATCGATAGAAGGTAGAGGGAAATTATCCTTGGGACAAGCAAGATTAATATTATGGAAATTAATACATATGTGAATGACAATGGTGAATTTATTCCAAATAAGTACAATTTTAGAAACCCATTTGAAATAGTCCATGGGATTGATAAACTTAGCATCGATAATCTTGATAATTTCTTAATGGCATACAATTGAAACTTTTGGTGGGAATTTTTATTTCTTTTATCACATGGGTTTGTCATTAGGGTAAGTGATAATATTGTGCACCATGATGATAGGGTAAATACTAAGCATGTCCTCATATGAATAACCAAAAGTCTCATGATATTTATCAAATAATAAGCTATAGTTGTTTTTAGCAACTTAAGTTTCACCCTACTGAAGGTAGATTGCTCAGATCTTTAAACCTAGACTAACATTGGAATGGTCTGATGCTATGGGACACCTATACTTAGACTAAAAATCTAGATTTATGAGGCTATTGATGCATTTAAATGTATCACATGGTTTAGATAGTGTTAAAAACACTTATCATTTCAAGATTCAAAAAATCTTTTGCATGAGTTGTTGGTTGTGATCTTCCTAAGATCTATGTTGGAATAATGGCTAAACTATTTGACTATTTCACAAAATGATTATGTAAGTGGCTGTTGGGATCAACCTTAGTCCTAAATTTTTGTGAAGATGAATTTTATTTTAGCTAAATATAATGAATAATGATTATAATCTAAATCCTAAGACTCTAATCTAGAATGAATATTAAAAATGAGTAAGTAAACTACATTGATTGATCAAAAATGAGAAAATAGGTAGGGTAAGGTAGAAAGAGAAATGTTTTTATTCTTTAGTTCAAACATCTTGACAAATATCTCATTTCATCAAATATATGCATCTTCAAACCAACATATGACATGAAATTGCTAAATAGTATAGATCCTATCATATATTAGGCAAATGTCTAAGGATATTTTAAAAACATGAAAATTAGAGATCAAATTCACTTTAAAAATTTACTTAAATAATAAAATTGCATTTTCACATCTTCCATAAAAGCAATGATATTGAAAGGAATATAATAACTTTTAGTCAACATATAATAAATCTCAAATTAACAAATCTACATTAATACATGCACATATAGAATTCATAAAAGTAGTTCAAATCTAAACATTAGAACAGAGACTTGAAGAAGCCACCATGATAACAAAAAAACAAATAGAATGAGAAAATCTTCATAGAATTATCTTGCTTATATTATTTTCTCCATAATTTACAAAATAGTTTTTCTCTCAAAACTTCCACTGCTATTCCAATGATAATACCCCCTTGGAGTATTTTGATTAGTTATTGTCAAATACAAATCAAACAAGTTTCAAAAATAGATGGCATTTTACAAATATTATAATACCAATGACACTTTTCAAATGTGACTAACCTATAAGCCATGTGCATTACACATTGCAAATGCTTTTACAAAATAGTATATTCTTTTTAAAATAATTTACATGGTTTTGATACAAAAGAATATTTGAAGTCAACCTTGTTGACTTTGAGATTCCCCTAAAATTATAGCCTTTTGCTTTTATTCCAAAATATTCATGGATTTTTCATATTATTCATCAATGAATATGAGATTTATGATTGGCTCTATGAATAACTCATCTATTTTCCCTACTAAATATTTGAAGATTTCATCCATTCTATCTATGGGTTATTTGATACTCTTGGCAATAGCAATATTTTCATTTGATTTCAAGATCAAGTTCAAGATATGCTTGTTGTCATCCCCTGTGATGCCCTTGATTCTACTCTTGACATCTTCGATGAAAACGGTATCTCTTTGTTGGAATTATTTATCAATTATTAGGCCTATTTGACTGGGGATGGTTGGATCCTTAATCAATCCTTATAGTATTTATATCATTCTACCTTATAGTTTTTTGAATTATCTTAAGAGGCCTTCCATTCTTTTTGACCACTGATTTATGTCCCTAATTTTCTCCATCAATATTATTATGGCCATATTCAAGTGTGATGGGCTGACCATTTTAAGTTTAGGGATCTAGTTTTCCATTAGTATCTTGATGAGTGCCTTTATTTTCTTATCTGAGCCTTTGCGCTAATTGGCTTGGTTCAAATCCATGCCATGTTTACTCTCCATGTCCAATTTGTACCTTATTGTCTTGAAATAATTAAATGTCTCATAGATAGTTGCTACTAGTACTAACAGAATAGATTGTTCTTCCATAATCTTTTCATCTTGTTTTACTCCTTTTATTATAACCTATAGCCTTTCTGATTAAGATTAAGATAGCTCTAGATCATCTTCTTCAAATATGGGATTTTCCCCTAGTCCCTATTCTCTCTTCTGAGTTAGTTGAAAGAACCTCCTAACCTTCTTCTATGACAACTATTTTTATTACTCTTTACAAGCCTGTAGTAGTTAGATCATATCTAACTCCCACTGAAGATTAGGCCATATGCTTACTTGTAACCAATCTATTGATTTAATTGGAGTAGAAAGTATCTTTTATTCTTTATTTTGAAATGTTATTATCCAAGGATTTAACTCTTGTTATAGAGGGAAGTTTGTGGTTTTCACTATAGCCCATGGGTGATAGAAAGTATGAATTTTCTCCATCCTTGATTCATATATGAACCACTCAAGTATATTTGATCTATAGATTGGGTCCTCTTCATTGAATAGGTTGATATCCTTCAAAGTGGGAATGATTTCCATTTTTTTCTGTCTTTGCCTTTTTGATAATTGTAGTCTCAACCTTCCTCTTGGGAGGATCTATGATCACCAAGTCCAATGACTCTTATTTTCTATTTTATTGTTTGTCTTCCTTAACATTTTCTTCATCTACATCTGAATCTATTTCATAAGTCATGAAGAGCATTCTAAATTCATATTCAAGAGATTCATGTGGATCTAAATCTATCATGTGAATGTCCTCTTGTTGAGTCAAATCTTGTTTTATTGTTCCAAAATACCCAAGGACCGAGGAGCATGAAGTAGCTTCTATTGGTCTCCTTTCTTCAAGCCTATGCTCTATTTTTATGTCAACTAAGGGAAGCTTAAAAGGGCCAACATCTACTAGATGATATTATCTAGGACCAAGCTACCATCTATCTTCTATCTTTTGATCTCTCAACATTCTAGATTTAGACTTTATATTATGTTCCTTTAGTCTTCTAACAACTTCTTGATAAGTGGCTACCTCAGTATACAAAAAATCATGTGCTCCAAGTTCATGTTCATAATGTAAAACTAGAATACCTTTGCTCTTCAAGTACTCCTTTACCATACCATTAAGATCCCACTATCTGTTGCCATCTATCTGCAAATTAAAATAAAGCCTATGTTTTTAAGCCACTTTAATTTGGTCCCATTATCCGAAAGTGGTTCTACCATTAGTCATGGGAAAACCATGGATAAGTCCTTTTCTCTTGGTCTTGCAGATTCTATATATTCCATTAAACAATCGGTATGCTACTTCATGTTCTACCAACTTATCTAGCACATGTACTAGTAGCTTAAAGAGGGCACTTTGGGTTCCCTTTATTTTAATAATAATGAAATTAGGGTATAAATAACTATCTCCCATTATCCCAATAGACTTCTTGAATAAAGGAGTTATCCTCATCATGGGGAGACCATTGATGGTTTGGCTCAAAAAAGGATATACATAGTCATAGATGAATTGGATATGGTCCCTATATTTTTAAATATACAATTTTGATTAATATTGGGACATGGTTTAGGTGCCACTAGGGGACCAATCTCTTTGGTTTGGGATTTTAATTATGGCACATAAGGAATCTAACAAATATTTCATCATGAAGAACTCATTCTTATTCTTTTCATTGATATCATAGATCTTCCTGCTTAAGGAAATTATAATAATATCACTTAAAGGAGGTACTACCACTTCCTTAATAATGAAATACATAACAAGCACCCATATATGTTTCACATGTGTATTATTTGCAAATCTATATAATTTGTTCAACATGGTCATAACCATTCTAAATATTGGTCTAAATTGGCTCATAAGGATTTTATTTTAAAGATCTATAATGATCTTATTACCAACTTCTAACCATCTCACTAGGATATCCTCCATGGTATGTTTTTGGGCCCATGCATTAATGGAGGAAAGGTCTATTTGGGTCCTAGGTAATTTATAATGGGATTTGAAGGCAACACAAGATATGTATGTTATTTTTCTCAAACTAAGTTCATGGATAAGCATACCCTTATCAATTTTAAAATCTTTAAAATTATGACTAAGGATGTTCATGCAGTGTAATACCTCTATCTTTGTAGTAGGATAATGAAGTTCTATAAGCTAAATTACCATAATATCATCATATAGTTTCTTCATTAGAATCAACTTCTCCTCTTCTTTGGTTAAATTTACTTGGTTTTCTATGGTCTAAAACAATCTCAAACAGTTATTGTCTCCTGTATTTAGTGAAGAAGACATGAACTCTGTATCTTTAAATACCCTGCCCTCTACATCTGATGACAAGCATAATTCAACCATTTTCTTTGAAGTAGGTCCATAAGTTTCCATTGTTATGAATATGATTAAATGGTCCACTTATTAATGATAATTCAACACTTTTGGCTATCTAATTAGACTCTTTGAACAACTTTGATTACCAAGCTCTCTCTCTTATTTTGAAACAATGAATGCATGAATAATTTTAGGGATTTTTCATAGATCTGAGTGTTTTTGGAGGGTTTAATTGAGATTTAATTGTAGCATATGCATTTAAAGTATTTCATTTGATAACCCAGATCATATTTTGATCTCATATTTATACCTTCACATGCTTAGGTCCATAAAATATTTCTATCTGACATGTCTGCCTATGTGTCATCTCTTTGCCATGTTGTTTTTTAAAATTTAAAATATGAACATTGTCACTTAGACACATGTATTCATCTTGTGCCCCTAGAACTTGATTAAATTTACTCCATTAATCTCTTTAGTAGTCTCTTAGCCTTAAATTTCAATGTTGGTCATTGATATTTGATTTGAGCTTCTGAGATTGTGGCACTCGGTAATCCTACATGCCTTCTATGCACCCTATTATTAGTCTCCATTCTCTTAACACTCTTATGCCATGTAGTGGCCTTACATGCAATCTAAGATTATTAAATTATTAACTTGATTCACACCATTGATATCTACTTACAAATTTGAATGCGTACCATCAATCTTTGATTTGCATGATAAAAAATGAACCATTGATCCACTAAACATATGATCAAATGTGGGTCATTGATCTATTGCCAATACACCATGATTATGACACATGTAACCATTGGGTTCAATCTCAAGATATATTAAACTATTTAATTCATTCTCACCATTAGATCTCCATCTGCATGATTTAATACACATCATAGATATATCTTGACTTATTGACCCTAATATTTGACATGAATTATCGATCTGAATTTGTACGTAAGAATACTCACCTTCGATCTAGATTTAGGGGACTTTGACTTATTTAATTTATGTGATCACCTATGTGTCATTGATCCTTGATCTAATTAAGTGAGGTTTTGAGAATTGATAGCCCTAAATTCAATTCATACTTGTGAATAATAAAATCAAAGAATAAGTGCTTGGGACATATAATGACTTAGAATAAATCTTAGATTAAAGTTTAAATGAGTTAATAAACTTGATAAAAAAATTAGGCCAAAATTAAACTAAAAATAAGATGGAATAAAGTGACCCATCAAAAATATGAATCCATTTTAGTAAGAATTTAGGCTAAAGTAATTTAGACTAAGCTTCTGAACATCATTTAAACTTAGATTCAATCAATAAATTAAGGACTAAATGTTAACATAATGACTCAAATGGCACCATCTTAGTTAACCAACTAAGGGTCAAATTAACATTGAAGCATAAACCCATGAACATTTCTTAATATTAATGAAGATACATTGATCCTTTAAAAGGGAAACACATGTGCCAAATGTTAGCAACATTAGGTAAGATCAAATAAATCTTATGTGCTAGCATGACGATGTGAGTTAAATCAAAGCATAATGCTTAATAATGCACTTTAATCAATTTGAATGTCTAATTTATAGCTTAATCTAAAAAATTTGAACAAGGGTCCTCATTTTTTAGAAATGGAGGATGTTGAGCTCAACAAATGGTAACTTATGTGGGAAACATTGTAGAATGTTAGAATTTAGATGATTTTGGTTCAAAATAATAACCAAAATAATCATTCCACATGATCAAGTACCATTATTAAGATCAATTCATAATTTAAATAAGTCTTTAAAATTCAAAATTAAGGTAAAATATCAAAACTCAATCATGTTGTGTGTGTGCTTTGATTCATTTACTAATTTTCATTTGGATTCAAAGAACAACTTCTAGATTTCATGACCTTAATCATTAACATAGATTTTTATAATATGTATATATTCAATATGAATCATGTTTTATAAAAGGGGAAGGTTTGGGCATTACTTTGCTGCCAACCAAGCATCTATATCCCTGATAGAGATACCTTTGGTTCCACTACCATTCAAGCATCTACAACCCTGATAGAGGTTACCAGAATCACCTTTGCTTAGAATTTTTTTTGATTTTTAATAAGGCTTTTATTTTTTATATTTTTCAATTTTATTTAGCTTTACAACAAAGTTTGGGAATTGGAATTAGCTAGGTGTTTAGAATTTTTGTCAAATGTTTGATTTTCAAGATAATCATCCTTGGTCATAAAATTCATCCTAGACAGTAATGTTCTTTAAGTTCTAGCATGACTTTGTTATAATAATTCAAACGTATAATCAAACACATGTAATACTTATTGAAATAAAACTTAGATCAAAATAAGGTTTAAGATTTTTAAGGAACAATTAGTATGTATATTAATCTTCATCAATTTCTCAAAAACATAACATTAAGCTTAGAATTTCCAAAATAAATAATCAACTAGTGTTTAAGAGTCATATCCACATTATTGGTTTATGAAGTTGTTTTGAGCACTTAGATGGATTTGGAGCTTGAAGACCTATCTTGGAAAAGACTTATTGGAATCCATAGAACAAAGCAAAGAAAACAAACACACAATAAGAAAATAAATATTCATAAATACTATTTACAAAAAAGGGATGGGAATGAAACTAATATAAACCTACCTACACTAACTATAAATAGTCTTATAAATTAATCCATAAAGACTTGAGGTGGAACAACAAATAAATAATGCTTGAAATATTGCCCATTGGTTGGCAAAGTGAACTCTATTCCCTACAAGTCTTTGAGATTAAAGGTGTTTTTTCCTAGTGTGTCATCAGTTTGGATAGGGCCAATCCATAAAGGAATGAATTCCTCATGTTTCCCTTTTGGCTCAGATGCTTTGTCCCATAGGAGAACTAGGTCCCCCTATCTGAGAACCTTGATATTTGACTATTTTTCAAACCATCTTTTGATAGTGGTTTGATGTCTAATAAAATTATAAATGCTTCTTCTCTGGCATCCTCCTTTTGGATGATATCAAGCAACCTAGAATTGGCATATTCATGTCCATATACTAAAAGAAATGATGATACTTTTAGAGCTTGTTTAACTCTATTTTTGTCTATCCACAGAGCATACTTTAACAATAGATTATATGTTCTTGGTTGTTGAGCTACAAACTTCTTAAATGCTTTAATCAGATTCTTGTTTGTAGACTCTAAAACTCCATTAACTTAAGGGTAATGATTTGATGAAAACTTAAGATCTATTTTATTATAATAGGTCCACTTAGTCATCTCTATAAATGTAAATGCTAATCCATTATCATAGACCAATGATATTGGCATCCTAAACCTAGTGCAAATGTTCTCGTCTAAGAACTTGATAACATCTTAATTCTTACATACTTTTATTGTTACTACCTCTATCCATATTGTATAATAATATATGGTAGTAATAACATAATTGTGCCTAGCTAAATAATTAGGGTTTCTAACCCCTACAAAGTCCAAACCCTATTGAGCAAATGTTTTTCAATTAAAACTAGCCTCAAGGGCATAACTGCTTTAGCTTCCTTTGTATTGAATATTTGGCATTGATGACATTACCTAACATGATTTTGAGCATCTTTGAAAATGGTTGGCCAATAATATTCTTCCCTTAAGATTTTTTGAATTTTTATTTTTGTAGAGGGGTGTCCACTCCCAAATTTATCATAAAATGTACTTAAGATTTTAGTTGATTCTTCCTTTGAAATACATCTCAAATACACTCCATAGTTATTCCTATAAAGTATCCCAACTTTGATCAAGAAGTGGGATAACTTGAGACTCAAATCTCTTCTCTATTCTTTGATCAATCTTGTAGGATAGGAACCATTGATTAGAAAATGAATGATTACATCATACCAATCATTTGGTTAAAATTATTGTTGGTCAACCTGCATGATGCTCAATCTAAGATTAGTGTTAGAAATCAATTGGATTAATCCCTAACATCTCATCAATTTAGTAGTTTTCATTTTAAGATCATATTCCTAGAGTATGGACATCCATTTCCCTCTTTTTTCTCCTAATTCAAATTAACTCAACATAAGTTTGGTAGCAGGGGGCAATATAACATACACTTTATTCCTAAGAATATAGTGTCTAAATTTTTTAATTCCTTAACCAAAGCAAATTCTTGTTTATCGATTAGTGAATAATTTAAATAAACATTTTTGAAGTTAGTACTCATAAATGCAATTGTATTATCACATTTATTATTTTTTTGAGTTAATACAACTATTATAGTATGCTTAGAAGCAAAATAATAAAGATAAAAATATTTTTCAAAATTAGGACTTATCAACATAGGTTCCTATCCTATTGCTTCCTAGATATCCTTAAAGGATTTCTTTATTTCTTAATTCCATTCAACCTTTGTATCTTTCCTTTAACATGTCGTTGAGTGTTTTCATAATCTCTGCAAAACCAAAAATGAATTTCCTTACAAAATTGATCTTCCCAAAGAAAGACTTTATTCTTTTCTACTATTTAGGGGTTTTATTTTAGATATAGCATTGAATCTATCTAGATCTATAGAAATCATATCTCTAGTTAGCACATGTCTTATCAATTTCCTTTTAGTTACATAAAATATGATTTTTTTAGGGTTAACATAAATTCCATACCTTTGACAATGTTCAAATACTAGTTGTAAATGCATTATGTGATCTTCTCTATTCTTAGAAAAGATGATCAGATCATCCATATATATAATGATACATTTACTTATGATAGCTTGAAAGGCATGGTCAATAGCTCTCTAAAAGATATCTCTTACATTGATGAGTCCAAAAGGCATCCTCTTTTAAATAAAAATGTCCCATTTTATTGTGAATGCAGTCTTCATTTTATCTTCTTTATTAACAAATACATGATTGTAACCTAAAAAATCATCCAAGAAAGACATCATGGTAGAACCACTAAAAATTTGAATCACCTAGTCAAGGGATGGAAAATTATAATTATCTTTTCAAAATATTTGTTCAGGTTCCTAAAATCTATGCATAATCTAATCACTCTATTTTTATTTCTAATTGGTACTAGATTAGCTACCCAGGTAGAATGTCTAATTGGAAATTTTATTTTTGCACCTAATAATTTCTTAACCTCTTCATAAATCAATGGTTCCAAAACAAGATTAACCAGTCTTTACTTATGCCTAAATGTTCTACAAGCTCCTTTCAAGGGAATGGTATGGGTGATATCTCAAAGATAAAATACATTTAAGTCTTTATAAGACCATGCAATACCATCCTTATACTTGGTCAGTATGCCTCTAACATTTCTAGAATCTATGTCTGTGCATGCTATACCAAGGTTTACTAGCTGAGGTTAACCTTGAGTTCTTAGGTCAAATACATTATAATCCTTCCCATTTACTTTGGGAATTTTAGCAATTTTAGCTAACTTATCTTTATCAAATAATATTTCCAAGAAAATCATGCCTTTGGGAATATTTTTATCATTCAGTTGTATTATCTTGTCATCAATTCTATCACTATCAAGAGAGTTCTCATTAACCTCATCAACAATATGAGAGATAAATACTCTTGAGTTATTCACTAATTAAATGATCTATTGGTCATCACTAAAAACTTATAAATGATTAATATTACTAGGTATAGAGGGACATGGGACCAATTCAATGCCAAGCCTTCCCAATTTGGAATCTTGATTTGCCACTAGGTTAGCTATAGCTAAATCTAGTTGATCAAATAGTTTCCTTCTCTAGGGATTGAAACAATATTAAAATCATCAAAATATTCAAGGAATTCCCATACTCAAAACTTGTATTTCTTTAGATAATACAATTTGCATTGATACTTACTTTATGACCTGATTGACTACTAGTTCAAAATCACCATATACTAGTAGTTCTTTAACCTTGTGTTTAATATAATATTGTAATCCTAAGATAAATGCTTCATACTCTACCAAATTATTGGTGCAAAGAATTTTAAGTTTGTAAGAAGCATTATATTCTTTCCCAATGGGAATGATTAAAACTACTCCTACAGTAAACCCTAATTTACATCTATCACTATCAACATATAATTTCCAAAGTCTAAGCATATCATGAGAGTTCTTAGAATTACATACCTGAGGAGTCTCAAGGGTTTATAACCTTAAATAAAAATTAACCACATTGATCCTTTCATTGGTTATATATATTCAATCATCATATGCTTCATATTTGGTTCCCTTTCAATCTGAATTTGATTAGGAATTCCCCTTCATGATAGCCACATGTGAGAGCAATTAGTTGACATATATCCCTTCAAAGCTTTGGTCCAATATCTACTATTTAACATCATATAAGAATATATAATGTCAACAACTTGAATATCAATAAATTATTTCACTCTTGGTTTTGAAGCAATATAAATAGGCACATTTAATAATTCACCAATCACTTTAACTCTAGATTTATCTAATTAAGTCACTACTCTATCATACTTAATAAGAGTTGAACTAAGATTTTCACAAATACCTACTAGCATAATATTTTTAGAAGCACCTAATTCTAATAAATAGTTATGCAAGTTTTTACCAAAAAATCTAAGTGTTAGTAAAAAAGGTGGAACCTCTATTTTATTCTTATACATTAATACATTTGCATTTGTAGGTTTCTATGATTTACTAGGTTTTTTAGTTAAAGAGTCTAGCAACAAGTCTCTATGTCTATTTATTTTAGTCAATTCATGCAATGTGATATTAGTTTTAATTTTATTCATATCCTCTACTATGTTTTACCCACTCCTTGTAGAAGAACTAGATAAATCAACATCATTTCTAGTGTTACTTCCATTTGGAGGTTCTAGATTATAATCTACTTTGGGATCAAGAGGAGTATTACTACTATTTGGTGGAGTATAAATTTTCATTGGTTGCTTTTATTCTTTATTAATCAATTGATACGTACTATTTAGATATTGTTGAAAATCATGAATCTCCTATGGAGTATCTTCAGATTCATTTTCATCTTGAAATGAAAAAGCAAAGGTTTCAACCATAAGAGTTATTTTAAAAGATTTAGATGTCTCTCAAGAGCCATATAACCCTGCAACATTATATTTGTTAGGAACAACCTAAAATATATCTCATTCATCTTAAAATAATTCAAAAGGATTACAAAATTATATACAGTCTAATTCACCATGTTTTGTAGTGTTATGAACCATGCAATAATTAGTTAAAGATACATCACAAATATTTATTTCATCTATGTTCTTAGTTACATATGACTCATTATTATTGTTTTTTTTTCTATTGTGAAACATATTCATATGTATGTTAAACTTTTAATAAGAATAGTTTCTATTGGAATTTTCCCTAGTGTTACATACCTATTTTTATAACTAAAGAAAACTAGTGCTTAGTTTTTGAACCATTTTTAATATGAAGTCATTTTCATTCTTAAGTGTCTCTAAATTATGGACTTGAGTACTATTAATAGCTATTGGCACCAGAGATCATTGATCTTGTGGATGAGATCCACTTTTAGATTTATTTATCAATCTTAGGTTCTGAACAAGATGGGCATGACTCAAAAGTAACTCATTTAAAATTGGAGTTTGATTTAAAGAAAGAATATTCTTATTAGAATTTTGGATGATATTCAATATAGGAAAATTAGGATTGATATTAGGAATATCCTATGCTGATTTACCTTGGGATTACATTTGATCACTAATTTTCATATATTCAACATAGGCCAAAGCTAATGTATTTATGGCCCCAACAACTCTTTTCAAAAATTTAAAAGTCATTAGATTTAAAGCATATTTATAAATCCATAAATCTAAATATTCATTAGGCTTATAGAGAGTTATAGTTCTATTAAACATCTTTTGAAATATGGCATTGAAATCTCTAATGGTTTCATTTGGATCTCTCTTCATTATAGTAAACTGTTGATATAGAACATAGGGATTGATGATATTTCCAAACTGATCAATGAAATAATTGTTTAAATCATTCCAAATGACAATGTAATCTTCCAAAATATTAATAAATTAATAATATGTTGCATCTCTAAAGGTAAAAGGAATTAATCTATAGGAAACATCTTCATGAATAACATTTAAAAATCTTAAGGTATCCTTAAAAGACTTGATGTTTTATTTAGTAGTAATAATGCCTATAGGACTAAATAAAGGTAAATATTTCTTGGTAGGTCATGTACATGATTAGGCATATTGATAGAAGATCTAGCTAACCAAGTCATACCTTAATGACAATTAAATACAGTAGCAAAAAATAGGTGAAGTAGGTTGAGATTTAGAAACTCTACATTTACCTTTATCTTCTCTTATTTTTATATGAATTTCCAAGGAAAGAAGAGGTAGCCTTGTCTTAGACCTTGACCTAGTTCTTATTTGTAATAGTTCTAGCTTGTAAAATATAAATCTTGTTTAAAATACAATGTAGAAACTTTATCTTTGAAAAGATAAATGATCTTCAAATCTTTGTAAATAATGGTTCAATTCTTACAAATTTATATGTTTAGATTTCTATGTTCAAGTAAAATTTTCACAAATTCATACAAATCTTTCAAAAAATGACTATCTTTAACTGTATTATCTTAAAGATACATTTAAACTTGTGAATATCAGTAATCTTTGAACAAAATTACTATCTTTAGACTTAAACACGTCAAATTCACAAAGTTTAAGCAATCTTTTCAATAATTTTACATAAATCTTCAAATAATAAATATCTTTAGCTAAACAAACCTAAATATTGGTCTAGAACCATGAATATTAGTGATATTTACAAATTTAAGATAAGAAAAACATAATTCACTAATCTAGATCAACTAATCTTTAAACATAAAAGGATCAACTAATCTTTGAAAATAATTCACTAAAAGTAGCTTAAAATACTTTAGATTCATAAATCTTTAGTTAAATCCCTCCTTCTAGTGCTAATTCTCTTACCTATTGATGCACGTAAATGTATCACATGCTTTAGACTATGTTGAAAACACTTCTCATTTCAAGATTTAAATAATATTTTGTATGAGTTGTTAGTTGTGATCTTTCTAAGATCTATGGTGGAGTATCACTAGTTTTCCTTTGTTAATTTGAATATTAAAATTCCAATGATCACTAAGTAGTTGTTAAACATCAAATATGTTGACCTCATATTATGCTCCCTAAAAACTTTGAACAAATTCACTCTATTGATCTTTATGTATTATCCTAATCTTTATCTTTTAATGCTCACCATTGATCTAAGCTCCTCTCTTCCATGATTATGCCACTTGGTAACCTTGTGTGCCTTCTATTCACATTACATGTTAAATCTAATGAGATTTTACCACTTGGTAGCTATTAATGCTTCTAAATGTACCATATATGATCTTTAGTGTTGATCAACACTTCTCATTTTAGGATTCACAATCCAAAGCATGAGTTGTAGTTTGTAACAATTTAGTGATGTCTGTGGTGGAATAGAAGCAGAGTATGGGAGCTGTCCACAATATTTGTTTAGTTTAGTGGTTAAGAGCCACCAGGGTTTGAATCTTTAGATCTTTGTGAATTTCATAATCTCCAAACTAATATAAATGAATATTAGCAATGATCTTAAAACTAAAGTGAGTCTTGACAAAAAAAATAAGAAAAGGGAAGGGCAAGGTAGAAAGGAAACATGATTATAAACTCTCAGATCAAATATTATGACAAAATTCTAATTGATTTGAGCACACATGAGCCATTTTATATTATAAAATAGAATGAACTTAGATTACATCACAAATCAGTTAAAATTCAAAGGAAATATATAAATCATAAGTAAGAACTAAGTTTACTTTAAACATTTGCTACTATGATCTAAATATCCTAAGGACATCCAAATGCAGATAAAAATAAAATGAAGTATACTTGAGATCTTTATAGTTAATCTAGCATTAGCACAAATCAACAGCTCTATGATAGAGAATGTGACACAAAGTATAGAGAATCATTCAAACTTAAGATGAAAACATGCAATTGAGAGACAACATTGACATTTAATAAACTATCAAGACAATATTTTCAGAATTCCTTAGTTATATTAAATGCTCTTGGTATATAATTGTTCAAAATAACTCCCCCTTAAAAAATGGTAATCCTTGCCTATTTATAGGAAACATAGGTGGTTAACTAGTTAAATTTCATAAAATATCTATATACAAGATAATGATAGTTATCCTTAATACAAAGACACAATGTATATGACCTACTACATCAAAATTGACAAAAGGAAACCATATATGCTAATAGGCTAGCATATATTTATTACAGAGGCATATTCTTTTACGAATTGCACTGGTAGTGGGCCCCTCAATTAGCTATGTCTGAAGAATTCTTTCACCTTGGTGTATTGCTCTTTGATTAGCTCAAAATCCACTATAGGCTTCATTAGACAATCCTCCTCTTGATCTACCAATGTGTTGAAATCTTGGTCAGCCTTAACCATGAGTTCCTTAATATATTATGCTCTCATGATTTGCTTCCCTAAAGTAAGGATATTATCAAGGATATTTTGATTATCCTTGGAAGAATGGCCTTGATTTTCCTTAATGCCCTAGATGTGGACACTAACTCTCTTCTTGAATTCTCCATCACTGATCAGGTCCATAGCAGTGGTTTGAGAAGGGTTGTACAATAGGTTCCACAAAATTTTCTCCATTATTATTATCAAGTCCTTGTCTTCCTTGATGACTTTGTCAATATTGCTACACTAGGTGATCAAATCTTCTTGTTTATACATGAAAACAACCATGAGAATATCTAAATGTCTAAGCTTGATGATCTTGAAGTCTAGCACCTACTTTATCCTATACATCTTGATGAGTACTATCATTTGAGCTTGATAATATTTCCATTGGGTTATTAAGGCTTGTGGCATCTCATCTTCATGGTTTAAATCACTAAATATAAGCTTGATATTCTTTAAATTCTCAAATGTATCCAACAAAGATTTAGTTAAAACTTGTGATATGTCCTCAAGAATTGTGAGTAGGACTTGAGCCTCCAAATCCTACTTCTCCTTCTCTAAGTTGAGGATCCTTTACATCATTCCTTGAATTCTATCCAAGGTCATTGTTGATTGTGCCACCACTAAACTAGCCAAATCCTCCTTATGGATGGGATGTTCCCCTACTACTTGCCCTCTAATATGAGTTAAGCCCATAAAAGGTTCCACCTTTTGAAAAGTGAATTCCTCAGTACTAATGGTGGATTCCCTTGTTACTACTCTCTCAAACCCTAATGTGTCTAGATTGAATATGACCTTTTTGTCAGACTCCTTGAATTATGGTTGCTCAATAACTTCTACATTTGAACTCCTAGAGGCCCCTAGGGTGTCAATCCTCTAGTTTTCTTTTTCATGAAGGATTTAGATCCTTCTCTATGCTTATCTATTTACAATATACTATATCCATGGCTTGACATTATCCTACACATCTATTCCAACTTGATAAAAGGCCCATGATGGAGAGAGAGATGGGATTTTTTGTAATTTCCCATAAATAAACTAGTCAAGAATGATTGGTCCATAAATAGGGTTCTCATCACTAAAGAGGTTAACTTCACTGGTAGGGTGAGTGAAGGTTAACCTAAGCTTCTTTTTAGGTGTTAAGGGCACCAAGGACAATTTTGCTTGTATCTTTCCTCTATCCAATCAGATTGAATCCTTACTTGTTTCATTAGAGGGATCCTCCTCCCTATCAGAACCATAGGATGCTACAATGTCAATAAGGGCACTTTCCACTATTTATCCTACCTCCAAGGCAATCATGATAATTATCTCCACTAGGGAAGGAGGCCTCTATGGGTATATGTGGGGTTGAGGACCCTCACTAGGTCTGTGTTCTATATTTATCTCTTCAAACACAACTTTACCCTTTCCTTTTATATCCTTAGGATACCTAACTTGGGATTGCATTGTCAATTCTACTCATTGAGGCTCAAAAGATTGTCCTCCAATAGGTAGTTCCTATTGAGCAGTCTCAAATGGTCCTAGAAATAAGTGATAATACAAGGGATGTAATTACAATCTCTCTCTTGAGGGTTTATTGTCTCTGACTAGCCTATGCTTCAACTGGATATTATAGCCTTTGATCCTAGATAAGACCTCTTCAAATTTCTTTTCCCTTGTAAAAAATACCCTTTCCCGTGCCTAGTTGATGTTTGTATTCAATCTTTGGGACCTTTTTATCTTAGATGTTACTGGTCACTTTGTTACTATGGTCCCATATTTTTAGGTCATCTAGCTGGAAATCAAAAGAATTTTTGTAGATCACCATAATTTTTAGTTGCCTACAATCCTTGATCACAATCCTACTAATGTCCAGTGAAAAGGGGTAGACCTAAGCCTTCTTATTTTTATTACATATCCCATGCACAACTTGGATGATTTTAAAAGAAATATCTTGCTTTAAAATATTACTATGGATATGAATGGGCAATCAGTAGGGTTGAATCATTATTCCTTCTATTCTTATTACAGTGCAATCTAAATAAAACCATACATCCCCCATGGCTTCTACTTGATTTTTTATTAGAGGGTGAAGTCTTGGAATAAAGACACTTATGATTACCTCATATTTAGCTAGGAAACCACCATCATAGATAAATTACATGTGGTTCCTATATTTAAATATATACAATTTAGAGTAGTGATGAGAAATAGTGGTTCTGCCATCATGGGACTAATTTTGGATGCCAGGGAAATCTACAGTGGCCAAAAGTGAATCTAAGAGATAGGAAATCATATGAAAATTTTTAGAGGTCCTTCTATTAATGGATGTGAATTGTTTGGCTAAGAAAAAGCTTATTAGGTATCTAATGGGAGGGGTTAAGTTCTGCTCCAACATGCAATAGACATAAGATACCTAAACCTTGCTTACATAAGAGGTGAAGGGGGAACCAAAGGCTCAATTCAATAAGTTCATAGATATTATAATTACCTAACTAAATTGTACAATAGTAATCCTACCATTATGGGACCTTAAAACATGGGAGCCTTGGATTAACCAAGGTGTGAGGACTGAATCTAGGTCTTAGGTGTTTGTCCACTCTCTCAAGCATGGGAGATCAATATGAGGCAAGGGTAGATTATAATAATTTTTGAAGGCCATAGGGGTGATGCATGAAACCTTCTTATTATTTCCCTCTTGAATGATCCATTCTTTATCTATTCTAAAATCCATGAAAATGGGAGCAAGGAGGTCGATACAATGCATTAACTTTAGTTTGGCTATAGCATGGTGGAGTCTTGCCAATTGAATTAAGACTAGGTCATTGTATCTTTGATGAAAAGAGGATTTATATTTTCCTCCTAGTAAATTAGTTGTAATTCCTCCACAAGGAAGAATAACTCAGACTAGTTCCTAATTCCATGCATGTTTAGCATTGTCAGGTCCAGCTCTATGTCTTTAAAGATCCTCCCCTCACTGTCCAAAGTTAGATAAAGTTTTACTTCCATCTTCATCTATTACCTACCTACCACCATTGATGAAATTGAATTATATTTTCAAGTTCACAAAAGGTTTCAATATGGCACTTGCTTCAAGATTTAGTTGCACTATTCTGATTGTTTTTTAACCAATTGAGCCAACTTAGGTCTTCTTTATAGAGGGTTTAGGGGTTTTGAGCTTTAATGGTGGAAATATCTAGTTTCTTAATCTTATACATGCCTTATATTTAATATGACCTTATTCTCATTCCATTTATGATTTTGAGCTTAGGATATCTTTTATTTTTATTTTCTGTGCTTATGTGGAACCTATGTGGCGTGGCTATGTGCCTTTCATTGAAATTTTCATAAATGCTAGTTGGAGACTAGCCATTGAGTTTCAAAATATTTTTTATTTTGATGCGATAATCCAAATCCAAGTTCTTGTATTCTTATTGGTCCCTTGATATTTAATTTCATGGCTATGCCACTTAGCACCCCAACAAATCTTACCCATGTTGCTTATTCTTACTAGTTTTTATCTCAACCATGTGTTATCCATGTGTCAAGCTCATAGGGCCTCTAAAATGTCTTTAGGTTCAATGTACCATTGCATCAAATCTAGTAGGTGATAAATAACCATTGATTTTTACAAGGTCTAAGTCATTTAATTGAGTGCCTTTATTAAGTGGGTCTTGTTAGATTTTTGTCCTTCGACTAGCAAGCTACCACATGTCCTCCTTATGGGGCTCTATGTACCTATACTATTTACCCTAGCCATGGGTAAGCCATGTGTCAAACTCATGAAGCCCTTTGAAAATTATTTAGGCTTGATTCTCCATTAGATCAAATCCAGTGGGTGAGTGATCCCGATTGGATCTTGCAAGATGCACACCTTTTAATCAGTTTCATGAATATATAAACTTAGACTTAAAATGATGTTCCTAAAGTCCTTTTATGTTAAAAAACACAAATTAAATTAATTTAAGGCCTTTTATGCTAAATATTTACACGTAAAATTGCTAATAATTTATTTGAAAGGGTCTTTATAAATGCCCCCTTTTCTTATGCTTTGAAAAGTTATCTAGGTTAAATTTGGTAGGCTTGGTAACATTAACTATGTCCTCATGGATGTTAAATGATAGGAATAAGCTTGTAAAATTTAAGATAATGGAATTGATTTGATCTAATGATTGAGTGCCATGTATCAGGCTCTCAAGAATTCCTAAGGATTTGAGGTCAATGTGTGCCATCATATTAATGCCCCCAAGGTAATGAGGACTGGTAAATCATAATTTGAGTGCTTGATAGCAATTGGTCTCCCTTTCAGTGTTAGATTTGGTTCATATCATTGTATTATAATCTTTGATTGAATGCAAGTCATTGGATATGTAAAAGTGAGCAAGATTTAAGTTAAGACTTGATATGTATAAAGGTTTAGACTAAGGTTTCGACCTTTAAAAGTTTGTTCATGCTTGTATATACCAATATATTTAAACATTAATAAAAACCTATTTAATCCAAAAGGGCTCTCAATTTTTAAAGGGTAAAATAATAGGTCTAATCTTGATTTTATATTAATGTTTGGTCATGTTAAGAAACATAATTAAAGCTTAATATAAAGTTAGACTTAGGGTTTTTATAATTGAAAAGAAATATAATTTCCTACTAAACTTTTCTTGTATATGTTTGAAATCAAACCCCTAGGGTTTACTGTGTAGGAACCCTAGATTTATATATAGAACCTAAAACTAATCACCTTAAAGATAATCATTATCAATATTAGTCCATAAAAAATAATCACAACTAGATACTCCATGGCTCATTTTTTAAATTGAATTGCCTTTAAATTTCAAGAGAGAATAACCATTTCACATTCAATCTAAAACATAGATGTTTTGAAATATTCACAAGGGTACCCTTTTAGCAAAAGCATAAAAATGGGGGTATGTTGGTCTCAACAAATGGTGACTCATAGGGGGAACATACCAATATGTTAGAACCTGAGGATTTGGGTTAGACCTGTACATAAGTTTTTTAATCCCATTTTGACATATACCATTTCTTGAGTCAATTCTTGATTTAACTAAGCCTCTTATGTGTAAAATTTGTACCTAGATATTAAAATAGAAACATGCAGTGTGTGCTTTGATTCTACTTATTGGTTATCATGAGACTTCAAGAAATAATGTCTAGGTTCATATCCTTTTGGCCATTGCATTTGACTTTGATCATATTTAAATATTCTCTTAGGAAAATTTTATCTTAATTTAGGGGAGGCTTCGACATTGCTCTACTACCAGTCAAGTGTCTATATCCCTAACAGAGACACCTATGGCTCCATTAGTGGCCTTGCTCCACTACTAGCTAGGCATTCATAGATCCAATGGAGGTTTCCTAAATCACCTTTGGACTTTACCTCTTTTGATTTACCATTAATTATTTTTTTTTAAAGATTGGGAGACAAGATAGCTAGGTTTAAGTATTTGGTCAAATTTCCTTACCTTAGGATACTCTCCTTTAGTTGAAACTTTAATCCTAGACAAGGATGTGTTTTAAGTGTAATCATGAATGTGAATTAACACACTATATTCACATTATACACATATTATTCTTCTTTAAACCAAGCTTTGATTTAGAATAAGGTTTGAATCTTTTTGGGACATTTATCTCTTATAGCTATCTGTGTCAATGCCCTTAGTTGCATCATGATGTTTTATCAGCACCTCATGTTCAATTTTGTAAGATTCATACTCACACCTTTTGAGAAATTCTAAACAAAGATAAACTATGAGACTTTACTAAAACCAAGTAACACCACCAAGAAGAAAAGATAAAACATAAAAAAACAAATACGAAAATAGACAATCACAAGCAAACAAATATATATATACAAGCCCAGTAAGAAAAAATAAATCAACAAAGGAAACTAACTAGCCTACCTATTCTAACCTTAACAATATTACAGATTTATTCCATGAAGACCCCTGGTGGGGTAGCAACAAATTAATGCTTGAGTTATTTCCCATTATTCCATAGAATTTAGGACATATTTTTGACCTTCAAAAGAATAGGGGTTTATCACTCTTATAAAGTATAATCCCCATTGTGTAAAAGACTTATCCACCATCACAAGTTGTAAAGGTATAGCTACCTTTGGCTCTTTTATGCTAAAGATCTAGCATGAATGATACTCCCTCACATTTTTATGTTCATATTTGAAAAATTTGGGAGAATAATACCCAACCTTGAGAATATTGTGGGCTATGGTCCTCCCTAAAAGATGTCCACTACCCAAATTTTCATGGAAAGTAGACATGATTTGAGAGGCCTCTTCTTTCGACACACATCTGAAGTAGATCCCTTACAACTTTTTCCTATAAAGGACTCCATATTTGATGAGGTAATGGGATGATTTAAGCCTTAAATCTCTCTTTTGTTCTCTAGTGAGTCTGGGGGACAACTACCTCTAATAATAACATGTATTAAATAGTCATACCATTCATTGGGTTGGAAGTTTTGTTGATCCACTTACATGACATGGAACTTGGAGTTAATATTGGAAATCATCTGAACTAAGCCTTGACGTTTCACTAATTTGGGAATTTTCATCTCTATATCATACTCTTGTAGGATTGCCACCCACTTTCATCTTCTTTCCCCAAGCTCATTCTGACTCAACATAAGGTTTGTGGATGGGTCAGGTAAAATAGCATGCACCTTATTTCTAAGGAGGTAATGTCTAAAATTTTTTACTACCTTTACCAAGGCATAATCTTTCTTATCAATGATGGAATAGTTTACCTCTACATTTTTGAAATTGGTGCTCATGAAGGCTATATGATGGTCATTCCCATCAACCTTTTGAGTTAAGATAGTAGTCATGGTGTGGTCAAAAGCAAATGAATATAAGAAAAAATCCTTTGAAAAGTCAAGACTTGTCAAGACTGTGGCTTGACTGATTGATCTTTTAATGTCAAAAAAATCTTTCTTGGATTCCTCATTCCAAGAAATTTTAGCATCTTTCTTAAGCATATCATTCAAAGGTTTGACAATCTTAACAAAACCTGAAATAAATTTCCTCATGAACTTAATCTTGCAAAAGAATGACTTTAGTTCTTTTTAGCTGTTAGGTAACCCAATTTTAGAAATGGCCTCCACTATATCAAGATCTATAAATATCCCATATTTGGTAATGACATGCCCCAATAATTTTCCTTTAGTGACACAAAATATGCTTTTCTTGGGGTTAAGAGATGCACCATACTTCCTACATCTATCAAATACTTGTCTCAAATGCACAAAATGCTCTTCTCTATTTTTAGAGAATATTATGAGATCATATATATATATATACACACACACACATATATATATATACATATATATACACACACATATATATATATACATATATATATATACATATACATATATATATATATATATATATACATATATATATACATATACATATATATATATATACATACATACATATATATATATATATATATATATATATATATATATGTGATGATGATGATGCATTGGCCTACTAGACCTTGGAAATCATGAACCATGCCCTCTATTAATTAATCTAAATCTCTTGTAAGCATTGTTCCCCATTTAGTATTAAAAGTTGTTTTCATCCTATCTTATAAAGCATCAAGAACCTAGTTATATCCATAAAATCCATCCAAAAAGGACATCATGGTAGATCCTGAAACAACTTGGATAAATTGGTCTAGAGAAGGAAAGGGGTAATTGTCCTTTTTAGATGCTCTGTTCAGATTTCTAAAATCTATGTATAATCTTATTTCCCCAATATTTTTTTTGATTGGGACTAGATTTGCAACCCAAGTGGAATGCATAATAGGAAACATGATCCTTGTATCCATAAATTTATTGACCTCCTTAAATATCATGGATTTTAAAATAGAGTTAACTAGTCTTTGCTTCTATCTAAAAGGTTTGCAACCCTCCTAGAGAGGTATAGTATGAGCAATAACCCTTGGGTCAAATATTTTTAGATCTTCATAGGACCAAGTAATTACATCTTTATATTTTGTAATTAGCTCTCTAGATTTTATATTTTACATTTTATTTCAAGCCTTCCCTATATTCACCATTTAGGACTGATCATGTGGGCCAAGGTTCATTGCATGATAGTCTTTACCACTTACCTTGGGTTGCTTAAGTGCTTCAAAAATCTTGTCAAGATCAAATAGCCTATCCAATGAGATCATTCATTTAGGTATCTTATTGTCACTTAGTTGGATAATTTTACCATTAAGTCCCCTCTCAAGAAAATTTTCATCAACTTCATCAATAATGTGACCTTAAAAGGCTCTATAATTAGTTAAGAAATCCATAATTTGTTGATCATCATTGCAAACCTGGAAGTGATTAATGTTATCATGGATTGAGGGATATGATACAATCTCAATACTGAGGTTCTGAGAATCATGATTAGGCATGAAGTTAGTTGTAGCAGAGGTAAGCTCATTAGTAAATTTATTTTCTTCCCTAGGGATAGACAAGATATTGAAGGCATCAAAAGATTCCACCAAGTCCCAAACTCTAAATTTGTACCTCTTAAGTTAAGATATCTTTCACTAGTACTTGTTCCTTACTTGATTAACTACAAGTTCATAATCTCCATAAAAAAGGAGTTCCTCAACCTTGTGCTTGATGGCAAGCTATAATCCTAGGATGAGAACCTCATACTCAACCAAATTATTGGTGTAGGGGAGTTATAACCTATAAGATGCATGGTATTGTTTTTCATAGGGTTTATCAATACAATACTAGCCTCTGATCCTAATTTGCATTTGGTATCATCAACATATAACTTCCATAGGCCATGCATTAGAGGAGACCTCTTGAACTAGGTTCCTTTGTAGTTTCTAAAGTGAAAAGTCCTATATCAGAATCTAAGAAGTTTACCCTTTCATTGATAGCATTATATTTTGTTATCATGTGTTTAATTAAGGGCTCCCTTTCTAATCTTATCTAATTTAGCATACCTTTCTAAGGTAGCCACAAGTGTGATAAATCAATAGACATGTAACCATTTAAATCCTTAGTCCATTATCTACTCAAGAGAAATCCATAAGCATTAGGAATATCTACCACTTGTATGTTAATGAATTATTGGACCCTAGGTTCACTAACTAGCTATATATGCACATTTAATAATTCTTCAATTACCTTGAATCTATATTTATCTAATTGAGTAACCACCCTATCAAAATTTATTGGTGTTAACCCAACTTTTTCACATATCCCATCAAGCATGATCTGGTTGAGGCTCCAAAATCTACAAGACAATTATGGAGATTCTTCCCAAATATCCTAACTATAAGCAAGAAGGCTAGGGAATCTACTTTGGTTACTTGCATAGTTACATTTTCACTATTTCTCATAGGGGGTTTTCCAAGCTTCTTGGACAAGGATTCCAATAGTAAGTATCTTGTTTTGTGATCTGAGTTAGTTCATGTAGACTGATGTTGGCTTTAATCTTTTTCATATCTTCCATAATATTGTAACCATTTTTACTTAAAGGATAGATAGTATGTTTGGAAGAGCTTCCTTTGGGTGGTTCAAGATTATTATTTGATACAGTGTTTGGAGGGGTCCCATAGTTATTAGGTGGAGTAAAAGTGGTCAATGGTTGTTTTTGCTCCCTATTTCTCAGAGGATACATCTTCAAAAATTGTTGGAATGCTTGAATATCTTCATGAATGTTCTCAATCTCATTATCCTCATAGAGAGGGATTGAAAAGTTTATACCATGTGTACTTAGTCCAATGGTTTAGATTCAAAAATACCTACATTGACATCTTTATTTGGAACCATTTCAAATATTTCAAGTTCTTCTTGAAAAGATTCAAAGGCTTTGCAAAATTCAATGTAGTTAATATCACCATGTTTGGAGGTAGCATGCACCATACAATAGTTTGGTAAGGTAATATTAGTGA
This sequence comes from Torreya grandis, assembly GCA_037957365.1. Lineage (NCBI taxonomy): Eukaryota > Viridiplantae > Streptophyta > Pinopsida > Cupressales > Taxaceae > Torreya > Torreya grandis. The sequence goes on from JARHVA010002336.1 coordinate 2,215,315, forward strand.
GGTTGATATCCATAGTCCTTTTTCTAGAGGAAGGCTCATTAGCTTTATTATTATAGAATTTACCATTCTGAAATCTATTTATAGACCTATTAAAATTTTAGAAAGTGAAGTTCCTTTTAGGGTTATAATTAACATTACCAACTTTATTTTATAATTACAAGAAGTTTGTGCTAAGATTTTGGACCATTTTTAATATAGATTCATTCTCATTCTTTGGAGTCTCATAATTTTGACCTTGGCTATTGTTAATGCCATTAATAGGCACTAAAGCCTTCTGGTCATTAATATGAGATCCATAGGTAGTTTTATGGCTCAAGAAACCTAGGTTTTTATTAGGGGTAGCATGGCTAGTAGGTAATACATTCAAGGTAGGGAATTGGTTTAATTCTAGAGTATTTTAGTTATTATTTGGGAAAAGGTTTAATGTAGGAACTTGAGAATTAACATTTGGGACTAAACAAGCCATCTATCCTTGGGGATACATTTATTCATTAATAACCACTACTTGAGAATAAGCTTGAGATAATGTGATGATAACTAGGATAGCTCTTTTAAGAAATATAAAAGTCATGGGGTCAAAAGCATCTTTGTAAACCTCCATAGCTAAAGCTTCATTAGGTTTATATGGATCCAAGGTCTGACTAAACATCTTATGCAACCTAGCATTGAAGGACCTAATAGGTTCACTTGCATCTCTCTTAATAGTTGTAAATTGATGATAGATGATACAGGGGCTTATGATCTTTCTAATTTGATCAATAAAAATAGTGTCAAAGTTATTTCATGAGGTAATCCAATTGTTAGGCAAATTAAGGAACCATTCATATGAAACATCTTTGAATGTAAATTGAAATAACCTACATGTCACATCTTCATGAATAGCATTTAACAATCTTAATGCAGCTTTGAAAGATTTAACATGTTCCTTCACAGTTGCAATACCATTTGGACTAAATATTGGCAAATATTTTTTAGGATTACATGGTAAGTCATGAACTATACCTAGCATATTGATGGGGAAACTTCTAATCCATTCCATATTTAGATGAAGATAAAACACAAGAATCCCTTAAAAGGGTGAAGATGGTAGATATTTATAATGCCTACACCTTCCTTTATCCTTCTTGGTTATTTTTGGGATTTCTAGCTCGAGTAAGGGTTACATAATCTTTGAATGTGATATGATCCTAATCCTTGGCAATTCTAGCTTGAGGATTAAGGATCTTATTTGAAATATGATGATTAAAGTTAGATACTCATAGATAATCAACAATAAACTTGTATAGTAAGCTTATTTTTCAAGGATCTGCTCGTAAGAGGATAAAGGACATCAATCTTTAACTAAAAAATCTCAAATATGTGTTAAATTATGCAAAGATGACTATTATTTATAACTTATGACTCAAATAAACTTATTATTAAGAATTAATTATTAATATTAATTAGAATAAGCCATTCTAATTTCAAATACTAATGAATTCTTAACACTAGAAGCTATATCTACTAGAATTAAGCATATGTATTCAAATAATATCAATATTTATCTAAGCCCAAAGACTAATATGAAACCATGAAGGTCACCAATGTTTACACAATTTATGCTAAAACAAACACATACATGTAAAAAATAGAGTGATCTTTGATCAAATACAGTAAAACCAACAAAGATCTTTAAAGATTCATGGCCCTCTTTTTAGCACCAACAGAGCTTTCTCCTGTTGATGCTTCTAAATGTACCATAGGTGGTCTTTAGTGTTGATGAACACTTCTCATTTTAGGATTCAAAATCCAAGGCATGAGTTTTAGTTTATGAAAATTTGATGATGTATGTGGTGGAATAGAAGTAGAGTATGGGAACTATCCACAATATTTGTTTAGTTTAGTGGTTAGGAGCCACTAGGGTCTAAATATTTGGATCTTTGTGAATTTGAGTATTTCTAGACTAATATAAATGAATATTAACAATGATCTTAAAACTAAAGTGAGAATTGATAAAAAAATAAGAAAATGGAAGGGTAAGGTAGAAAGGAAACATGATTGTGAATTCTCATCTCAAATATTATGACAAAATTATAATTGCTTTGAGTACACATGAGCCAATTTATGTTATAAAATAGCATGAATTTAGATTACATCACAAATTAGGAAAAATTTGAAGGAAATATATAAATCATAGGTAAGAACCAATGTTACTTTAAATGTTTGTTAATGTGGTCTAAATAGCCTAAGCATATCCAAATACAAAGCAAAATAAAATGAAGTATACTTGAGATATTTATAGTTAATCTAGCATTAGCACAAATCAACATCCCTATGATAGAGAATATGGCTCAAAGTATGAAGAATCATTCAAACTTAAGATGACAACATATAATTGAGAGATAACATTGACATTTAACAAACTATAAAGGCAATCTTTTTAGAATTCCCTAGCTATATTAAATTCTCTTGGTATATTATTTCTCAAAAGCTCTCCTTAAAAAATGGTAATCCTTGCCTATTTATAGGAAACATAGGTGGTTCACTAGTTAACTTTCTCAAAATATCCATACAAAGACATAATGTATACAACCTAATACATCAAAATTGACAAAAAGAAACCATATATGCCAATAGGCTAGCATATATTTGTTACAAATAGATATTCTTTTGAAAATTACATTAGTAGCAGGACCTTCAATTATCCCTATCTAAGGAAGTCTTTCACCTTGGCGTATTTCTCTTTGATTAGCTCAAAATCTATTATAGGCTTCATTAGATAATCCTCCTCTTGATCTACCAATGTGTTGAAATCCTAGTCAGCCTTAGCCATGAGTTTCTTGATACATTGTGCTTCCTTGATTTGCTTCCATAAAGTAAGGATGGTGTCAAGGATCTTTTGATTATCCTTAGAATAATGGCCTCGATTGTCCTTAATGCCCTAGATGTTGACACCAACTCTCTATTTGAATTCTCCATCACTCATTAGGTCTATAATAGTTATTTGAGAAGGGTTGTCGAATAGGTTCCCCAAAAGTTTCTTCATTTTGGTTACCAAGTCCTTATCTTCCTTTATGAATTTATTGACATTGCTACACTAGGCGATCAAATATTCTTGCTTATCTATCTAAAGAACCATGAATATATCTAAATTTATATGGTTGATGAATTTGAAGTCCAAGGCCTACTTTGTCTTATGAATCTTGATGAGTTCTATCATCTTGTTGGGTGAATATTTTGTCACCAGCTAACTGATCGGAAAAATAGGTTATTTCAAACATAGCATAGGGAGATCAGTTTGCTAGATGTGTAGATTTACCACATCAAAAGGGGACAAATCTCTTCTCTCATCAAGGGGAGGTTCCCTGTAAATAAGAGGAGCTATATATATATATATATATATATATATATATATGCATAAAATAACACTCAGGGGTAGGATAACACCATCCATCTCTATTTTTTTAGAGATTATGTTCAAAAACAAAGAAGAAATCTTGGTGAAGACACTAAATACACTTCTCTTCTTTTAGAATGGTCTTATAGCAAACAATAGGAGTTCTTTCTGATAGGTAACAAGTAACTGGTAATAAAGGGACGTAGTAACCAGCAAACTGAGATGTAGCACAAAGTCTCCACCTTGACTACCCAAGAGTGAAATATGAAGGATAATGGGGGAACAAAGTTATCCAAAGACCCTTTACACAAAGAAACTAAAAATGCACACACTAAAGACAATTGTTATAACACAAAGTCTCTCCACAGTTGGCTTGAGGACACCTTCTTGATTACTTCCAGTAGTTATACTTATTTCATTAAAATGGACAAGAACACATTTAGGAGACAGACATAAGAACAATCCCCTAAATGACACAAGCTATAACAGCACAAAGTCTGAAAGTAACCTACTTTCTCATTCAAACAAATAAATATGATCAACAATCTAAGCTCAAAGTCTCAGTAATCACCTTTCAATTTTGGCAAAGTTTTTCTTCTATAATAGAGAGATCTCTTTTGTGAAAAGAAAAGATTTACAATATATAGTAGCCAAGAAAGGCTTGGTACTTTTTTCCATAGAATAGCCCATGTTGCATTCAATGCCTTGAATGCATTTTTCGTTTTGTCAAGGGACCATGCTGGAATAGGATGGCTGCCTTAACTATGGCATGTTAGCTCATCTCAAATGTCTTCTCCTAGGCCTAGGTCATCTAGTCCTTTTCTTGTTGTCTATGTAGTTGTCCACTTTGACTTTACTCTAAGGGGAAAAAATAGGCCGTGTATTTAATGTTTGCAAGCTCAAATATCTACTTGGTGGATTGTTCCACCTACTAGAATAACTTTTGTGCAAATATTTTTGATCTTTCCCTCTTCAGCTGGTCTCTAAGTTTATTTTTAACTTTTGTCTTTTTCTAGCTTTGTCTCTTTCTAGTTTTATGCTCTTGGGGCTATATTCCTAACTTTGTTGGCTCATTACGATTTTATCTCTATGGTTTTTCCTTTTGGCCTTAAATCCTTTGAATGCTTTCAAGTCCATGCTCAAGCCTTTAAAGATCAACAACTATTTCATTGCTATATAGTTGATGTTCACATACTTGTCACCATTTGGAAGCCAATAGATAGTTTATTGCCCTGAATTTGACATCTACGAGGATGTCATCAAATGTCTGGATCCCAATGGCTAGTTTGCGATGCTTAATCTTGACATCTTCAGGCCCGTCACCCTCCTTGGAAATTCCTTCAATTTTCTTGTTTGATCCTTCCTGAAGGGGAGGAATCCCTCACAAGGGTACCTACCTTTTGGGGTCCTTCGGGATCCTTGGTCCTCAAATTCCTTCAGACAAAATGTCTAAAGGAACTCCTTCAAACATTTTGTCTAAAGGAAATGTTCCTTCACATTTTGTTCTCGCTTGCTTTTAGTCAACTTTCCCTTCATTCAGGCTTTATTCTTTGGGTGAATTCCTTCAGACTTTCTTTTAAGGAATTGCCTTAACATTTTTCCATGGAAAATCTTTTCGAAGGGTATCTCTTTGTCTGCTCTTGTTCACTACCCTCTGCAAGGGCACTTACCTTTGTTTGCTTTTCTAAAGAAAACCTTACCCTTTCAACCTTTTGAAACGGTCCATTTTTCTCATCACCTACCCTCCACAAGGGTTGTTTGATCTCAAAAATTGCCTTTCACAAAAGTTACAAAGGTCTTTTTGGCACCTAAGTGTCCTCTGTAAGGGTACTTATTTCTTCAGGCTTTTGGAAGACTCCTTTGAACTGTTTGATTAAATTAACATTGAAAATGGATAAGTGTTGGGAACTTGTTTCTTTCTTGTAGATTCCATAGAAATGAGCTTGCAGAGTCCATAGAAATGAGCCTATGGAGTCCGTAGAAATCAGCCTGCAGAGTCCATAGAAATGAGCCTATAGAGTCTGTAGAAATCAGCCTGTAAAGTCCGTAGAAATGAGCCTATGGAGTCCATAGAAATGAGTCTACAGAGTCTATAGAAATGAGCCTATAGAGTCCATAGAAATGATCTTGTAGAGTCCACAGAAATGAACCTATGAAGTCCATAGAAATCAGCCTATAGAGTCCATAGAAATGAGCCTCCAGAGTTTGTAGAAATCAGCCTGTAGAGTCTATAGAAATAAGCTTGCAAAGTCTATAGAAATGAGCCTACAGAGTCCATAGAAATGAGCCTATGGAGTCCATAGAAATCAGCCTATAGATTTTTTATAAATGAGCCTGTAGAGTCCATAGAAATAAGCCTGTAGAGTTTATAGAAACAAGCCTGCAAAGTCTGTAGAAGTCAACCTACAGAGTCTGTTAATTGAAAAAGCTTTAAAAATAGAGAATTTGAATGCTCAAAACAATTTTTGAGAAGGGAAGAGAGAATTTTTGGCCTACAAGACCAAAAATAGTTCATATGTTGTCCCAAAAATGAGTGATAGATTTTGGGAACAACAGCTGGCTCCAATTGGGGAACTTCCTTCAGTTGAAATTTTGGAACAACTAAGGGGAGTAGAAACTAGAATCTCCAGTGCCTTCAAGTATGCCATTGGGATATGGAGTCATGCTACCTAAAAATAAATGTGCCAAAAATAGAAACAAAAAAGTACAAAATAGAATGAAAGACTATACAAATATACATATGTACAAATGATCTTATCTGATGCTTCAAAAATTAAAGAGCTTTAGATGTCACCCACTATTAGATAGTGAAAATGGCATTCCATCTTGATAAACCAGTAAGAAACTATTTTCTTCCTAGAATCAGTGATGGGTAAATGGAACTCTCTACCAGGAATCACATTTTTTGTGCACTCCATTTGGTTCTCTCTTCTTGCCCCATGGAAAGGCATGGTCTCCAATCTAAAAACCATAAATCTTTGCTCTCTTGGTGAATAGTTCCTTTTCCTAACTTTGGCATGTAGCAGTATGGTCCACTACCATAGCTTCTTGCTCTTCTATTTCAATCTAGCACAATATTTGATTCTTCCTATCAGATACCTGCCAATGATTGGCATTGTCAGGGACACTTAGTCATAAGACCAGTTTGATAGTGTACTTATTATCTTTGAAATCAAGGTGAGGAACCATGAAGGTTATAGGGACAACCAATGAATTTGCATGATTATGAGGCCCTCTAGGCATTGCAAAAATATTGAAAGCTTGAAAACTTTCAATTTGATCCCATACCAGATTTTGATAATGGTGCAATCTTTTGTTCTTGGTTTGACATAAGTTCCTCACCTAAAAAACTATCAGTGCAGCATCTCCCTTAACATGAAGGAGTTTAACACCTCTATTTTGAGTTACCTTTAACCCGAGTAATAGAGATTCATACTTAGTAGTGTTGTTGGTGTTGTTGAACTGTAACTTGTATGAAGAAGGGAAAATATCTCCTTGAGGAGATATTAGAACAATCCCAGCTCTAGCACTGGTAGAGGAATTATTGCCATTGAATTTCGAGATCTAAACATATCAAAAATTGATATTCTATCAAATTTTTCTTCATTAGAGAGGGAAGATCCTTTTTCATCTGTACTGTACCCTACCAATTCTTCTAATGTATTTTTTGAATCAATTTTTGGATCACCACCTATAGGACTTTCATCTGCTAAAATATTAACATCTTATATAGATAGGAAAAAGTTACCCATTCTTGAAGACTCAAATAGAATTTGAGCTTTAGGCGATGATGTCTGAGTGACAACATATTTTCCCTCCTTTTTAGGGAGTAGCCTCTTCATGATGCCTTTGACAGGGATCCTCACCTCAAACAGGTCCATGCTCAATTTTCCTCCAACATCCTTTCAAAAATTTCATCCAAGAAGGATGTTGTATGAGGCTGGGACGTCGGCCACTAGGACTGTCATCTTGATTCTCTTTTCTAGAAAGGCAAAAAATGCAAATTGGGCATCCTTAATTTGTCCCAGTAGTGGCACTTATTTATTCTCCATGGAGAAAGATCTCCCAAATGTCTTGTTCAATGTGAGACCAAGATATTCTACCACTTTGGTAGGCATGACATTGTCTAAAGCTCCAGAATCAATGATGTAATTGTTCAGCTTGTGACCGTTTATCAATAGGGAAACATAGAAAGGCTCTATTTTTCTAGGGGTAGTAGGAGGAGTAATGACAAGATTGTTTGGGATGGACATATTCCTTAGGGGATCATGAGTTACCTTCCTAATATATTGTCTTGTAGGGATGGCTTTATTCTTCACACACTCAACCAACCTGTCCAATTGCTTAGAGTTAGCTTGTAGGAATTCAAATTCAGACATTTGAATTTTGGTTTTCTTGACATGGTCGATTATGTCAAATGTTTAAAATGAATTAGGAATAGGGGAAGGCAGTTCATCCTTTTATTTTTTATGAGGGGGAGGACTGATCTATGAAATTAATGTTAAAGGTACAGAAACATTTGGGGTACTTAATTTTTTAGCAATCACTGGTTCTTTTGGCTAGAAAGGTAGAGAAGTTCCTCATTTGGCAATCAAAATTTCAAGTTGAGGTCACTCCTCTATTTTTTATTTATCAAATTGTGGGGTTGAATAATTCTTGGACTAAGTGAACATAGCATATGATCCCTTAACTGCTTTACCTTCACTTCTAGGTTCATCCTAGTAATTCAAGAAACCAATGTTAGAGTTGCTAGTTAATTCTTCTTGGTCTACTACAAAGAGATTAGCATCATTTTCTTGATCAAACTCAAATTAGAAAGAGAAATCATGTTCTATTTCTAGATATCTAACTACTGAGTTGGTTGGTGTTGCTTTAATGGCAAGTTTCCCCTGTGGGGGAGGCAGATGATTTGGTTGCCCCTGACTTCTGGTAGCATTGCCTTGATATGATCGGTTTTGAAATATCCTCCTTGGCATATCCCAATAAGGAAGAGTGGACATACCTTGGGCTACTTGTCTTTTTAAGGCTAGAAGTTCATTTGTCAGCTTTTACACCATTTGATCAGTGGTGCTTGAAGATAAATTCTCAAAAGATGAAGAATATTTTCCTCTATTAAGATCTCTTCTTATCTTCCCTACCAAGATGAGATCATCTTCCACCTTAGTGGCCAAATCCTGAGCAACAACAAGGTCTATGTGGCTAGCCCATCTCAGTAGGAAACTCACTTTAGGTAGCTGAGAATTGATGAAGAAGCATTTGAGGTTCTCAAATGTTGGCTAAGAAATTATAGGAATCATATTTCTTAGCTTGTCAAACTTGGCTATGAAGTCCCTCATAGGTTCATGAGGCTCTTTCTTCATTTGTGTGAGCTAAGCTAGCAGGGCATGGGCATTTTCTATAGGCTTGAACCTTGCTTCAAATTTGGCTTTGAGAGTATCCCAATCAGTCACTAACCAAGCCTATAAATGGTATAATCAGTCTATAGTAGTGCCTTGTAGTATTTCCACAAACAACCTGACTGCTACATCTTCATACTCCACACCTATCACATTGTAGGCTATGATAAAGGCTAAAATGTGTTCATCAAGATGAACTCTCCCATCACAAAGAATTTGGGGAAATCTTTCCTTAAACTATGTGGTAGCTCATGTAGAGGTGGAGTTAAATTGAGTGGGCCAAAACAGTTACCCTAGGGGCCTTGAACCTCCACGATTTGATTATGGAAAGTGGGGATAACAAATCTAGGTGGATTATGGATAGGCAAAGCTCTACTGACAACAAAAAAAAAGCTCTACCTTATATTGGTGACCTGGTGTCAATAGGAAGAAGACTCCTAGTTCATTGAACTTGAAGTTTTGGAAGAAACAAATCAAAATTTCCTTGATGCACCAACTCAAAAATAGGGTCAACAACACCTTGGGCTCTCTAGCTTCTTTTATAGCGTGGAGTTGCTATATTGTAGAATAAAAATGGGAAATAATTGGCCCTACTTCAGCTTGAAGCTTAAGGCTTCAAACTGCTTGTTCTTCCCCAACAGAGTCACTAAAAAACTATTGGCATGGAGCTAGAGGAAAGTGGAAAAAAGAAGTGAAACATTTAATACCCAATGGCTCTAGTTCACAGACCATGTTATATAATGGAAATAGATAAGGCTATAATGATAATGGATAAGACACAGGTGATGCTTCAATTTAAAGCTTGAGGCTTCAAATTATGTAAAATTGTTGTGTTCCCTAGTGCAGTCACCAAAAAATTATTGGCATGAAGCTGGAATTGTTCTTTCCTACTTCACATTGTTCCCTAGTGATATGAAATGCTTTGATTTGAATAGACTAGAAAAGAACTGGAAATGCTCATTGATTCCCTAGCATAGTCACCAAAAAAATGTTGGGTGAATATTTTGTCACTAGCTAACTGATGGGTAAAATAGGCTATTTCAACCACAACATAGGGAGATTAGTTAGCCAAATGTGTAGGTTTACCATGTCAAAAGGGGATAAATCTCTCCTCTTATCAAGGGGAGGTTCCCTGTAAATAGGAGGAGCTATATACTATATATATGCAAAAAATAACACTCAGGGGTAGGATAACACCATCCATCTCTCTTTTTTTAGAAATGATGTTCAAAAACAAAGGAGAAATCTTGGTGAAGACACTAAAGGCACTTCTCTTCTTTTAGAAGTGGTCTTGCAACAAATAGTAGGAGTTCTTTCTGATAGGTAACAAGTAACTAGTAACAAAGGGGTGTAGTAACCAACAAACTAAGATGTAGCACAAAGTCTCCACCTCAACTACCTGAGAGTGAAATATGAAAGATAATGGGGGCACAAAGTTGTCGCAAGACCCTTTACACATAAATAAACTAAAAACACACACACTAAAGACAATTATGGTAGCATAAAGTCTCTCCATAGTTGGCTTCAAGACACCTTCCTAATTACTTCCACTAGTTATGATTATTTCATCAAAATGGACAAGAACACATTCAAGAGATAGACATAAGAACAATCCCCTAAATGACACAAGCTATAATAGCACAAAGTCTAAAAGTAACCTACTTTCTCATTCAAACAAAGAAATATGATCAACAATTAGAAATCAAAGTCTTAGTAATTGCCTTTCAATTTTGGTAGACTTTTGCTTCTATAATAGAGAGATCTCTTTTGTGAAAAGAAGAGATTTACAATATATAGTAGCCAATAAAGTCTTGGCACTTTATTCCATAGAATGGCCCATGTTTCATTCAATGCCTTTAATGCATTTTTAATTTTGTCAAGGGACCATGCTGGTACAGGGCAGCTGCCTCAACTATGGCATGTTAATTCATCTCAAATGTCTTCTCCTAGGCCTGGGTCATCTGGTCCTTTTCTTGTTGTCTACGCAATTGTCCACTTTGCCTTTACTCCAAGGGATAAAAATAGGCCACACCTTTAATGTTTGCAAGCTCAAATATCTACTTGGTTGATTGTTCCACCTACTAGAATAACTTCTACATAGATATTTCTAATCTTTCCCTCTTCAAATGGTCAGTGAGTTTGTTTTTAACTTTTGTCTTTTTCCAACTTTATCTCTTCCTAGTTTTGAGCTCTTGAGGCTATATTCCTAGCTTTCCTGGCTCATTGCACTTTTCTCTCTGTGGTTCTTCCTTTTGGCCTTAAGGCCTTTGAATGCATTTGGGTCCATGCTCAAGCCTTTAAAGATCAATAGCTATTTCATTACCATAAAGTTGACGTTTGCACACCCATCACCATTTGGAAGCCAACAACTAGTTTATTGCACCGAATTTGATGTATGTGGGGATATCATCAGACTTGTGGATCCTAACAACTAGTTCATGATGCTTAATCTTGATGTCTTCAGGCCCATCACCCTCCTTGGCAATTCCTTCAACTTTTTGTTTGATCCTTCCTAAAGGGGAGGAATCCCTTCAGTTTTGGTTGAGAGTCCCCCATAAGGGTACCTACCCTTTAGGGTCCTTCAGGCTCCTTGGTCCTCAAATTCCTTTGGATAAAATGTTCGAAGGAATTCCTTCAAACATTTTGTCTAAAGGAATTGTTCCTTCATGTTTCTTTCCCACTTACTTTCAATCAGCTTTCCCTTCAGTTGGGCTTTTTTCTACAAGTGAATTCCTTCAAACAAAAGTTTGAAGGAATTCCTCCAAACTTTTTTTCCAAAGAAATTGCCTTAACATTTTGCCATAGAAATTCTTTCTAAAGGGTATCTCTTTATCCACTCTTGTTCACTGACCTCCACAAGGGCACTTGACTTTGTTCACTTTTATGAAGAAAACCTTACCCTTTTGGCCTTTTTCAATGGTCTATTTTGCTCATCACTTGCCCTCTGCAAGGGCTATTTGATCTCCAAAATTACCTTTCAAAAAAGTTAAAAAGGTCCTTTTGGCACCTAAGTGTCCTCCATAAGGGCACTTGTTTCTTTGGGCTTTTGGAAGACTCCTTTAAAATGTTCGATTGAACAGACCTTAAAAATGCTTAAGTGTTGGGAACTTGTTTATTTCCTACTAAGTCCGTAGAAATGAGCTTGCGAAGTCCATAAAAATGACCCTATAGAGTCCCTACAAATCATCCTACAGATTCCATAGAAATGAGCCTATGGAGTCTATAGAAATGAGCCTATAGAGTCAGTAGAAATGATCCTATGAATTCCATAGAAATGAGCCTATAGAGTCCATAGAAATGAGCCTGTGGATTCTATAGAAATGAGCCTATAGAGTCTGTAGAAATGAGTCTGCAGAGTCTATAGAAATTAGCTTATAGAGTCCATAGAAATGAGCCTACGGAGTTCATATAAATCATCCTACAAAGTCCATAGAAATGAACCTATGAAGTGCATAGAAATGAGCCTACAGAGTCCATCGAAATGAGCCTACAGAGTCCATAAAAATCAGCCTGTGGAGTCCATAGAAATGAGCCTACAGAGTCTGTAGAAATAAGCCTATAGAGTTCGTAGAAACAAGCCCATGGAGTCCATAAAATTTAGCTTGCAGAGTTTGTTAGCTAAAAAAGCTTGAAAAATGGAGAATTTAAATGCTCAAAACAACTTTTGAGAAGGGAAGAGAGAATTTTTGGCCTACAAGACCAAAAATAGCTCATATGTTTTCCCAAAAATGAGTGACAAATTTTAAGAACAACATATCTGAGCTGGAGAATCCTACCATTGGGTGATTAAGGCTTGTGCCATTTTAGCTTGATGGTTTAAAACACTTAATCTAATCTTGATGTTTTTTAAATTCTCAAATATATCCAACAAAGCTTTATAAAACACTTATAATATGTCCTCAAGAATTGAGAGTAGAGCTTGAGCCTCTAAATCTTATTTCTCCTTCTCCAAGTTGAGGATCCTTTGCTTCATTCCTTAGATTCTAGCCAAGGTCATTGTTAATTGTACCACCACTAAACTATACACATCCTCCTCATGGATGGGATGTTCTCCTATTGCTTTCCCTTGAATAAGAGTTAAGCCCATAAAAAGGTTCTACCTTTTAAAAAGTGAATTACTTAATGCCAATGGTAGCTTTTCTTTTTAATACTCTCTCAAACCTTGATGTGTCTAGATTGAATTAGATCTTTGTGTTAGACTCCTTGAATTATGGTTGTTTAGGAACTTCTACATTTGAACTCCCAAAGGCCCCTAGGGTGTCAATCTTCTAGCTTTCTTTGTCATGAAGGATTTTAATCCTTATCTCTTCTTGTTTGTTTACAATGTCTTAGATCCATGTCTTGACTTTATCTTACACATATATGCCAACTTGGTTTAAGTCCCATGATGGAGAGAGATGGGATTTTTTGTAACTTCCTATAAATAAACTAGTCAGGAATGGCTGGTCCATAATTAGAGTTCTCATCATTGAAGAGGTTAACTTCATTGGTAGGGTGAGTGAAAGTTAACCTAAGCTTCTTTTTAGGTGCCAAGAGCACCAAGGCCAATTTTTCTTGTCTCTTTCCTCCATCTAGTGGGACCAAATCCTTTCTTATTGCATCAAAGGGATCTTCCTCCCTATTAATATCATATGATGTTGTAATTTCAACAAGGGCACTTTCCACTATTTTTCCTACCTCTAGGGCAATCATGCTAATGATTTCAACTAGGAAAGGAGGCCTCTATGGGGATTTTTATGGATGAGGACCCTAGCCAGGTCTATATTCTATCTTTATCTCTTCACCTACAACTTTACGCTTTCCTTTTATATCCTCAATTTGACCAACCTAGGATTGGTTTGTCAATTCTACTCATTGAGGCTTAGAATATTGTCCTCCAATAGGTAATTCTTGATGAGTAGTCTTGGATTGTCCTAATAATAAGTGATAATTCAAGGGATGAAATTTACATCTCTCTCCTAAGGTTTTATTATCTCTAACTAGCCTATGCTCTAACTAGATAGTATAGCCTTTGATCCTAGACATGACCTCTTCAAAGTTATTTGCCCTTGTATAGATACCAACTCCTGTGCCTAGTTGATGTTTGTATTCAATATTTGGGACCTTTTATCTCAGATGTGGTTGGTCACTCTATTACTGGGTCCCACATATTAAGGTGATCTAGCTAGAAATCAAAATAATTTATGTGGATCACCATAATTTCTAGTTGCTTCCAATCCTTGATCACAATCCTACCAATGTACAATGGAAAGGGGTGGATCTGAGCCTTCTTATTTTTCTTGTGTATCACATCCACACCTTAGATGATTTTATAGGAAATATCTTGCTCTATAATCTTACTAAGGACATGATGGGCAATCAATAGGGTTAAATCATGATTCCTTCTATTCTTATTATAGTGTAATCTAAATAGAACCCTACATCCCCCATGGCTTCTAATTTATTTTGATTAGAGGGTGGAGTCTTGGCATGGGGACACTAATGATTGCCTCATAGATAGCTAAGAAAACACCATCAAAGATAAATTACATGCGGTTCCTATTTTTGAATATATACAATTTAGAGTAGTGATGAGAAATAGTGGTTCTACCATCACGGGACCAATTTCAAATGCCAAGTAAATATACAGAGGCCAAAAGTGAATCCAAGAGATAGGACATCATATGAAATTATTTGGAGGTCATTCTCTTAAAGGCTGTGAATTTTTTGGCCAAGAAAAATCTTATTAGGTCTTCAATGGGAGGGGTTAAGTTCCACTCTAACATGTAATAGATGTAAGAAGCCTAGACCTTGCTTACATAAGAGGTGGAGGGTGGACCAAAGGCTCAATTCAGTAAGTTCATAGATATCCTAATTCTATTACTAAATTTTACAATACGAATCCCACAATCAGGAGACCTAAAAACATGGGAGCCTTATATTAACCAAGGTGTGAAGACTAAATCTAGGTCTTGGATGTTTGTCCACTCTCTCAAGGATGGGATATCAATATGAGGCAATGGGAGCTTATAATACATTTTTAAGGAAATAAAGGTGATGCATGAAACCTTATTGGTGATTCCCTCTTGAATGATCCATTATATATATATATATATATATATATATATATATATATATATATATATCAACAAAAATGGGAATAAAGAGGTTGATACAATACATTACCTTTGGTTTGATGGCAACATGGTGGAGGCCTACCAACTAAGTTGAGACTAGGTCATTATATCTCTAATACATAGAGGCATTCCTCTTTTCCTCCTAGGAAATTGGTTACAATTCATCCATAAGGAATAATAAATTGGACTTGTTCCTAATTCCATGCATGTTTAGGGCTGTCAAGTCTAGCTCTATGTCTTTGAAGATCCTCCCCTCACTATCTAAAATTAGATAAAGTTCTACTTCCATCTTCATCTATTGCCTTCCCACCACCATTATAACACTAAATTATATTTACAAGGTCACCAAAGGTTTCAATAGGGTACTTTCTTCAAGGTTTAGTTGTGATATTCTTATTGCTTTGTGACCAATTGAGCTGACTCAGGTCTTCTTTATAGAAGGTTTAGGGTTTTTGACATTTAGTGGTGGAAATATCAAGTTTATTAATCTTATATATGCCTTAGATTTTATGAGACCTTATTCTCATTCCTTCTACACTTTTGAGCTTAGGATATCTTTTATTTTGATTCTCCATGCTTATGTAGAGCCTATGTGGCATGGCTTTGTGGTTTTTTTGGTAATTTTCATAAATTTTAGCTGGAGACTAGTTGTTGGCTTTCAAAATCTTTCTTTATTTTTCTCTAATAATCCAAATCCAAGTTCCTTTGTTCTTATTTCTCCCTTGATCTTTAATTTCATGTCTATGCCACTTGGCACCCTAATAAATCTTACCCATGTTGCTTATTCTTGCCAATTGCTATCATGGCCATGTGTTAGCCATGTGTTGAGTTCATAGATACTTTGAAAAGTCTCAAGCTTAATGCACTATTGGATCAAATATAGTAGGTGAGAAATCACCATTTATTATTACAAGGTCCAAGTCATTTAATTAATAACCTTTATTAAGTGGGTCTTGTCTGATTTTCATCCTTCGACTGGTAAGCTACCACATGTCCTCCTTGTAAGGCTCTATGTACCTCTAGATATGGGTAGGCCATGTGTTGAGCTTGAAAATCTTTTGAAAATTCTTCAGGCTTGACACTCCATTAGATCAAATCTAGTAGGTGAGCAATCCCCATTGGATCCTATAAGATGTACACCTTTTAATCAGTTTCATGACTATATAAACTTAGACTTAAAATTATGTTCCTAAAGTCCATTTATGTTAATAAACATAAATTAAATTAGGTTAAGGCCTTTTATGCTATGTATTTCTACATAAAAATGCTAAGAATTCCTTTGAAAGTGTCTTTATAAATTCCCCCTTTGCTTAGGCTTTGAAAAGTTGTATAGGTTAAATTTGGTAGGCTCAGTAACATGAACTATGTCCTCATGGATGTTAAATGAGGGTAACAAGCTTGTCAAATTTAAGATAATGAAATTGCTTTAGTCCAATGATTGAGTGCCATGCATTAGGCTCTTTGGAACTATTGGGGCTTCAAGGTCAATGTGCATCATTGGATTAAGGCCCCTGAGGTGGTGAGCACCACTGGATCATAATCCAAGTGTTTGATATCAATTGGTCTCCCTTTCAGTGTTAGCTTTAGTTCATGCCATCAGATCAAAATATCTAATTGAACATGAGGCATTGGATCTACAAAAGTGCATGAGCTTTAATTTAAAGCCCAATATGTATAAAGGTTTAGACTAAGGTTTTGACCTTTAAAATTTTGTTCATGCTTGCAAACACCAAGATATTTAAACCTTAATAAAAACCTAGTTAATCCAAAAGGGATCTCAAGTTTTAAAGGGAAAAATAAGAGGTCCAAGTCTTGATTTTATATTAATGTTTGGTCATGTTAAGAAACATAATTAAAGCTTAATATAAAGTTAGACTTAGGGTTTCTATAACATAGAGGAAATATAATTTCTTGCTAAAATTTCCTCGTGGATGTTTGAATTCAAACCCCTAAGGTTTACTACGTAAGAACCCTAGATTTCTCTATAGAACTTGCAACTAATCACCTCAAAGACAATAATTAGCAACATTAGTCCATAAAACATAATTATAACTAGATACACCCAAGCTCATGTTTTTTCAATTGAATTTCCTTTAAATTTTAAGAGAGAATAACCCTTTCACATTCAATACATAACACAGATGTTTTGAAACATTCACAAGGGTCCCCTTTCAACAAAAGTATAAAAATGGGGGTATGTTGGTCTCAACATTAGCCTCACATGTCTTCTGATAAATATTTAACATATTGACTAAATACACACTATTGGATCACTTCTAACAATATCATGCACATCATTAGATCATTATCCATTCTAATGAAATGTTTATCATTAGATCTTGATCTAATTAATGCTCACTATTAGATCTATCTAGAGAATTTGACCTCAGACTTCAACATCATTAAACTTGATAGTCTTTGGCCTATCATAGTCTACTAGATAAAATTTGAAGGTTTATATATTAAAATATAAAACACTTCAAGGATTCAAATATTTAGGGTACTTTCTTGACACTATAGACAATATCTCTATAAAAATCTTTAAACTTGATTGAATTTTGGAGTGCCTAAAATAAATGCACAAACTTTTTGGTTCATATATATCTTCATGATGTGCAGTGAGGGTCTGGCTTCTCTTAATCTAGAATATGCATATTTCTCATACTAAAAGATCAAATGACAGACTAGAAGTTCATCAGGGCATCTATGGATACCTCAAAACCTCTTCTTTGTCCTTAATAATCTACACATATGCCATATATTCTCTAAGCTATCAATTTGATCACTTTGTCATTAATGAACTTATGAATCATGCTCTCTTTGACATAAATGATAACTTAACATCAATGACCTTGCTCAATAATATCCCCCTTTGTCATTGATGGCAAAACACCCTCAGAATGACTTCATTTGAACTCTTTAATTGTGATCTTTCTCCCCCTTTGACATTAATGGCAAAGGGGCTCTTCCTAAACATGCTAATGATCATTCTTCAACATCTTTTATGCATTCAAAAACTATTTAAGATGCTCAATAAACTTACATATTGTCAAGTATATCAATCAAATTCTCCCCTTTTGACATGCACCAATATGAACTTGGACTTACATGATTCTTGGCCCTGATAAACATCTCATAGAGCTTAGAAATATCCTTAACTAATTATTGATCTTTAAATTTTGATTATCCTTGTTCACATCATCCTTTATCTTTTCTTGAGTTAGATGGTTTTTGTATTCTTTACAAACAAGACTAGTTCTATCACTTTCATGCTTTTGACTACTTAGAATATTATCAAGATCATTTGAGCTTTTTTCAAACTTCACAAATGATTTCACCTTACAATATGTCTTTTCTAACTCAGCTTTTAATGACCCAATTTTAGTTACATACCTTAAGTACTGATTGTATTTGTATTTTAGGCTTGTATACATGGTTTCTAATGAACCATTGAGATGCTTGATAGTATCTTCATGTTCCCTAGTGTCATCATTCATTCTTGCTTCAAACACACTAAATTGTTCTTCATATTCCTTTATTTTTAACATCATCTATTTGTTCTTTTTCTTCTCAATATTTAGATCTTCAATAGCATTCATAAAATCATCCTTATTATATGAATCATTAGTTATATATGTATTCATAGCTTGATTTAGTTTAATCTAAAAAGACCCTATCTTTATTTGATATATGATACACTCTTCATCCTTATTCTTTACTTCATTAAGAGTACAAATCTAAGTTTCCAACTGTTGTGTAATCTCATCATGCTCCTTGACTTCATTACTTAGCCTTCCTTCAAAAAGTCCAATTTGATCCTCATAGGATTCGATCAAGAAATCTTGTTTCTTATTATTTCTTTGTAGTATACTCATTTCTTCCACAGTGTCTAGATATTTATCTTCAAGAGTGACTTTCTCATCTTCTTCCTATGAGCTATCTCCACCAAAGAAATATCTAATTAAATAACATTCACCTTCATCATCATTAAGAGCCATGAACAATGTCTCCATGTCCTCATTATGAAAATAATCATCACTTTTAGATGTGTTTATTTCTTCTTTTATAGATGAGTTACTATCTTCTTCATGGTAAAGGTTCTTATTGCTTTTGTATGATTCTTTCTTTCCATTTTTATTATTGAATAACTTTATGTACTTAGTAGGACCCTCAAATTTCTTGTGTTCATCCTCATGAGATTATTTATAAGATTCTTTGTGTTCAACCTTATCTATGTTTGGACATCTAACTATAAAATAACCAATATTACCACATGAAAAAAAAATCAAAGGAAATTTTCCTTCATACTTACCTAATCCTACATTGATTTTTATTGTAATCATGGCTTCAAATTGATCTTAATTAATATCAAAATCTTTAAGACTTAACTTATTATTCTTAGCTTATGTTTACTTGATTAACTTGAAAGCTACTTCATTCTTAGGATGTTTATCCTCATTAACTCTCATCTCATAGACAGTAAAGATGCCATGCAATTTATCCATCTTCAACTAAGTAAGATCATGACTTTCTTCTATAACAAAAACTTTTGAATCAAACATTAGTGTAAGAGTCCTCAAGACCTTCTTTACTATATTAGCTTCATGAATCACCTCTCCAAGGCCTTTGATCATGTTTACTACCGCATTAACCCTTAGAAGATAGGATGTCATAGTATCTTCTTCCTTCATTTTGATACCTTAAAATTATCTTCAGTAGGTCTGTAATTTAGCCAGTTTTACCTTAGAGTTTCTTTCATAGATAGTATATAATTTGACCCAAATTTCCTTGGTAGACTTGTGATGGATCAATTTGGTGAACTCAGCCTTAGATAGACCATAAATGATATCATATATAGCTTTATAATTATTCTCACTTAACTTCTCATCAGCAACACTAGTTGGAGGAGTAGTTGGTGTAGTGTAATCATCCATGATAGATTGCTAAATATCAAACCCTAAAGACATTATGTATATCCTCATCCTTGTACTCTAGATAACATAATTTGACCAATTGAATATTGGTGCTTGATTTGGAGAGAAACCCTACATCTTTTGACTTGTCATAATGTACCTTGGATCACCTTTAAGTGGTTAAACTTTTAATGAAGGTCCAGCTTTGATACCAATTATTGGAGGTAGAATCACTGAGAGGGGGGATGAATTAGTGATGCAATATATTTCAAAATTCAAATTTAATCCTTTCAAACTCTTAATAAATGACCATAAGCATTCATAAAGCATACAAGATATTCATAGCAATGAATAATCAAGATCACATATATAACACAAAATCTATGTGGGAAACCCTCGTACAGAATAAAACCCACTCTCAAGCCTACAAACACATGCACTACTTGTCCTATAATATGATCATAAACATGATACATTTTAGTGAATCACCCACTTCATAAGGAGAACCCACCCCTAAGTATGAACAAGTACCCATTTATTTTAGATGTTGAGCACCCACCCAACACCTTATGAAATCAACAACTCTATAACTCTAATTAAAATTAAATATAATTGGATAAAAATATATAACTCCTCTATTTAAACTCATCACACACACTCAAACTTTCTCATATAAGCATTGTATCCAAAACAACCCTTTTATATCTCTCTAGTCTTCTTCGCTTATCCTTAATCTACTCTGAACTTTAGTCCATCCATTGAGCACACTTTCTCTAATCTCTTTCCTTTACCTCTATCTTATTCTCTCTCAACATATGTATATACAATCTTGAAAACCATTACCTTGGTATCCACTATTTATAGAGTCTTCATGCATATCAATTACTAGGTCAGACTATATACTTGCCTTAATCCTTAAGATATATAAAATGTTATAACATATATCAAATTCATTCTCACAGGTTGGCCATAGCATTTATGGGTCACACTTAAGTATATGCACCTTTCAATTAGGCCATAGTATCCCTTATAGGTCTTGTGGAGACCTATTCACCCATTTAGCACTTCATTGAGAAAATTAAGAACCTAAGGTCACTTTCAAATACTTGGGACCACTCCATATGACCCTTATGACATATCTAAGTGATTACTCCCACCAAAACACTCTTTTGCTAAAGAATTATTTTCTCATAGTACATTATGTACACTATAGCACCATGAATGAACAAATATTCAACTTTAAAGATCCATAAATTTGACTATAAAAATTTAGACCTTCTAGCTAGATTCTTTAAATGTACCTTGATGTCCTATAAAAATTTAATTTTTACTACATCAATAAATTTGTCTTGGATCAAAAGATATAGCCTAAAAATTGACTGCTAGTTTTACTTTGTTAATTTCAATATTCAAATTCCAATGTTCATGGAGTAGTTGTTAAACATTAGACATGTTGACCTCATCTCATGCTCCTTGGAAACTTTGAACAAATGTACTCCATTAATATTTATGGATTATATTGATATTTATCTTTAAATGCTTACCATTTATCTAATCTCCTCTCTTCTGTGATCATGCTAGTTGGTAGTCCCATGTGCCTTCTGCACACATTAACCTATTGACTCCAATGAGCTTTTGCCACTTGGTAGCCTTACATGTATTCTAAACAATATTTGACATATTTACTAAATATTGACCATTGGATCACTTTTGATAATATCACATGCACTATTCGATCATTATCCATTATGATAAAATGCTCATCATTAGATCTTGATCTAATTAACACTCACTATTAGTTCTATCTAGACAATTTGACCTTAGACTTCAATGTCATTAAACTTGATGGTCTCTGTCCCATCATAGTTTACTAGAGCAACTTTAAAGCTTTATATCTTGAACTAGAAACCACTTCAAGACTTCAAATCTTTAGGGTACCTTATTGAACTATAGACAACATTTACATGAAAACCTTTGACCTTGGTTGACTTTTTGAGTACCTAAAATAAATTCACAAAATGGTTAGTTCATACATATCTTCATGACGTTTAGTGACATTTTAGCTTCTCTTAAGCTAGAATATGCATATTTCTCATTCCAAAAGATCAAATGACACACCAAAACTTCATCAAGACATATATGGATGCCTCACAACCTATTTTTTTATCCTTATTGATCTACACTTATGCCATATATTCTTCAAGCTATCAATCTAATCACTTTATCATTAATGCACTTATGAATCATGCTCTCTTTGACATCAATGACAACCTAACATCAATGACCATGCTTAACAAATATAGCATGAATATTAACAATAAGAAAGTAAACTATATTTATTTGATAAAAAATGAGAAAATAGGTAGGGTAAGGTAGAAAGAGAGATGTTTTTGTTCTTTAGTTCAAACATCTTGACAAATCTCCCATTTCATCAAAGATATGCATCTTCAAATCATCACATGACATGAAATTAACCAATAGTACAAATCCTATCATATACCAAACAAATGTCTAAGAATATTTGAAAAATATGAAAATTAGAGATCAAATTCATTTTAAATATTTAATTAAACAAGAAAATTGCATTTGCACATCTTCCAAAAAAGCAATGATATTAAAATGAATATAATAAATTTCAATCAACCTAGCGTAAAGCTCAAATTAGAAACTCTACATTAATACATGCACATCTAGAATTCATAAAAGTAGTTCAAATCTAAACATAAAAATAGAGACTTGAGGAAGCATCCATGAAAACAAACAAATAAACAGAATGATACAATCTTCACAAAATTCTCATTCTTATATTATTTGCTCCAAATTTTACAAACTAATTTTTCTCTCAAAACTTCCTCTCTTGTTCCAATGATAATACCCCCTTTTATAGATTGGTATAGCAACCTATGGAGTATTTCAATTAGTCATTGTCAAATAGGAATCAGATAAGTTTCAAGGACATATGTCCTTTTACAAATATTCTAATACTAATAAAACTTTTCAAATGTGACTAACCTATAATCCATGTATGTTACACATCGAACATGATTTTAGAAAATAGCATATTATTTTTTAAATGATTTAAATGGTTTTGATACAAAATAATATTCTAAGACAACCTTGTTGACTTTCAGATGCCCCTATAGTTTTATTCTTTTGCTTTTGTTCAAAAATATTTATGTATTTGTCATATTATTCATCAATCAATCTAAGATTGATGATTGGATCTATGAATAGCTCCTTTGTTTTCCTTTTTAAATCTTTGAATATTTCATGCATTATGTCCATGGCTTATTTGATAATCCTGCCATTACCAATCTCTTCATTTTATATCAAGATCAAGTTTAAGATACAATTGTTATCAGCCCTTATGGTGCCCTTGCTTCTACTCTTGACCTCTTAGATAAACCCAATGGCTCTTTACTAAAATTATTTATCAGTTATTAGGCCTATTTAAATGGGGATGGTTGGATCCTTAATCGATCCTCCTATTATTTGTATCACTATGCCCTCTAGTTATTTAAAGTCTCCTGAGAAGCCTTCCATGATTTTTGACCCCTCATTTATGTATTTTATTTTCTCCATCAATATTAGCATGGCCATATTCAAGTATGATGGGCTAACCTTTTTAAGTTCAAAGATTAAGTTTTCTATGAGTATCTTTATAAGTGCCTTTATTTTCTTGTATGAGCCTTGACATTTATTGGCTTGGTTTAAATCTATGGCATTTTGTTTACTCACAATGTCCAATTTGGACCTTATTATCTTCAAATAATTGAATGTCTCATAGACAGTTGTTTTAAAGTTATTAACAATATCTACTGGTACTGATAGAATAGATTATTATTCCATAATCTTCTTCTCTTATTTTAGTATTCTAATTTTAATCTATAGCCTTTTTGATTGGGATTGGTCTAGCTCTAGAACATATTCTTTAAAAATGGTATCTTCCCTTGGTTTATGTTCTCTCTTTTGAGTTAGGTGAACCAAAGGCTTAACCCTTTAGTGTAGAACCTCCTAACCTTCTTCTATGACAATTATTTTAATTACTATTTTTAGGCCTGTAGTAGTTGGATCATACCTAACTCACATTAAAGACTAGGCCATATGCTTAATTGGAACCTTTTCTTGTAATTGATCTATTGATTGAGTTGGATTAGAAAATCTCCTTTCTTCTTAATTTTACAATACTCTTATCCAAGGCTTTAAATCTTGTTGTAGAGGGATGTCTATGGTCTTCACTATAGCCCATGGGTGATACAAAATAAGAAGATTCTCCATCCTTGTTTCGTATATGAACCATTTAGGTATAGTTAGTCCATAGATTGGGTTCTCTTCACTAAATAGGTTGATATCCTTCAAAGGGGGAATGATTTCCATTTTTTCTTTGTTTGCCTTTTGGACAATTGTAGTGTTAGCCTTCCTCTTGTGAGGATCCATGATCACAAAGTCCAATGAATCTTGTTTTCCCTTTTCTTGTTTGGATTCCTTAACATTTTCATCCTCTACATCTGAATATATTTCATAGTTCATGGAGAGCATTCTCAATTTATCTTCAAGATATTCCTATGGATCCAAAGCTACAATGTGAATTTCCTTCTATTGAGGTAAATCTTGTTCTACTATTCCAAAAGACCCAAGAACTAAGGAGATTGAAGAAACTTAGCTTATTATCCTTTCTTCAATCCTATGCACTATTTATATGTCATTTGAGGGAATCTTAAAAGGGCCAACATCTACCAAATGATATTGTCTAGGACCAAGCTACCATCTATCTTCTATATTTTGATCTCTCAACAATCTAGATTCAAGATTTATATTATGTCCATTTAGTATTCTAGTAAATTCATGATATGTGGATACCTTAATTTACACAAGATCATATGATCCAAGTTCATGTTAATAAGGTACATCCAAAATACCTTTTCTCTTCAAGTGATCATTTACCCTACCATTGGGATCAAAATATCTATTGTCATATATCTATAAATTGAAAGAAAGCTTGTGTTTTAAATCCATTTCAATTTGGTCACATTATTTGATATTGGTTATACCAATAGTCATGGGAAAACCATGGATAATTCCTTTTCCATTTGTATTGCATATCCCATATATTATATTAAACAATTGGTATGTTACTTTCTATTCTGCCAAGTTATTTGGCACATGTACTAGCAATTTAAGGGGGGCACTTTGGGTTTTCTCTATGTTGATAATGGTATAATTAGCGTATAATTAGATATATCCCATTGTCTCAATGGAATTATTGACTAAATGATTTGTCCTCATCATGGGGAGGCCATTGATGGCTTGGCTCAAATCAGTATATACACAGCCATAGATTAATTGGATATAGTCCCTATATCTATAAATATGCAATTTTAAGTAATATTGGGACATAGTTTGGGTGCCATTTAGGGACCACTCTCTTTGGTTAGGGATTTTGGTTGTCATACACAAGGCATTTAAAAAATATGACATCATGAAGAACTTAGTCCTCTTCTTTGCTTTGATACTAGAGATCTGACTACTTAAGGAAATGGTAATGATTTTACCTAAAGGAGGTACTACTACTTCCTTAATAATTAAATACACAACAAACACCTATATAGGTTCCACATGTGTATTATGTGAAAATACATATAATTTTTTCAGCATGGTCATGACTATTCTAAATCCTAGTCTAAATTAGCTCACAGATATTTTCTTGTTAGGATATACAATGACCTTGTTACCAGCTTCTAACCATCTCACTAGGATATCCTCCATGGTATGTTTTTGGGCCCATGTATTAATGGAGGTGAGGTATATTTTGGGCATAGGTAATTTATAATATGATTCAAATGAAATAAGTGATTTTTATGCTATTTTTATCAAATTAGGTTCATGGATAAGCATACCCCTATTAATTTTAGCATCTTAAAAAATATGACTAATGATGTCGATGCAGTGTAATACCTCTAGCTTAGTAGCAACATAATGAAGTCCTGTAAGATAAATTACCATAATGTCATCATATAGTCTCATCATCAAAATTAGTTTCTCCTCTTCCTTGTTTCTCTATGGTCTATAACAATCTCAAGTAATTATTGTCTCCTATATTTAGTGAAGAAGGCACTAAATATGTATCTTTAAATACTATACCCTCTATGTCTAATGACAATTATAATTCAACCACTTTATTTGAAGTAGGTCTATAGGTTACCATTTTTATGACTCTAATTAAATTTTCCACTTTTGAGTGACAATTCAACACTTTTGGCTATCTGATTAGACTATTTGAATAACTTTGATTACTAGGCTCTCTCTTCTAGTTCAAAAAAATGAATGCATGAATAATTTTAGGGATTTTTCATACATCTGAGGGGTTTTAGAGGTTTTAACTGAGCTTTAATGGTAACATACACATTTAAGTATTTGATTTGGTAACCCAAATTGTATTTTGATCTTATATTTATATCTTCACATGCTTGGGTCCACAAAATCTTTTGACCTAACATGTCTTCCTATGTGGAATATCTTTACAATTTTGTTTATTTAACTTTAAAATATGATATTTATCACTTCATACATGTGTATTCATCTCGTGTCCCCTAAAAATTGATTAAATTTTCTCTATCAATTTCCTCGAGAGTCTCTTGGCCTTGACTTTCAATGTTGGCCATTGATCTTTGATTCAAGATTTTGACATTATGATACTTGGTAACCCTTCATGCCTTTTATGTACCATGATGTCAATATATTTAGTTAACTCTATTATTCCATGTGTCAACCTTACATGAAATCTAGGATTATTGACTTATTGACTCAATTCTCACTATTGATCTCCATCTGCATGGTTGAACGTGCACTATCGATCTTTGATTTACATGATCAAATGTATTTTGTTGATATGCTAAACATATGATCAAATATGGGTTATTGATTTGTTGGGAATGCATAATGACTGTGACAAATTTCACCATCATGTTCAATATTAGGATCTTTTAAACTATTGAATTCATTCTCACCATTATATCTCCATCTTCATAATTGAATGTGTGCCATATATCTATCTTAACTTATTGACCCCAGTCTTCAACATAAATCATTGATTGGAATTTATACGTAAGAATACACACTATTGATCTTGATTTGGGGGACTTTGACTTATTGAATTTGGGTGATCACCTATATGCCATTGATCCTTCATCTGATCAAGTGAGGTTTTGACACTTGGCAACCTTGCATTCAATTCATACCTGTGAACATTAAAATCAAAGATTAAGTGCTCAGTACATATAATGGCTTAGCATAAATATTAGATTAAAGTTTTAATTAATTAATAAAATTGATTAAAACTTAGGCTAATAGTAAACTAAGAATAAGATGGAATAAAGTGACCTATCAAAAATATGAATCCATTTTAATAAATACTTGGGCTAAAGTAATTTAGACTAAGGTTTTGAACGTAATTTAAACTTAGATTTAATTAATCAATTAAGTACTAAATATTAGCATAATGACTTGAATGGGACCATGTTAGTTAACCAAATAAGGGCCATATTAACATTGAAGCATAAACCCATGAACATTTTTTCATTCTAGTGAAGATCCATTGATCCTGTAAGATGGAAACACATGTGACAAATGTTAGAAACATTAGGTAAGATCAAATAAATCTTATGTGTTAGAATATAAATGTAAGCTAAATCAAAGCATAATAAAAAATAATGCACTCTAATCAATTTCAATGTCTAATTTATAGTATAATTTGCAAAATTTGAACAAGGGTCCTCATTTTTTAGAAATGGGGGATGTTGACCTCAATAGAGGCTAGCTCCTCTAATGTATCAAATTTTCTCATCTTAATAAAACTACTAATTTTTGGGATGAAAAGGGTTATAAGTATTTTTGAAATAAAAATCTACACTACTGATAATGATACACTTGTATAGCTAGTTCATCCACTCTATTTGAACTTCAAGAACACTAATAAGTAATTGAAATCTATGAATCATACAACTCCAAAGGATTATTATGTAGTAGTATTTCACATAGAGGTATCATTAAGTGATAGAATAATGATGGATATGATGGAAGGCCTAATTAATGGCATTAACTAGTAAATATATCCACTGTTAGCTTTATCAATCAACATCAAGCACTATATATGACCTGCATAAGATGGCATACTAGTAACTAGGTTAGATTAGGACCTACCAAGAGAGAAAGTACTACCACATGTGAAAATAAAACCAATATAACACACTAAACCTATATATAATAATCTAAAAAAAATTATTTTATTATCTCAAAAGGTTTACAAAGTTCAATCTTGGTAGAGTTTCTTGATGCCCAAGAGAGGGATCCTAAAAATATGCCAAAAATCTTGACTATAGAGACATGAGAAGAGAATAAGATAAGAAATTTGTGTATAAAAGAGGATAATAAGACATATAATAAATAATTCAAGTCAATTTTTAGCTATAATAATTATCAATAGTCCTTCATCATATTTCTTTATGCTTGATGCCTTGCATGATCTTATTTTGGGATTGTAATGAGGTGGTGGGCCATCTTGACTTATTCAAACTATTTTTTCTAGCATGATACATCATTATTTTTTTAATTAAATTTGATTAATAAATATCAAGATAATTGGATGACTTCTCTTTCATGAAGACCATGGAACATGTATTTATTTCTAGTCAACTCATGATCAGTTAACTCAAAGTGATTTGTACTTAAGACTAGATAACTCCTTCTTTATCCCTCCTTTTCATTAATTATCTCAAAATATATAGTTTTTAATGGAATATCCACTTGAATCCTAGTTATGAAGAATTATAACTCCATATTAATTCATTTTATATCCCTTCTATACCATTTTCAACTTTAATTGATTGACCAAATAGGCCTACTAGGCCAATTAGGCCTAGTATCCTAACTTATTGTATTTGATAGATATAATAAACTAAATTAAACCATTATAACCTAAAAATATAATGATATTTAGGATTTTAACTATTCCTCATATCATTAAATAGGTAATTTTGATAAAGAAACATGTGTAACTTAGTCAAACTAGTTGACTAGGTTAAACAATAATTAATTCATGTAGACTATCTATTTTGAATAAGCCCATAGAGGAATTTTGAGGCATATATTTAATAGTTTTATGGCTTGAGGAGGAATAAAAATTTACAAACTTCACTCTCCATGGATTGGAATTCATTAAACTACCTTGTACCTCTATTTTCAGTACTTTTTCTTCAAAAATCTCTATTTTCTACCATGTCCATATAAGTACATATAAAAAAGCACAATTTATAGGACCCTCTCTAATTGAAATTCATATTTAAATATTTTTTAGGATTATTCATGAGGTTATGACTGTAATAAATATGAATTTTCTCAAAACTGGTCTATAGGAGGGTTTTGGAAGTAAACCTTCGTAACAATGGTTCATAAAGTACAAACCTCCAAATCAATACTTCTTGTCATAAATATTTAGTATATATACCCCCTTAAATTTATTTATATTATTGTGTTTCCATGCAAAATGTGTGCAAAGATACATATGTAATGAAGTTTGCTTATAGGGTTCTACATGTATTTTGGACATGCTTATACTCTTAGAGATTGTTTATAAACCTCAACCCATAAACCAACCTAAATCCTTCATTTATTATAAGTGAATTTTAATAATTAAATCATGATAAGATAATTTTATCAAAACTCCCCTTATGATGAAATATATGAGAACTTTGATAGGTGGTTTGAATGGGTGACTTAGATTTCAAAGTTTGAATTTATCTATGTGAGTGATATTAAAATTATCATTTTATTTATTTTCTTATAATAACTAAATTATGACATATAAAATCTAATTATATATCTACATGATGTCATTTTGACTTGATAGGGTCTACAAGTGTCATAAGGTGATATAGGCCTTCTAGGCCTAAAACAAGATTTTAGGCCTAATCTAAATTTTGAGGTTCAAGGAAATTATAGGATGGTATGAAGGTTAAAACCTCTCATAATATCATCTTTACAATTTTTTATTACCTTACACAACTATCTCAAAAGACTCAAACTCCAATCCTACTCCTCTCTGAAGTGGTTGCCTGTATGCTTAACTATATTTGCATGTGTGTTTATGAAATTTTGAGGACTAAGAGGTTATAATATATGTTTAATTTAGTTTTAAAAAATATATAATATGTTCTCATAGGGATAAACATCTTTGGTTTAAGCCTCTATCCTTTTAAGACCATATATTCTCTTAATCTCCCTACCCTAGGGTTTCCTTGCAATTGAGCTTGTGTAACCCTTGATCATTGAGCCTACTTATTACCGATATTTATATTAAGATTTATCCTTAATTTTATATTTAAATTTCATTCTCATATTCTCTTTAGATTCCAAAATCTACTTGATGCCTTGAAACACTCTAAACCCACATAGATGTCATCCCTCCTAGCATAATATACGAGCTTGCTTACTTATGTTAGCCCTCAAGAGCATGATTGGCATGAAAATTTGAAAATGGATCACTCTCTTGAGGTGTATAAATATTTAAACCCAACTTAAACTCTTTAAAAAATCCCACATGATGTTGAAACCACCTCTTATACCTATAAATCGTCAAGAATCTCTCCTATCTCCAATGGTGACTACCAACAAACATGTAGGTGACTATGCCAAAATAATGAGTACTTATACCACTAGTAAGACATTTAAAATGACATTAAAATATTTATCAATTTATAAGTACCATGTGTACCGATTTTATAGGTTTGATTTGACCTGTAGATGCTTTAAAGTCACCATTTTCCCCAAAAATAGAAACAAGATTATTGATGTGGTTTTTATGCACACCATAGTCAATCAGGTAACCTAAAATGTTCTAGGATCTCAATGGAGGTAAAATCCACTTCATGGCATAATTTTCATGTATGTATTTTTAAAAACCTGTTGATGGAATAGCTGGTAGGGCATGAAAATTGTTGACAAGGTTTTTGGATGGAGGTGTGATCTCTTAAAAGATGGTGAATTCCTACATGATTTGGATGGATGAATGATTGATAGTATAAAGTGGATAGATATCAAAACAAACTCAAACAGGAGGGAAGGGTAAGATACAAGAGAATATTTTGTGTTTTCAAGAATCACCTTTCTGACTGTTTTCTATATAGACAAGTGCTTTTTAAACCTATGCCTATCACAAGCAGCTATTACACACTAACAGTCAGACATATTTTAGAAGTCTAAGGGGATACTTATATAGGAAAATAATAAGCCTAGTCAAAGGTTTCCCCTTTTAGATCAGCTATTTCACACCCTTAATCAGGAGATTATGTCTTGGTCTAATGAGGTATCTGAGGAAGTTTTTGTGTACACATAAAAAACTATATCAAAAGAAAGCACTTCTACACACTTAAGAACATGAATCAATCAAATTAATTTCCAATAATTAATGTAATTTACTAATCTTTCAATAGATATTGCACATATAATACTATCATATCAATCAAGATAAGAAAGAATTCATTACAGTTATTTCACACTAAGAATTATTGAATCACATAACCAAAAGAAGATAAGCCTAATTACACATAAATTGGAGAGAGAATACACATTCACTGATAATTAAAATTAATGCTACTCCTGTATATTGAAAATTTCTCATTCCTCCAACTAGTGGATTAAAATTGTTTAAATAGGTTTGGGGAAGGGGTTACCTCATCTTCCAATTTCATTCAAATTCATTACATGTGATAGTTATAACTTGAGTTCTAACTATGGTCAAAACCGTATAAGAGTCTACTTATAGTTATCAAGTTTAGTTAGCCTTTGTAAAAATATATGCAACATGTGCATGTGTAAATAAGGGCAAATTTTACAAGTATAACTCAAACTACATGAAAAATAAACATATGCAATACTTTCTTTTGAAAATTATCCACCTTCAAATGGAATTTAGATACACATGAAGGACAAGTATCCCTTTATCAATACCTTAGAATCAATGACACTATTTACCTATGACTACTATAATAATAATTATGCATTCCATGTTGCCCCTACCTTTACAAAACAAAATATTCCTTCTCAAAATGTTATCCAAACTTAGTTAATAGAAGAATATTCTTTATCTAATTTAATTATGAAACCTAAAGGTTTAAGTTTCAAAAGATACACATATTCTATCTATATGGCAATGCCCATGCTAAACTATCTATTTGATTTAAGAAAAGTGACCATTTTTCCCTTTGGACACATGTTCTTACTTCATGCTCCCTTAGGCTAGATCGATTTTATACCATTTATATTCATCTCTGAGCTCAAGAAAACATACCACATGGTAGCTTCCTATTAGTTTTTGGATTTTTGAAAAGCCTATGTTGATCTTATACCATTGATCCTTCTTGCATGGATCAATATGGCCTATTGATCTTGTGAATCTATGATCAAGTGTGAACCATTGATTTAATATTGATCTTTAAGATCTTACCATATGTTGATCCCTTATTTGTTCTTAGGATCCATAACTTGTTGACCCTAATTCTACATATGGGTTGTTGGATCTCTATTAAGTTCTCCCATGATGGTGACACTTGTCACCATCATGTTCACTTTTGAAAATCCATCATTCCCTTGATCTTGTTTTTTCACCATTAGATATTTGGTATACAAGCTAATGCACACCATAGATCTTAGATGCTTGAATTAATTGAATCCTACAAGCTTTAACATTTGTCACTTCCTCAATATTTTTTGCTCTATGTGTGCCACTTGGCATCTTTATGGGGGATTTGATCTATTGACTTGTTGACCCTAAGAAGGGCCCACAAATTATTGGATCTATCATTTAGGCTCTTGAGATGTCATTTGTCACCTTCTGGTCACTCTACAGGGTACTGGTTTATGAACTATGCCTCATGGTGTTGCATATTTCATTTCCCACTGAGATGGTGACACTTATCACTCTTGTGTGGATCTTAAAACCTTTGACATTTCAACCTTAGTCTCACATTATTATATCTTCAATGTGAAAATTAACACACACTGTATATATTGGTGTTTGAACTTTTGACTTTAGACCTTTTTCATGGGTCATTGATCTCCTTTTGGGGCATTGATATCTTGTCATGTGAAGCCTTTACATTATTCCTTAGGTCTTTTGACCTTTTAACCTAGATGAGAGCCTACATACCATTTGATCTTTAATTTAGGCTCTGTGATCTCACCACTTGGCAGTTTGTCATTTAACCTATTCTTACAAATAATAAAATATATGAAGTAATAGCCTGGGTAACATAAATAAACTTGGATATAATTTTTAGCCTAAAGTTTTTTAAAGTTTTTTATTGTATTAATAAATACATTTAAGACTTCAGAATAAGGCTTTAAGCTAAAAGTTATCCCTAGTAATTTTGACCCTACATAAATTTTCAATCTATTTCAAAAGGACTTTAGGCTAAACAAATTAGGCTAAAGATGTAACATGATTTAAAACGTAGATTCAATTTAATCAATAAGATACCAAGGGTTAATTAAAATCAAAGAGTCAATTTAGCATTAGGGTTTAAAACCCTAGGCAAAGTTCACACCAGTGAGACCCCATTAAACCTACATCAAGGAAACATAAGAATCAAACATTATCAACCTTAGATGAAGTCAAATGAATATTATGTGCTAAAGAAGCATATAAACTATATCAACACAAGATATTCAAAACTAGTTCTTGATCAAGTTGAATTTCCAATTTATAACACAACTTTTTAGAATTTTAAACAAGGGTCCTCATTTTTAGAAATGGGGTATGTTGGGTACAAAACATGGTGACTCACAAGGGGAATAATCCTGAGTATTTCAAAAACCCAAAACTTTAATTAGCAATCCTTAAAAAAATCATGAAGTGTGTCACAAAAGAATACTTAAATTAGAAATATGAAATACACTCCTAAGCTAATTCACACAAAATATTTTCCATCCAATTTTTTAGGATATGTGTGTGTCAAATGTCTAATTAATTTAACCCCTATTGTGATGAGTTTTTCAAAGTCTTGATGAAGCTGTAGGTTTCATTCTAGTATCTCCCAAATCTCATTAAATTAAGGAAATCTATAACATTTTTTTTTACCATCTAGGCATCCATAGCCCTAATAAAGATACCTTAGGCTCCTTTCTCCTCTTTCCATCATTTTTTAATCATGATGTGTGGTAAATTGAACTTATTTCATCATTTAGACATTTGATTTTATTTAGAATTTCTTTTGCTCTTTTGAATACAATAATTCTCCTCTTCTTTTATTTTCTCTTTATTATTGAATGAAGAGAGAAGAGCTAGAACTTGAGTGAGCTGGTATAATTATAAAACAAATCCTTACCTGAACATACTCACTAGCAACACATATACCTAGAATTGTCATTTCCAATAGGTATTTAATGTTATAAATGCATTTAATCCAATAAAAAAATAAAACTTTCTAAATTTATATGAAATAATTTAAGAGCAACTTACACATACCTGGTAAAATTATTTAATTATGACAATATCAGAATGGTTCACAATCACATAACTTTATCTTGAAGACTCAAAAACATAGAAATATGCCCAATCTATAAACTAGTCCCAAATTGCCAAATTTTAAAATTCCCCTTTTCTACCAATCATAAGCTCAATTGGTTTGGATCTTTATCTTAGTTACAGTTAGAGAAAACATAATTCAGATTTCCAAAAAAACCAAACTAAGAAACTCAAGAAACTAAACTAAGAAAGTAGGAAATCTAATCTAAGAAATTAGGAAACTAAACTAAGAAAGCAAGAAACTAAACTAAGAAAGTAGGAAACTAATCTAAGAAAGTAAGAAATCTAACCTAATCCTATGATTGCACTTATCTATCCCTCATCAATCAGTAATATCTATAGATGACAAAGCCCTGAAGTAGTGCTTTAGGAATTATCCATTGAATGGTTAAGTAAGCTTGTTGCCTTATAGGTCCTTTAGTTTAAATGCATTATTTCCCATGATCTCCAAAATCTAGTATGCTCCAATCCATAATGGGGGAAATTTATCATGTTATCCTTTTTTTCTCATGGGATTTATCCCAAAGTAGCACTAGATCCAAAATCTTGAATGCTTTGACCTTTATTCTCTTATCAAACCACCTCTAAACCACATCTTAGTGTTTGTTGAATTTTTATAAAGACTCAGTCCTTAAATCTTCCATTTCTATTATGTCTAACAATCTTGATTCTATTTCATCACATGGTTCTATGTAGTCTTGCATGAACTGATAAGTGGATAATTTTAGTATAACTAGGAATATGGGCTTGATCCCATAACCAATAGATAAGGTGAAGCTTTAAGGGATTGATTATATCTCATTTACTCTACATAAAAAGCATACTTAAACAAGTTATGCCAATCCCTAGGCTTGTCCCCTACTTATTTATTAATTTCATCTATCAGATTCGTGTTCATTGATTCTTCCACTCTATTTCCTTGGGGGTAATGGTTAGAAGCTGACCTAGTAATAATCTAGTTATCATGTGCTCACTCAGTAAGTTTTGTTGATATAAAATATGGTCTATTATCATAAACCAAAGAAAGGGGCATGCCAAATCTAGTTTTTATTTGTTCCTCCAAGAAATGAATCACATATTGTGTTCTATAATTTTTTATGGATATGGCTTTAGTGCATCTAGTATAATAGTAAGTAGTAAGGATGAATATATGACATGTTAAGGAATTTGGGTTGATGATGCCAATGAAATTTAAACCCCGTTAGGAAAATGTCCTTCTTTTAACAATCAGTGATAAAGGAATTTCTACATGTACTTCCATTTTGGCTAAAGATTGACATTCATGGCATGTCCTCACATGAGCGTGAGCATCCTTGAAAATTATTATCTAGTAGAAGACTATTATTAAGATTTTGTGGGATATGGTATTATTATAAGGATGACCACTATTTATTTTTTTATGCAATTTTTCTAAAATTTATTTAGATTTATCTGTAGACACACACCTAAGGTAAATCCCTTCATAATTTCTTTTGTAGATAACTCCCTTCTTAATCACGTAATGAGCATTTTTAAGCCTTAAATCTCTCCTTATAATGCAGGAGAATCTTAGGAATGATAAAAATATGAACCTGGATGTGCTTTGGAGACATTACCATGAGATAAATTTGAATTTGAATTTTTCCTTCCTTTACTTAATTTAAATTTTCAACCTTGTAATGAAGGGATTGAGAGTGTGTTTAGATGCTCTATGTGGAATAAGTGAGTCATAAATATATCTAAATCTTATATAATGTTTTAATTGACCTTATGGCCTTATAAAAGGTCCTAATAGTGGCTAGGAGTCATATGTCATGTTTAAAATGTAAGATGGCAGTCATAAAGTCCATTACCCTGCATGGGTCTTATGATTGTTTTAAGTTTCTTGTTTCAAGAAATGATTATGGAGAAAAATTTTAATGTCAATTTCAATATATAAAGGTTATATAGAGTGGTAGATTTCATAGGAAAAAATAGATAGAGAGATTAGGGTAGACAAGGTGAGGAAAGTGGTGAAGGTTTGCTAAAGGTATTTGAAGGATTGTGTAAGTCCAAGTTGTGTATGACAAATAATCAATAAATATGCTATCTTGAAGAAATATTTCATGAATATTGTGTATGCCTATTTGTGATAGGTTCTCTATATTTTATTGATGCAAGATTTGTGTTTGGAAGTGATTCAATAAAGTAGCAATTGAATATAATGCTATGTGCATGTGTAGTCATATAAAATGCAAAAAATGTAACTTGAGCATGGCTAATGACACCCAATCCATAGGTCCCTCTTACTTTCTCTCTAGACCCTCTTTGGATTATTTTCACTAATTCTTAGTTGTCCATGGCATTTCAGACTTGACCCCAACTAAGCCAAGACCCTCTCTTCATGACCAATCTATCCCCCCAAGTCTCATATGCTTAGGATAATAGTGCCAAAGTTTGATAGTAGCACTGGACCCTAGGGTGTTCCATTTTTAGTGCTCCTATCCAATCACATTTTGAGCCTAGGTTACCATTTTTCCCCAATTCCTCTTGTCCATTATGTTGGTTTGGTCTGGTTTCATCTAACCCATGACTAATAGATCCCTATAAAATCCCATTCAAAGATCATTTGGAAGCGGTTGACAAAAAGCATTCAAGCAAGCATGAATATAAGCAAGACCACTCAAGAAATATTCCCTATTATCTGTATGTAAGTAGCCTACACACTTTCAAGCTAAATTAATTCTTCAAACTAGTCCTTATCCATCTCAATCATACCCAATTTTAGCATTTCTTGCATTTCATTCACTATTACACCAAGCACTCTTAAAGGAAGAACTACATATGGCTTGATCCCTTTTCAAAATATTGATATGTAGGCAACATGCCTACACATGAGATGTGAAACACATCTTGTGCATCTTACACACACTAACCCCTTTTCCCCATTTACCAAAGTTTCTTTTAATTGTATAGAAAATACAAGTATATGAAGAATCAGCTCTATAGAGAGCTTTGTTGACAATGATACCCTAAAAATTGGTACATAGGCTCACACTCAGCAGTTGAAAAAAACCCAAAAAGATTAGATCCTAAGGATAATAACATTAGGGAAGGAATAAAACACTAGAACTGAGGGTGTCTAGTTTTGGCACTCATATCCAATCAAGAAAATAATTTTAGGAACTTGTTTGTGATAATGTTCTAGTCCTGTATGTAAAATTCTAGACCCTGTCTTAGTCAGAATAATCTAGAATAAGCTAAGTTTGATTTTATCTCTCTCATTTCTCTTTTTAGAAAAGATCTAATTGTAATTCAATTTCACAAATTAGTGTCTTTAATTAGGAATAGTATTCATTGAATTATCCTACTCGGACTTGTTTTATTAAATAGGAATAAAAATCTATTATTATCAAAAATAATAAATCATTTGGTGAACCCGACTTACTTTGAATTTCACATAAAAACCCTAGAAACCCTAGGGTAAATTCCTAGCTAATTTTTCCCATTAATTTCTAAAAATTTTCTTAAATACTAAAATAAAAAATTATTCTCAAATTTTAAAATTGTGTAGTAAAGTTTAAAATAAATTTATTTCAAACCCTAGTTGCATCAACTAGCTCCCAATAATTGTCCATCATTAATCCAATAATTTCTTGATTTTTTGTTTACACATATAAATCAGTAATTTATCTCAAATTTTAAAATTTTGTAGTAAATTTTAAAATAAATTTCTTTGAAATCCTAGTTGCATACACAAGATCCTAGTTATTTTCTAGTATTAATCCAATAATTTCTTGATTTTTTGCTTGCACATATAAATCAGTAATTTATCTCAAATTTTTAAATTTTGTAGTAAATTTTAAAATAAATTTATTTCAAACCCTAATTACATTAACTAGCACCCAGTAATTTTACATTAATTATCCAATCATTTTTCTAAATTTTTAGTTGCATATTAAAATCAAAAATTACTTCAAATTTCAAAATTCAATAGTCATTTTCAAAAATTTATTTTTTTCAAAACCCTAGTTGCATCTACTAGGTCCCATTAAATCAAACACTTTCCCATAAATTTCTAATTTTTTCTTGAACGCTTAACTTAGAAATTT
The DNA here is from genome assembly GCA_037957365.1 of Torreya grandis. Lineage (NCBI taxonomy): Eukaryota > Viridiplantae > Streptophyta > Pinopsida > Cupressales > Taxaceae > Torreya > Torreya grandis. The sequence continues at coordinate 2,253,764 of JARHVA010002336.1, forward strand.
AATTTCAATTTCACTAATTCATAGTATTTTTCAAAAATTGTTTTGAAAAATCTATAGTTTCATGTATTTTCTCCTATTTTGATTCTTGAGGTATCACCTTACATCTATAATCAAATTTAAAAATTGATGCTCATTTATTTACAAACTTACATTTATTGAAAATAATAAGGAAACCATAAGGAAATAAATTATATGCCTTGAGAACATCATGCAAAAATTAATGTGGATAAAAAACATAATCAGGATAGAGAACATGATGCAAAAATTTACTTGTTTATATGCCTTGATGAAAAAATTCATGTTCTATATCCTTTGATTTCTATTCCTCATGTGGAAAATTGTTCAAATGTATCATGCTAAGCACATTCAAAATGTTATGTTACATGTCAAAAGTTTATACGCCTTTATGCACAAGTTAATGCTCTCAACCCTTTAATTTTTATCTCTCATATGGAAAGAATTTCAAGCTTATTATGATAAACACATTAGAAATTTCATAGCACATGCCTAAGTTTCTTATACTTTTAGGCACAAATTCATGCTTTCTATCACTTGTTCTCTATCTCTCATGTGGAAATTTTTTCAATTTTATCATGATAAACATATTAGAAATGTCATGATTCAAGTCAAATTTTTATATGCATTAATGCATAATTCCATGCTCTCTATCCCTTCTTTGTTATCTATCATGTGGAATGTTCTTTATAATCATATTAATATACATGTTTTCTACATAGATGTATCTAATTCTTTGGCTATTTTTAAGTATCTCCTTATCACTACAAGACACAAGCAAACACTAGTGATTATATATATCCCTCCTCTCTTCAAACTTATATCATCTATCTTTTATGATGCACCTAATACTAGCTCTATGCCTATAGTAGATTATGTGGTACATGCTATCACCCAAGTTTATGAAGATAGGTAGGTTGATTACACCCATAGTTATAATTTTTTCACTTAGGTTAGCACCCATTTTTATCTAACTTTATCTCCTCCACCTATTATAGTTTTTCCTCTAGTCCAAATTCATCCATAGTAAAGAACTTCATCACTAGTACAAAGGGTTCATACACCTACACAACTTCAAGATTCTAGATAACTTCTAGCTATAGTGTTCATACCTAGAGTAGTATCATTGAGGTCTCATGACAATACACATAGATCACATATTCGTAGAGCTTCTCCTACTACCATATGGGTCACTAAGATCCCTATAATTGCATCCACTTCTCAAAGTTATAGATGAACCCCACAGTAATTTTCTAATTTAAAGATTTTAGAGAATCCATAACATATACATCTTTCAAAACCACAATCTCAACATTTCCATCATGCTTCATGATAATGCATAACCCTTCTTATTGATATAAGACAGCATGATAGGGAGTTTCCCATGAGACTCATTGGTTAGTATCATCTCTTCTTAGCCTTACTTCTACATAATCTCTTCTGCCTAATTGTACATAATTTAAATATTTCAAAATACAAAAATAATATAATATTCCAAACAATCCAAAAACATTCAAATATGTCAAAAACAACAAAAAAATTTCAATTATATGCATCATCCAAATTTTACATTTCTACTATCATGTTAGGACTTACATTTGCTATTTCATGTTATTATATGTCAATTTATCTACATTACCATGATTTACTTAATATTCTTTGAGTGTGTACAGTGGCATCTAACTACTTGATTGCTTCACTCTACCCATTGAGGGGACATCCTACTTATACATTCAAGACACACATCGATATATCTCCCCCCTAGGGGCATCTTCTACATGACTACACCATCCAAGTTATGTCATTCCTACACTACACACTCCAAGTTATCATGCTGATGTACATTACTTATTAGATTACATAGATTACTATATTGACATTTCACTAGTTTCTATCACTTGTGTATTTATTAACATATAACTAGTCCTGTACTAAACATGGATTGCATATTTTCACTATTGAATTGATTAGTTAGATGTGATTCTATATTTTTAGTTATTACACATTTTCCCTTCTTTCTTAGAGTAACTTGTTAGATTATATTTCTAGTTCCTACTTGTCTCCTGTATGTGCCTTAGGATATTTGTCAATATCCTTTGTTTTTATTCATGTGTGTGCCTTAGGAAATTTGTCAATGTCCTTTGCTTGTACTCTTCTATGATCCTATGGCCCTTGTGCCAATAGTGCTTGTTTCACTTGTATGTGTATGTGGCATTTGAACATGCCTTATATGCTTGTTTTCTAGTTTGAGTGACATGTACCCATGTCCCTTATTTTCTTGGCCCCTTGGTCACCCTTGTATGCATCTTATTTCTTCCTTTGTCCTCTTGTTGTTTGATTTTTTTTAATTATTTATAATTATATGTTCCATATCATGTATTTTATTATTTTCTTGGATTCCATGATAGACATTATAGAGTAAAAATTACTCCATGTTTCATTCTGATTTTTAGTTGCACACTGCAAAATTTTGTCCCCACACACTTTGGTCTGAGATGGATAAGTTTTGACTTAGAGCTTGGGCTTGATTTTATTTTTGCCTCATTTTTTCTTTAAGTGTTGAAATCATTCAGAAGCTACCAAGTGTCATCAGCTGAGGCACCTTTCATAATTTCTAGAGTTTGGTCGAGGCATGGCACGTGTCTCATAGTAACTCAGTGAAATGCGACAAGTGTCAGCATCTGCATTTCATATCAGCATCCATGTTTTAAATCCCTTTTAAGTAGAAGGTTTCAACAACCTAAGTATCAGGATCAAGCAGAAGGTGCTAGGTGGCAATAATGGAAGGTTTCAATGTGTTTTTCTAAAAGTAGCAGAAGTCACCACGTATCCCCAGCTAAAAAAATGGAAGCCACCACATGTCGACCTCCAAATTTTCTTCATTTTACTTCATAATAGAGAGAATACTATGGTGAATCCTATGTTTTTTTGTTCTAAGGCAAGTGAAAGCTACCAAGTGTCATCATCTGTGTAAGTATGAAATGAGGCCTGATTGTTTCTATTATATAAATAGAGTGATGAGGAGACCAGCATGTGTCACCTTCTACAAGTTTTGTAAAAGGTAGCCAAAAGTAGTGGAGATCACCACCTATCCCTAGTTAAGTAAAGTGGAGATTTCCACACATCATTTGTTGAGATAAGCAGAAAGTGCCACCTGTCCCTATGCTCTTTTTGAAGTTGCTCAAGTGAGAAGTGTTTTGGATCCCATTTTCTATAGAGATTGTTAGAGAAGTGGATGATGATAGGTGTCAAGGACCGAACACTTCTAAGTGGAGATACAGTAAGAGTATAGAAAATGTGAAAAGTGTCATGTGTCTTCAATAAGTGCTACAGAATCTGCAAAGTGGCATGTTTCGGTGCTTCCTAAATAATAAGAGGGTTTTCATGTAAAATAGGGGAATTAGCCAAGTGTCTTCTTCCATTTGACAGAAGGGAGTGTCCAGTGTATCTATTTTAGCCAATGAACTATAGGAAGACCAGATGTTTCAAGATCTAAAAAAAATCCTCTATTAGACACTTCTAGTTCAGTTAGAGTTCAATCGGGCCATTAGACTGGGAATGTGCAGACAATCTAGAGGGAATATGATGTTATAAAGAGGGGTGTAGAGATCACCAAAAGAGAAGAGATAATTAGAGAGAATTTTCTATGAGAGACTATTTTCAAGAGTTTTAGGATTTTAGAGCAGTGATTAGGAATATCATTTTCCTTTGTTCTATTTTCTTGAGTTGGAAAGTTTATGTAACTGTGCATATTTTTGTGCCTTTTATATGACTTGAGAATTAATAAGAAAATAGAGTTATATGCCTTTGTTGATGTTTTTAGTGTAATTTCAAAAATTAGTCTAAGCTATGAGCCTCTATTTCTATAGTTTTCTATCTTTTACATTGATCATGCCTTGTTCACTCTTTAATGTAATTAAATCTTACATATAGTTTCACTATGCTTAGAATTAAGGATCGAATTACATTCAGGTGCATCGCCATAGTTAGATTTTCTTTCTTTGCAATTGTGTTTTCTATTTAAATTCCTATCCCTTTCCTCCCAACACTTGAGATAAAGAAGAGACCAGCTTCTTAAAAATCTGGAGGTCATTTCAAGTTGCAAGTCCCACATTATTGAAACTTCCCATTGTTGGTGCTAGAACAAAGTGCAATTTTAACCATCAATAATTTTTTAGCATGCTTGGTGGGACAATTTCTTGAAGTTTATTTCAAGACCGTATGAACCAGAGAGCTACAAGGAGTTAGAGTTGTGGACCAATAACCAAATTTTAGTTTGTTGTAAATCTAGGTATTCTTTTTCCACCTTTGGTAACTAGTCCAAGAAGAAGAGTCAACCAGTTTATACCAATACCAAGAGCAAATATGGGAGCCCCTATAGCCCCAAGAAATTATGCAAGTTGGAACACTGGTAGTCCTTTGATTCTCCCAATACCACTAGCCACTTGAGACCCTATCCCAGTGAATGCCCTGAAAGCTCTGCCCAAATTCAGTGGGCAAGACTTCAAAACACCTAAAGAACATCTGTAGGATGTATAAGATGTCTGTGTTATACATGTTGTCACACAGCAAAATGTGGCCATAAGATTATTAGTAACTTCTTTTAAAGGGAAAGCTCTAAAATGGTATAGTCCTTGACCCCAAATACCATATCTACATGGGATCAGCTTGGAGATCTTTTCTTTGAAAGATATGAAGAGAAGGGTGATAAGTCTTATTTATTACAGCAATTTATTACTATCCAAAGGACACCACAAGAAGTGATGACTGACTTTAATTTCAGATTTCAAAAAACTTGGGAAAGAATCCCTGCTATGGCTAGACCATTACTAGGTATGGCTATAGTTTTTATCTTAAGGATTTAAATTTAGACATATCTGTTATGATTCAGTCACTTGGAGGTCAAACTCTGCCAGAGGCTTATGACTATGTAGTCAGAGCTGAAAATAATTTGATAGATGCTAGAAAGTTGCCTCCAAGGCCTCCCATGCCCATCTTTTTAGATATTTCCTTGCCATTACCTCAAGAAGCCCCTAAATATATATCCCCCCTATGTCTATGTACACATATCCTCAACCACCTACTAAAGAAATTGTCCCTGCTTAGTCATCTGAGCTGGATGATATCAAGAATATCTTAAAGACATTTTCTAATGAGTTGATTAATATGAAAAGACAACAGAATACTTATACTAAATCCCAATATCAAGGCTATCAAGGAAATATATTTCCATCATATCCAAACCAATATTAGGGTCCTCCAAGGCAAAATAACCCTCAATTATCAAACTAATTAGTTACAATCCCTACACCCTCACAGACTATTCATCCCAATTCAAATAGAGAGATTGTTCTAGGGCATAATAATTATGTAGATGGTACCAATTCCTGGTGTTTCCCTTGTAATAATGCTCATATGCCTAGAGATTGTCCCATGGGTAATCTACAACAAAAGGTAGCAGAGCAAAGAAGAATGGATGGATAATTTGCAAGTTCTAGTGACAATCAAGTCTACCAATCTTCTGGTATGCAAAATTTAGTCTTAATGGCTCAGATGCAAGGGATGTCTTTGCAACAAGAAGAAGAAATATCCCTAGAACATGCTTTGTTCTCATGGGTTAAAGATGAAGAATCAATTTTCTTGAACGAAGCTTCCACTTCCAAGAAACCAGTGGTGCAATCAGACTATTATACTAAATCAAAGAGAAGAATGTTGGAATAGTCTAAAGTTGCAAATAGTCAAGTCATGGAGAATCCTCCATTTCAAGGACAAAGAAACATAGCTATTAGACAAGAAATGCCTTAGCTAGTGCAGAACCAAGTGATTCCTACACAAATTCAAGAAAAAGCAAAATATCCTTATTTTCAAAGAACTCAGACCCTAGGACCAATAAATGTGGTGGATCAATTGAAGAAGACTCCAGCACAAGTATCAATATGGGATATATTGGCTATTTCTGAATAGAATACACTACTACAATAAGCTTTACAAGGCCAAGCAATGCCCAAATGTACTATTATCAAAGAAGGACCTACTGAAAAAGAAAAGCTCAAAGACAGTTCATTTGCAGACAACAACCCTAGTGAACAATGCACCAGAGGTAAGCAAATCCAAACTGGATCCCTTCTATTTAACTTTGATAGTTGGCAAGAAACTGCTACATAATTCAATAATTGATTTAGGGGCTAGTACTATAGTAATGCCTAAGCAGATAATTGATGCTTTAAAAATAAAGTATGAACCACTCATTAAAGGAGTCATGCAGCTAGATGGCAAAGTATTACAAACAATAGGGAGAATTAAAAAACTCCCATTACAATTATATACTTGTCCCAATATAATTGTAAATCAAGATGTAGTAGTCATAGATATACCTCCTGTATTTGGCCTATGCTTATCCAGAGACTTTACAGCCAAGATAGGAGGATATATGTCCCTTGATTGGTCTCACCTCATCCTAAGAACCAAATATGGTTCAAAGATGAAGATATTATTTGAGCCACTATATAAGGATCACATCACCAATGAACTAACCACAAAGTTAGAGGTAGCTCATGCTATGATGAATAAAGAAGAAAGGGTATTTGTTGAGGAGTTAGGTGAATGGACTGAAGATGATCAAGAAGAGGAAAATGATCATTTATTAGCTATGATGCAAAGTGACCCATATGGAAATTATGACTCCATTGGTCTGGGCACTTATGTCATATTGAGGAAGATCATAAAATCCCAAATGTTTTAAGGGAAGAAAATTCAAAAGATACCTTTTCTATCAATCCTCAGGTTGCTCAACATGAATTCCATATTCCAAGTAAGAAGTCACAAGCATATGCCTTAATTTCTAATGAAGAAGAGATAATTTTTGACTTTCTTCTTACTTTGTAAGATAATGTGGAGGAGCATGGACATTTCCTTGATCATGATTTGAATGATTTGTTTGAAATCATTGGATCAGGTTTTACTATTTTTCAAGGAGGCTATAAGCTAGTTGCAGATGAACAAGACATCATTGAGACTCAATTACATATGCAAAATTACTAAAATTTTTTAAAATTATCATCTCAAGAGGTTGGTAATTTTGAAGTCATTAAAGAGGATGATCATGCAATAGAACCTGAGTTTGAGGTAGAAGGAGATAAGCTAATAAATGATATATATCAAAGGGATTCTGTTGATGAGAAAATAGTCATTAATTTCTTGATAAAACATGCAAGTATCAAGAACTAGCATTTGACAAGCTTCCAAGAACAAGAAGAGTTTATATATGTTGGAAGCATGTTTGACTCAAACTCACTTGAATGTAGGCCAATCAATGTAGCATACAAAGAAAGCAAGTCACCAAAGCTACATCCAATTCAACCACTTATCTAGCAAGATAAGTCATCTTGTCATGAAGGAGACTTTATAAATTCTTCTTTTGATCCAGAGGGAGACAAAGATACTTGGTTAATGTATTATAGTTAGATAGTTTCCCCTTTCCATATTGCTTTGTTTTCCCACTTTTCTTTTAAATAAGTGTTCTTTGAGCACATAGCAGCAGCTCAAAGTTTTTCAAAATTTTCAAAATTTCTCAATACATTGAATATCTCCCAAGTCTTTAGAAATCCCCAAGGTACCTTGCACTACCACTTACATAACGTGTCTATCTCACTGTCCCATAAAGATTGAGTAAGATTTTCTAATGGTTATCTAAGTTTAATGCCATTTTGAGACTTGATAGGTCAATAAATACCTCTTAGCAAGAGTTAAAGCTTAAAATTTCTCAAACATTCTTGCATCTATGAGAAAATATCCTACTACTTGCATTTTTGGTTCCTAGTAAACTTGCTTCAGTGAAAGTGTTTCTATTTTGCAAAAGTTCATACCAGTTATTACAGAATAGATATAGAGATGGAGGGAACACAATCTTCACAACAAGGAGCTGGGATGTATAAATCCCTTGATAAGTTTCTTATGAGTAAGTCATATGCTTTAGCTCCCATGCAACCATTAAAGACCTATCCATGGACCAGAATCCCTGAAGTTGGTCAAGTGACCCAGTAAAGATAAAAGATTATGCAGATGGAGCCATGGACCCAATTATTCAAAGAGCTAGTAGCAAAACTCTTAGAGAAGGGGCACATCAAAGGTGTATTCAGAGGGCTAGAGTGGGGCAATATGAGACATTTTCCATGAGGATATGGACTTCACAACTGGCATAATTCATTATCCCAGGTGTGCATCCATGCCCTGACTTGGTCGAACTATGTGCAGACTTGTTCCATGCACCCTCAAACACTATACAATAGGGTCCATTCACGGTGCAAATCACACCATAGGCTATTAGGGACATGTTAGCCCTGTATCATGATAAGACAACTGCATTTCCCACTATTGCTAAAATTCAAAGAACATGGGAAAACATCAATACTCAATTGAGGTTCTTAAGATCCAAATTGCAATTGGGTGATGATGACACTACTATGCCTACACTCCCTGCAGCAAGAGCCCAATTTGCACAAGCTAGCCAAGATGCATTATCTATGATGGCTTTCATCTTTGGCATGAAAGATGATATGGCAATCTATGGAGAAAAATGGCTACCCTTTTCTGGTTGAAGACTATCGACAAGACTTAGGAGGATCAACTTGATTTTTCTAAACAAATTGCACACTCAATGGTGGAACAACTTGCCCAATTAAAAACAAAAGGGGATTTTAGGTACTCTTCTTATTTTTTTCACCTCATACTATATCATAACTCTGACATCTTTTCCCAACATATGCATCTTGATATTTATGACCCAAGTTTCGATCTCCAAAGGACCACTCATGTGTCTGCATGGACACATATTTTGTCAAAAACTAGTGATCCATATGAATTTTGGGAATTGTTTGTTACCCCTGCCTTTTGTCACCTTAGCCCCAAACTAGTTATGAATAGACTATTTCTAAGTGTTTCAAACCTTCTGGCCAATTGCCCAATTCCTTGTGATTTCTATTTTGGATCCCACCATACAATTATTAGAGTCTATGGTTTTTGTGGGGAACCCATATTGCTACCTAAGATTTTGACTCTTAGGTTAGCATTCTTAGAGATCACCAGGTAGGTATCTATAGTAGATAATGAATATGGCTCTAAGAAGAGGAAGAGGAAAATGTATGACCTCCCATGGATGACAAACAAAACGGTATTAGAAGCCAGAGACACTGAGATTGTGTTGCTTAAAAAGCTAGCCTTCTTGGGTTTCCTACTAATCAAAGATAAATGAGTATATGACCCAAATGGTTTCATAGTTTCTTGGATAAGGACTAAAAGGGTTGTAACTAGAATTATACATGAGGACCACCCCTTTTGGGAAAATAGGAAAAATCCGAGGGAAGATACCCCTAGATTCTATGTTGAATTAACAGATTTGTCCCTTCCACAAAATATACCATGGCAAACTTTCTATGTTAAGCAAAGGGATTGTGATCCTAACGTTAGAGTGACTTCTGGCTTAAGAAGGGCATTAAAGAATAAAGATTGGGATGCTGAGAAAATAGAAGCCTATTGGAAATATAGGCAAGAAATTTGTTAGACAACTCACTCTTTTGGGAATGTGGACATAGATGAGAGATGGGAAGAACTATGGGATGAGTGCCATCTATCCCCTATATCTATCCCTAACACAAGCAATTTGCTGACACAAGGTGTAGAGATGGAAGCCAGAGTAGGATCAATCCAAGAGTCACAAGCCTCAGGGCAATCCACAACTATAGTAAATGTATTAGTTTGGCCACAATCTCTCAATGTCATGGAAAAGCAAAAGAGTGTGGTGCCTTCACCACCAAAAGCTTCCCCATAGGCATCGGTTATTGAAATTATCAGTTATCCACAAGAATCATTGATGGTAGTAGTTGATGTTTAAGGAAAGGAACATAGCCAGAAGAAGAGATACCAAAGAAGTGAAAGAGGGTACAGTTTTAATTTGATTCAAAGGAAGAAGCAGAACCTTCACAATGACAATTATAGAGTATTATAATTGCTCTTCAGGTAAGTATTATTCCTCTTTTTTCTTCTCAATCTCTTTCTTCTCCTATTGGCATGATGATTCCATCTAGCCAGATGACATCCCTTGCCACCTCTGCCATTCCCATTTCTCATTTTACCCCATCTATGCCACCTCAATCTTTAACATTACCTCACTTTTCCCCCTTTATTCCCAAGAAACTTCCCCATTAGATTACCTATAGCCAACAATTGGCTATTCAATATGGTTTTCCACAGGCACATCCTTTTACAAGTGGGCACATTGGCTCTCCTTCTACCTTTCAAACCCAAGCAGACACTACTAGGAAGGAAAGGGAAGCCTAAAGAGAGAAAAATAAGATCAAGGAAAATAAAGCCTTAGCTACACCACATCTACAATCACAATTTGACCCAATTCAATTGTAATTGGTGGTGACTCATTTGTCACCAAATGTAATCAAGCCAAGTAAGCAGATGCAACCAAAAGACTACACAATGAATGCAATGGCCATAGACATGTCCCTATTCAGGCCATAAGACAAAATCAAGTTGCTAACTGAGTCCACTTCTATAGTTGTTGAAGACTACTTGAAAACATCAAGGAAGCTATAGAAGATGGAGGCTGATCCAGCCAAAGAGAAGGCAAATTCTAATAGTTTAAGCACAGAGATCAATAGAAAAGATAATGAAATAGAGAGTTTGAATAAATAGTTGCAAAATATTATTTCTCTTTAGACTCACTGGGTGATCCAGGCCCAAAATGATTCCTTAAAAATAGGGCTAATGCAAGTAAATGATGCAGTGACCACCTTGAGGTGAGAAAAAGCAGCATTACAAGCCCAATTTCAAGCAAAGCAATAAAGAGTAGAACAATTGACACTGGAGTTGGCCAATAGGCCAAAGAATGTAGGAGTGTTAAGTCTGGTGAAGGAGATTTATAAATCCATGTGGAAAATAATATCTTCAAAGATTATTCAGCTCAAGTCTTCTCTCACCTTCCTGCTAAATGCACAAAAATTGGGTGAAAAGGTGGAGAAATCTGTTGAAGACACTCTGGCTACTATTTCTAGGAGAGTTTTAGATTTTGAAATGCTGCTACAAAATTTATATGATGCAATAGATGGAACATTATTAGCAATAAGAATTGATAACAAAATGGTCACTGTTAAGCGAGTGAATGAGGTTCTCAGTTGTAACTCTGCAACCATCAATTACAGAGAGCTTCTCGATGTTATGAAAGAAGGAATCAGTGAAATGAAATGGCATATTAAAGACCTAGTACAATTAGGTCTTCCTTCTTCATTTCCTAATAACAATACTGTGTAAATGGTTAATGAAATTAAACCTTTGATGTTGGCCAAGTAGAATGATCAGATAGTTTTTTAGGATTTAAGGGATGATTCATTAGTCCTTGAAGTAGAAGCAGTTTTGATTCCTATTTCCCAGCTCGAGTTCAAATTGAAGGCTACGATTCAGATTTTGTAGAATTTTTCACACAAGGATATTATTAACCTTAATTTAGCCTTTAATGAATTATAGAATAAGTAGGGGTTATCTGATGATGAGTGGTTCTCCTACCAAATAGCATTACTGAAGCTATAATTTTTGACATTTTTGATCAAGCAGGAGTTGTTTATTTTTGAGTAGGCTCAAAATCCCTTAGGATCACCAATAACTGTAGAGTAAAAATTACTCTATGTTTCATTCTAATTTTCAATTTACATACTACAAAATTTTGTCCTTGCACACTTTGGTCTGAGATGACAAAGTTTTGACTCAGAGCTCGGGCTCAATTTTCTTTTTGCCTCATTTTTTCTCTAAGTGTCAAAATCATTTGGAAGCTACCAAGTGTCATCGACCGAGGCACCTTTCATAATTTTTAAATTTTGGTCAGGGTGTGCCATGTGTCTCATAATAACTTAGTAGAATGCAACAAGTGTCAGTATCCACATTTAGTATCAGCATCCACATTTCAAATCTCTTTTAAGTGAAAGGTTTCAATAAGCTAAGTATCAAGATCAAGCAGAAGGTGCCAGGTGGCAACAATAAAAGGTTTCAATGTGATTTTTTAAAAGTAGTGGAAGTCACCACGTATCCCCAACTGAAGAAAGTAAAAGCCACCATGTGTCGGCCTCTAAATTTTCTTCATTTATCTTCATAGTAAAGAGAAGACTATGGTGAATCTTGGGTTTTTTATTCTAAGGCAAGTGAAAGCTGCCAAGTGTCACCATTCATGTAAGTATGAAATGAGGCCTAATTGTTTCTATTATATAAATAGAGTGATGAGGATACTAGCACGTGTCACCTTCCACAAGTTTTTCAAAACGTAGCTAAAAGTAGTACAGATTGCCACATATCCCTAGTTAAGTAAAGCAGAGATTGCCATGTGTCATTTGTTGAGACAAGCAAAAAGTGCCACCTATCCCTATGCTCTTTTTGAAGTTGCTCAGGTGAGAAGTGTTTTAGGTCCCATTTTCTATAGAACTTGTTGGAGAAGCAGATGGTGACAAGTGTCAAGGACTGAACACTTCTAAGTGGAGATACAGTAAGAGTATAGAAAATGTGGAAAGTGCCGTGTGTTTTTCGTAAGTGCTATAGAATCTACCAAGTGGCATGTTTCAGTGCTTCCTAAATAATAAGAGGGTTTTCATGTAAAATAGAGGAATCAGTGAAGTGTCTTCTTCCATTTGATAGAAGGGAGCATCTAGTGTATCTATTTCAGCCAATGAACTATAGGAAGACCAGATGTTTCAAGATTTAAAAAATATCCTCTGTTAGACACTTCCAATTCAATCAGAGTTCAATTAGGCTGTTAGATTGGGAATGCACAAATAATCTAGAAGGAATTTGATGTTATAAAGAGGGGTGTAAAGATCACCAAAAGAGAGGAGATATTTTTTTGTGAGAGACTATTTTCAAGAGTTTTAGGCTTTTAGAGCAGTGATTAGGAATATCATTTGCTTTTGTTCTATTTTATTGAGTTGGAAAGTTTATGTAACTGCGCATGTTTTTGTGCCTTTTATATTACTGGAGAATTAATAATAAAATAGAGTTTTGTGCCTTTGTTGATGTTTTTTGTTTCATTGCAAAAAGTAGTCTAAGCTATGAGCCTCTATTTCTATTATTTTCTAACATTTACATTGATCATGCCTTGTTCGCTCTTTAATGTAATTGAATATTACATATAGTTTCACTATGCTTAGAATTAAGGATCAAATTACATTCAGGTGCATTGCCATAGTTAGATTTTCTTTCTTTGCAATTGTGTTTTCTATTTAAATTCCTATCCCTTTCCTCCCAACACTCAAGATAAAGAAGAGACTAGCTTCTTAAAAATCTGGAGGTTGTTTCAAGTTGCAAGTCCCACATTCTTGAAACTTCCCATTGTTGGTGTTAGAATAAAGCACAATTTTAATCATCAATAGACATCATGCTCCATCACTCTAACTAAAAACTAACACTTTTAGTTCTAGTTTAGTACATTGCACATGCTATTATATTGTTACATATATCTAGGCATACCCATATTGATCTAACAATCTCTCAAATCAAACCATGCTATATATTAAGATATCTTGTTGATTATCATGGCTAGATCATATATATTTCCACCTTAACACACTTGTAGGGATTCTTGTTCTGAGGGTAATCATTGTAGGGTACCTATTCCTACCCTAAAAATAGGGGGAAATAAACAAGGGTTTTTTCTACAAATATCAGAGCTCCTAATCAATTGAAAAATGTAGTTTAGAATAACCAAAATAATAACCAGTCATCAAACCACTTAGAACAGATTAGGTAGATAGTAAGATTAAATAATAGTGATCAATTTCAGCCTAAGACAATAGTGTCAAGGTTGGACTATAGTTCCAAATACTAGGGTGTCTTATTTTTAGTGTTCATATCCAAACAACAAAAAACCTATGTTTTTTAAAAGCAAGTAGAAAGGTAGGTTCATCTATAGTTTTGCATAATCATACTAGTTTAGATCAATAACTTTTAGTATAGTTTTCTTAGAGAATCTAAATACAAGGGTAATCATGTTTGACATGATTGGTCCTCACTTCTAGTTTTAAATATGGTATTTGGTGCAGCTTCCATATCATAATCCATGTTTCAAACACTAGTGATTAGGGGTAGATTGCATAGCACTTTTGCTTCTTTTCTATCAATTTTTAGCATTACCTAAGGATTCTCAGTAGTTGTGTGCTTTATTCCATCTAAAGGTGGTTGAAATAATTTTGGAGTGGTTTTTATACAATCCTAACCTCCACATTCTTGAGTACCCAAGTTCCTGAGTGTTTTCCAAATAATCTAAATTTTTAGTTTTAAAGTGGCTTTCATACAAGCCTAATCTCCATCTTTTCTAAGTTGGCCAACATTGGCATAGTTTCCCATACACATTTATCTATACACACAACATTGTCATATTTATAGAGCATTCATGGGCTTTATAATCCATATCATATGACATATACATTCATATATACCAGTATCAGTTCTTAGCTTCACTTCATAGCATAATAATGGAGCCAAAGGGCCAACCTTTGTATTCTTGAGCTACCTATTTAGAGGGATTGGATACATATTTAAAACATATATTATCACATGAATAATCATATATATTCACTTAGTAGGAAATTATAGAAGCAAAGGGATAGACTTTATATTCTTGAGCCACTTATTCAGAGGGATTGAACACATAGTCCAGACATTGATTATCACATGCATGGTCATTTAGCTTCACTTTATATGTGATGATATAGCCAAAAGGATAACCTTTAAATTCTTAAGCCACTTTATAAGGAATTGATCACTCATCTCCATTCATGATATAACTTTTTAGTATAGCATCATCTAGCACATCTAGCATTACTCAACCTTACTTAGTATCATAACAAGTTTTTTGTTGGTTCATGTACTTAGTGAGGTGTATTAATTAATTTATCTTCCTCTCTCTTACTTAGCTTTATAATTTATTAATTTATATTGCATATAATAATAATTTATCTACTATGTATTTCGCTTTCATAGATTCATACTTGTATAACGTGCTATCTATGCACCATCTAGAATTACTTAGCATGACATAAGATTCATGGGCTTCACCTTTATAGGTAAGTTTAGGTACACTTTATATTTTCCCTTATCCTATTTTTTTGATTTTTTACATCACCAGAATAAAGGGAGGCCAAATTAATTCATATAGAATGTAAAAATTATTAACTTAAGCATGGCTAATGACACTTAATCCATACATCCCTCTTACTCTCTCTCTAAACCCTCTTAGGCTTGTTTTCATTTATGTGTATTCATCTATGGACTTCTAGACTTGACCATAATTAAGATAGGACCCTATCTTCATGACTAATCCATCCCCCTAAGTCTCATCTACCTAAGACAATAGCACCAAATTTGGACATAGCACTAGACCCTAGGGTGTCCCCTTTTTAGTGCTCTTATTCAATCACATTTTGAGCCTAGGTTACCATTTTTCCCTAATTCCTCTTGTCCATTATGTCGTCCTATTCTAGTTGTATCTAACCCATGACCAATTTATCCCTATAAAATCCCATTCAAATATGATTTGGAAGGGGTTGGCAAAAATCATTTAAGCAAGCAAGAATACAAGAAAGACCACTCAAGCAATCTTCCCTATTCTATACATATAGCCAACCTATACACTTTCAAGATAAATAAAGTCTTAATATTAGTCATTATCCATCTTAAGGATACACAATTTTACAATTTATTTCATTTCATTCACTATTTCACCAACTACTCTTAAAGGAAGAACTACATATGGCTTGATCCATCCTCAGAGTATTGGTATGTAGGCAACATACCCACACATAGGGTGTGAAGCATTTCCAATAAATCTTACACACACTAACCCATTTTCCCCATTTATAAAAATTTATTTTAATTTCATATAATATAAAACTATATGAATAATTAACTCTACATAGAGCTCTATTGAAAATGAGGACCTAAAAATTGGTGCATAGGCTCACACTAAGCAGGTGAAGAAAAGCTAAAAAGCTTAGATCTTAAGGACAATAGCATCATGTAAGGACTATAGTTATATAGCCTATGGTTTCAAATTCTATTGATCCTATCCAATCAAGAAATGAATTTTATAAACATGTTTGTGATAGTGTCCTAGTCCTACATGCAAAATTCCAAACCCTATCTCAGTCGAAATAGTCCAAAATAATCTAAGTTTGATTTTCTCTCTCTCTCACTACTATTTTTATAAAAGGTATAATTTTAATTAAATTTAATAAATAAATGGATTTAATTAGGAATATTATTCACTAATTTATCCTACTTAGACTTATTTTATTGAATAGGAATAAAACTCCATTATTCCCAAAAATAATAAACTAGTAAGAAATCTACATGACTAAAAATAGTATAGGTGGTGAATCTTAATAATTAATGTGGTAAAATTTATATTGAATGTATATTGTATTTTATTTTTAATCAAACGTAAATTTCTTATTTTATCCAAAGAAATCTAAGTTGAATGGGAAAGTAGCAAAACCTAGCAAACAGGATCATATTGTCTATTCAAATAGTTTATCTTAAGCATTAGAACCTTCCTTTATTAATTCATGTGGAGTATATGGAGTGAAGAAACCTTATAATTACTCTTTTTAATTGTGTAAATGATCTACATTTTCTTAACTTAGAATGGTATATGATCTCTCTTTTGAATACAAATAGTTTTTACAACTTAGACATTTTGTGTATTACATTTTTGGTATAATATCTTGTTTTTTATCTTTAAAGGTGTTTTATAAGGGTTTGGGTTAATATTTGAGAGTATTGAAAACCTATTTATAGGTATTGGTTTCATTTAGATATGAAAGAATCATTAAATCTTGCTACACCCCTATTTAGTTTAATTAAAAACACAGTATTCACCATGTTTGGAGACTGAGGTATTTGTTTGAATTCTTGTTATGGATTCAAGGTGATTGAGAGAGGTTTATATAAATTGTGGAAGATAGTGAGAACCTTAATATAGTTGTTAAATATCTTTGTAAGTGAAAGATCCATTAAAACCATTCTTACCCTATTTACTATTAAAATATTATAGTCAAATAAACTGAAATTTGGTGTTTGTGAATGCTTGGAGGGTTAGGGAACATTGAGAATTGAGTAGAAAAGTTATGTAATATATATATATATATATATATATATATATATATATATATATATATATATATATATATATATATATAATCCAACACTTTTTTTTTTTTGAAATGGTTTATAGATTAAGATAAGCATTTAATTACTCTCTCGGCCTATGATAGTGTCTTAAAATCGTGGATTAGGGTTTGAACATTTGGGAGAGTATCCACTAGCCAAAAAGGCCCAAATTTGGTTTTAAAGATTATCTTGTCCATGTATATAATATTTTTTGAGTTTTCAAGCTGGTACCATCATTATGCTATACATATTAGTGACTGTAGTTTGATATGAGCCTAAATGACCTAATTAAAGTCTAAGATAGTGAAGGGAAATGGGTGTGCATGAGGAGTTGAGACCAGTGGTTAATAATAAAGTTTTAAACCCAAAATGGGTCTTAGGAAATTATATTATTATGTTATGAAAGTTTTTATGTTTCTCAAACCAAAGTGATTTACCCATAAGCATGACTAGTAGGAGATAAAGTCTTATATGTTCTTTGTGTGGAGTAAGTGATTAGACAGTTGAGTTAAGTGTCATGAATAAGGTCAGAAAATAATGGTATAACAAGGTAAGAAGTATTGATAATATTTCAATTATCATTATGTTGTGATTAGCATTGACAACTAGTGAAGGATGAAGAGAGTATATGAACAAAGAATGTTCTAGTTATTAGAATGTTATTGAATTATTTGTTTACTATGGAAAGTTAATTTGAAAGATTATAAAGTAGATATGAATATTTTTGAATGAGTATCATATCAATTGTGACATGATTTCCACAAATAACTATGGGAATGGTTGAATGAACAAAAGAGAATTCTGTCATGAAAGGAAAAGGTAGAGTTTGTTAGAAAATTGCATGTAGCTCTACATCATTTTGTATCAGAGCCATCTAAATTCTCTAGGAAGGTAAATATAGGTATAGACATTGATTAATATATGGTTCATGTTTCATGTTACATGATTGATAGGTATTTATAAGAAATAAGCAAGAAGGTAGTGCATGTAGTCTTGTTGAGAGACAGTAGAAAAGGAGAAGGTATGAGGTATGATTTATGATTGATTTATTGATTAGAATGTATGAGTGATATAATATATTGAATAAAGGGGCAGCCCTAAATTAAAGTGAGCTATTAATAAGCTCAAGTAAGAGAGAGACAAGCTCATAAATAGAGTTTGAGAAAGAGGATAGTCCTAGTGTAAAGTGTTTCTATGTTATATTTCGCTTTCTACATTCAAAGAGAGAAAATGAGAAACTTAAAGAAATAGTCTAAGGCTTGTATGTACCTGGATATAGTTTTGTGCACCAGAATTGAGATGATAGTGAGAACTCCTCTTTGGTTGTGGAGGATGACACTTGAAAGAGAAAGACACTAAAACACAAAAAATGTTAGCTGATAAAAGGGTGGATTACCAAGCAAAAGCTTGGTCCTAGAAGTTCTAAGGCTCATTAAAGGATGACAATCCACTGTTAAAATAGAATATGACAGAGACAGAAATGAGAAATAATAAAAGACTAAAAAGAAAGAACTAAAAGCAAATGTGTACCTGATAATTTGTGATCTACTTTGCACAGTCATCGGCATCGGTGATATTGCCAGCATCGATCAGGAATGTCACCAACGTCAGTTAGACTACCGATGTCGGTAGGGGAAATGGACAAGGTCAGCTGGGGCAATAGTCAGGGATGAGTTACAGGGCTGGTCTTGGTCTGTAGAATGGACTGAGGCTTCGTCTGAGGGTCTGTGTGGGATGGTAAAATAGTAGATGGAATCTTTAATAAGAACTAAGGCAGAGGGTATGTTGTCAGAGAAAGGGGTAAGGGGTAGGAAAAAGGCCTTTTAGCCTTTCTGGAAAGCAATTTAGTTAGGTTGATCAGATTAGTCTTAAGATGGTCTGTAGGTCTCTGATAGCTTGTGCTGAGTTGATTGGACAGAGGGTGTTGTCTAAAGAGAGACTAAATGGGTGTCAGAGGCAAAGAAAAGGGAATAAGGGGTGAGAGAAGGCTTTTCATCCTCTCTAGGAAGAATAGAGAAGGTTGGGTCAAGGATGCTTGGAATAGATAGTAGACAGAATGCTAATATATTTGAAATGATACTGAAATAAAAATAGTACAAATACTTAGCTGTGACACGAGTTGGCAAAGGTGCAGGAGCTGTGTTTCCATTGTCACTGGTGATGGAGATATCATGCAATCCCTATGTAGAATGTTTAATGCAAGACCTCAGTGCCTAGAAAATGCTATCAAGAATGATGATCCCTACAAGAAAATAAGAAGCCAAAACACTAGAAAGCAAAAGCACAAGAACTTTGTTTCATCTAAAGAGGATTCAAGATTCGTGATTAGCACCAGAGATTAACAATTTGTGATTAGATTCGCCAGAGGTTTGAATTTTGGTTTAATTAAAACTGACGTCAGCGGGTGGAGAATGAGTAAAAGAGCCACCAAGCCCGTTCTCCATCCGCCAAGTGCACGATCCGTTGGAGAATTGTCAAATGTTGGGCTAAATACGCACGAGAGTTGGTTAGGCAGTTAGAAAGGAATAAGAATAAGTCTTGGGTGAGTCATAGGGTGGGAATTAGTCCAAGGCAAGGTGTCAAATGAGGTGTTATAGGTGATGTGTCAAAGGGGAGGATATTAATAATAAATTATTATTTTTAAATTAGTAAGTGCATGGTTTAGGAATGGGTTAGGAATGGACCAAGAGGGAGGATGACCAAGGGTTAGACACAATTTTGGTGTCTACATTTGCCCCTTTTTGTCTTGTTGGTTGTTCTAGATGAACTTTAAGACAAAAATAGGAGTTGGTTGTCCCAGATGTGGGATAAGGTTGACTTTGCCCTGTTGGTTATTCAAGTGAACTGCAAGACAAAAATAGGAGGGTTGGTTGCCCTGATTATGGATGAGGTATTCCCCCTCAAAGTAGGAGTCAAGAGAAGGGAACGTGGAATCAGGTGCTGATTTGACAAAAAATGGATGAAAAAGGGTGAAGATGGAGTGTGAACGCTGCAAAAGGCACGATTGCGTGTATACCACTTCATGAGATGGTCAGGTTAAATTATCATAGGTCGAAGGTCGAGGAGTGCCAAAATTGAAATAACTGGGCCCCAGCATATAGTCATAGCTGATTGGGTGATTCAATATAAGCCGAAGCTCTAATGGGTCATCGTGTTCCAGGTATCTCGAGCTTAGGAAGTGCTCTCAAAAACACAAAAAAGTCACAAGTAGTGGGGATCAACTAGCTTGCGATCCTATACTTGTGAGGGTCAAAAATATGCACACAATTTTATTAACCATTCATGAGGTAGCATATATGCAAAAACAACCAAGGCAAAGTTGCTTTGGAAGTGGTCGTCATCAAAGGAGATAGTCACGATCTCCATGGTCATTGGTCAAGGTGGATAGACAAAGGAATGGTTGAGCTAACCTCAGAAGACCCCATGTCAACTGAGTGCTGCCTACATAGCCCCTGTTGGAAGGGCCTCAGGCCAATGTAGTTCTCCCAAGAGGGAGGAATAAGATCAAAGTGGTTGATGTGTTTGATTGGGTCATGATTAATGATATAGCACTTCCCATATGTCTGAGGGTACATGCTTGAAATGATGAGGAGAAGATGATGCCACAGCCTTTTCCAAATGGTGTATTCTGTAACATTGGTTGAGGGTCTTTCATACCTAACAATTTTTCATATTCGTGATGGATGTATGCTAAAAATGAATTGAGGTCTATTTATGCTTCAGCAAGTATTGGTTTATGCTTAACATAAATTACATCTGGTCGATAGTTTTCATGTGTATTGGTGTCCATAGAAACTATGTGAAAAGGACTAGGATGATGTCATGATGTATGATGTCGTGTTGTTGGTCTGAAAATGTTTGGATTGGTTTGGTTGGGTAGAAAAGGGTTTGGTTGAATGTGACCAAAGTGTGAAAGATAAGTGAAAGGCATAATGGCCCTTTCATTGACAAGGACCAAAATGATAGCATAGATAGGGGTTGTTAGAACCAAGAGCCCCATTCATACATTGTGTCATTGACCATGAGTTGTGTTAGAGTGGTAATCAAATCACTTCGACATTAAAGTGAGCTCAAAGTCCCTTGAGTAGGTGTTATGATAGGAGGAGGATAGGGTAACCCATTTTATGAGCAGGGATAACCTTGCCCCTTTTTATAGGAGACCCTGAGACAACTACAAGCCAAGTCCATGACCCATTTTTTTTGGTGCAGACTGATCGATGCGGGAAGTCTACATAGAGATGTCATTTTGCTTGGTGGTCATTTGTGAAGCTGATCAATGTGGGAAGCATCTAAGAAAGTGCTATTTGTAGTAATATTTAGTCATAGCCATCCTTCGAGGGAGTGGTCTATATTTTGCTTTATATATTTAAGGGCTTTTGAATAGCTGTCCTTCGAGGGAGTAGTCTATTAGCTATAGTAATGATAGTACGGTTGTCCTTCAAGGGAGCAGTCTACTTTTTGATTTGATTTTGTGACCTTGGATATTTTAACATCTTGATTTATTTTTGACAGAATTTTTAGTCATGGACAAGACTATAGAAGGTCAAGGGCTCCCTTTTATTAGGATGAAGCATCCATACATCATAAAAGGGTTGTAGAGGATTTGTTAAGGGAAAAAGGGTGGAAAGGATTGAGGATTAAAAGTATAGGGATTACTCAATGGATGAGCTCAAGTTAAATGTCAAGTGGATGAGTACTCAACTAACAGTAGAATGGTCGTAGATGCAAGGCATTAAGGGGCTCAGGTTCTGATCAGCCTTCAAGAGAAGACAGATGATAAGTCCCTGATCCATACTTGTGCGTGATGATGTAAGGTCCAAGCCAATTAGGAGCAAATTTGCCTCATTTACTCCATTCCATATTGGTCACATGTTGGTTCTCTTTGAGGATGAGGTCTCCGATATTGAAATCTTGTTCTCTCAGATCTTTGTTATAGGCTCGTTTGATGCGATTTTAATAGACATGGAGATGGTTGAGGGCAGCAAGATGATGTTTGTCGAGTAACTCAAGTTGAGCTAATTGATCTTGATGAAAGTCATTGTTAGAAAGAATGTCATGCAAAGAAATGCAAAGAGATGGGATCTGTACTTTGAGAGGTAAGACAGCCTCTATTTCGTACACTAGAGAGAAAGGGGTAGCACCTGTAGAGGTTTGGATGCTAGTGCAGTAAGCCCACAAAGTGAAGGGAATGTGAACGTGCCAATCCCTTCCAGTATCATTGACCACCTTCATGAGAATTTTAGTTAAGATTTTATTAGAAGCCTCAGCCTGCCCATTTGCTTGTGGGTAGTAAGGTGAAGAAAAGTTGAGTTTAATGCCAAAGGAGTCACAAAGTTTCTAGACAGTTTTGTTTTTAAATGACTTTCCGTTATTGGTGATGATTTTGTGAGGTACACTGAAGTGATAGATGATGTGGGTGCTAATGAAGTTGACAATCTTGTCGACTTTTGTGGAGATGAGAGGAATAGCTTCCACCCATTTAGTGAAATACTTGGTGGCAGTGATGATGGACTGATGATGAAGAGACGAATGAGGATTAATCTCGCCGATGAGATCTAAGCCCCATTGTGAAAAAGGCTAGAAATCTTGAGAAATTTGTAAGGCATGGCTAGGGAGATGAAGCAAGTTAGCATGCTGCTAACACTTGATGTAACACTGAATATAATCACTATAGTCTTGATGAAGAGTGGGCCAATAATAACCTAGGCGAAGGATGTGCTTGGCAACCAAGTTACCACTGTAGTGTCCACCACAAATCTCATCATGGGCTTGTTTAACAGCATGAGAGGCTTTAGTGGAGTTTAAACAATGAAGAAGAAGGCCGTCAAAACCTATTTTATAGAGAAGGCCCCCTAGCATGGTATAGCGAGCGATGCGCTTGATGAAAGCCCGTCGTGCATTGCTAGAGAGGTTGGGAGGAATGATAGAATGAGCCAAGTAGTCCACAAGTTGTTTATACCATACATCTTATGAGCTAGAGTCTATGGTGTGGACAAGGTTGATGTTAGTGGAAATGTATGAAGGCAATGGCACACGATGTACCATGACATAAATTCTTGATGAGGATGATGAAGAAGGAATATGTGAGGCGAGGGAAGCCATGGTGTTAGCAAACTTATGCGTAGATCGAGAAATAGTCTGCAATAAGTGATGGTTGAAAGATGCTAGAAGGGTGTCAACATGGTGCTTGCACCTTTGTAAAATTTCATTTTTACAAAGATATGAACCATTGATTTGATTGGTGACAAGTTGTGAGTCACCGAAGATGTTGATGGTCTTGATGCTTAAAGAAAGGGTAGTTTGAAGTCCCAAAATTAAGGCTTCATATTCGGCCATATTATTGGTACATTCAAAGTTGAGTTTGAAAGATAGGGGCATGGGCTCACCCTCATGTGGGATGAGGATGACCCCCGCACCCCCACCGAGTTGACATTTGGAGCCGTCAAAGAACATCGTCATTTGGTAGAATGTATCATCAGTCAAGAGAGTGGCAATAGATTCATCGGGAAACTCGCACTGAGAAGGTTGATTGTCGGGAAGAGAGGCATTCGCTAGTTAGTCAGTGATTGTTTGCCCCTTTATAGATTTTTGCTAGACAAATTCTAAGTCAAACTCAGCAAGAAGCATGAGCCAACGAGCCATACGTTGGTTTTGATATGGCTTAAAATGCATGTATTTAAGAGGGTCAGTGTGAGTGATGACAAAGGTTTTGTGATTGAGAAGATAGTGACGGAGCTTGGTAGTGGCAAAGACTAATGCCAAATAGAGTTTCTTGATATGAGTATACCGAGTTTCATAGTCGACAAGTGTTCGGCTTATGTAGTAGACCGCTTGCTCATGGTGTTGCTTGTCTCTATGCGCGATCATGGCACCTAACGAATGATTGGTTGCTGAGATGTAGAGGTAGAAGGGCTGGTCATCTTTTGGTGGAATAAGGATTGGTGGAGAGACCAAATAGCATTTGAGGGCTTTAAAAGCCTCTTGGCAATCTTTATCCCATTTAAAGGAGACATCTTTCTTGAGGAGATGATGAAAGGGTTGGCAGCAATCAAAAAGCTATGAAATGAAATGGCAGATGGATTAGAGCTTCCCTTGTAGACTACGAAGTTGCTTGAGATTGGTCGGAGGTGGCATCTCAAGGATAGCATAGATTTTAGCGGGATCTATCTCGATGCCATGAAGAGAGACAATGAACCCCAGGAGCTTTCTTGAGAGGACCCTAAAGATGCATTTCTTGGGGTTAAGACAGACTTTGTACTGAAGAAGGCGAGAGAAGATGATCTTGAGGATAGTCAAATGGTCAAGACAAAGCTTAGACTTGCCAAGCAGGTCATCTACATAGTCCTCCATGATTTTATGGAGTAGATCGTGAAAAATATAAGTCATGGCACGCTGATATGTGGCACCTACATTTTTCAGACCAAAAGGCATGACCCAATAGCAAAAAGTTCCCCATGGTGTAATGAAGGTGGTTTTGTGCTGATCTTTCGATGCAATCAGGATTTGGTTATATCCTAAAAATCTGTCCATGAGTGATAACATCTCATGACCAGCCATAAGATCAACAAGTTGGTCAATGTTTGGAAGAGGAAAGTTGTCTTTGGGACAAGCCAGGTTGAGGTCGCGATAGTCCATACAGATTCAGATCCCCCCAGTTGCTTTGGTAATAGGAATGATGTGAGATACCCACTACGGATAATCAATGGGTTGAATGAAAGAGCTAGAGAGAAGACGCTAAAGCTCCTCTTTGATAAGAAGTGTAACACAAGGATGAATTTCGCAAAGCTTTTGCCTAACAGGCTTAGCCTCTGGGTTTATGACAATGTTATGAGTGGCAAAGTTAGGGTCAATGCCAGGCATGTCACCATAGGTCTAGGCAAAGGCCTTGCGATTGTCTGAGAGAAATGTGGTATAGTCAATCTACTCCTGGGTGTCAGGGGATCTGTAGCTCTACCAATTAGAGCACAATTGATTACTTGCTTATATGCAATTAAACACAGAATTATACCAGAATGATAAAGTAGGTAGAAACTTGAGACAACAAAGAATTTGAGAGACAATACACACTCTTGTATTAAATACTACTAGAAGAAAATACAATAAGGAAGATGCCACTTCTTCCTCCACCTCAAAGGCTTGCCACACCTCAAGACCTTCTTCCCTCTCTCTCTTGCTCAACACAACAACTCTAAAACCTGAGTTGCTATCCCTCCTGAATGCTTCAGCTGATCTCCTTGACCTTACACCTGTAGATCTCCTTGACCTTGCTAGCTTTAATGCCTTTACTTGCCTTTTAATTACATTACAATACATGCCTTATGGGTCTATAAATAAGATCCCATGCTTACAAAAATAAAAGTCTAACTACTAAAATTAGACACACAGCCCGCGACTTAAATTAGCCCCTTAGCATGCAAACACTCAGTTCAACTAACTGACTGTTCGTCAACAGCAGTTCTGAAAATACACAGGCGACCGACGCCGGTCCCTGCTGGTCTAGTGCTACCAACGTCAGCCAACTTCCTGCCATCGCTGATCTCCTTCTCCACTGCACTTGACCGACGTCGGTCATACTACCGACGCCGGTGGCTCTGGTTCTTCAGCATCCTTCCTTATAGTGTCTGCAAATAGTTGAAGCATTTAGCTCCACACCACAACAATCTCCCACTTGGAGATAAACAGCTGTAACCTGTACCTATACCTGTACACCATCTATTTTGTTCCTTAGGCTATGTATCCCTCTTCAATGTCACTCTTGAAGACCAACCACCACGTAAACCTGTGATGTAATCCCTGTATCTTATGCCAAAAGAATTTTGCTGCTCCCAAATTCTCCATGACACACTTCTGAACCAACTCTACCCTTAGCTCAGGAAACTCCCTGTATATGAAACCCTGCAACAAGTAACACAATACAGTAACAGGATAATGTAGCTAATATTATCCAACCTGGTAAAGATAAAATACAATGGTCAAACCTCCATTGTTCTGCAGCATAATCAAGACCATATACCATAGCCTTCTGTCTCATGTATCCATCCACTCTCTTCTCTAAAACAGGAATCCATCCTTCTATCCAGTGCTTTCTTCCAGCTGACAACACTACCAACAAATACATGTTTGGTTCTCCAAGGACTCACACTCCTCATCCATGCCAAGCTCCCACTATTTCTGGATTCTACCTGCATTGCTTCTTCCATCTTCTTAGTTCGTGACTATCAGTAAGCAATATAAAGAAGGTGAACAATGAATATGAGGTTCACATACCTTTCCTGACCTCCACATGGGTGTTTGAGACTTAGTAATTCACCCAATATTTGTTCCAATGACCAATCTGGGCCATCTCCCAGTCTGCTTCCAACCGATGTCAGTTCCCTGCACTGATCCTGACTGCCGACGTCATTTCCCTGGCCGACGCCGGCGTTCCTCCTGCCGACGTCAGTCCTTATGACCGACATCGGACTTCTCCTGTCTGACCTACCGACCCTACTGGTCTACACATGACCGATGTCGGTATCTGGATGACTGACGTCGGTGCCAAGCTATCGACATCGGTGTCTGTGTGTTCCTGTAAGTGATGAAATTTTCATCCGCGAGCTCTTCTTGGATCATACCTCTATCCATGCTGCCCTGCTCAGATTTATTCAGCCCCTGTGACTGATCACTGTCCTTCATCTCCATAAACACCAAGGCTTCTTTGTTCCTGTCAAAGGCATCAAATTTCCTCTTTCTGCAATGAACTGTATCTATGCACATACCTTTTGAATCAAGAACTTTCATTCCCTCCCTGTTCTTGTGACCAAGTCTATTAGGCCACATCTTCGAATCTACACCAGAAGTGGAATCAGTAATACAAGTAGACAGATAAAGAGTATCTACTTTCTTACCTCTTGCTAGAACAAGTGCTCCCTTGGTAACCTTCCAAGAATCTGCTGTGAGGGTTATTGTGCATCCCTCATCTCCCAACCTTCCTATAGAAATTAGACTCTGCTTCAGAATTGGAACATGCATGACCTCTTTCAACACCCACGTGTTGTCAATCTGCAATCTCAACTGCACTTTCTCTTTTCCAACTATCTGACAAGGCGTACCATCCCCTAAATAAAGAACTCCAAAGTCTCCCTGTTCGTACTCATAGAACAAATCTCTGTTTGGGGATGCATGAAAAGATGAACCAGAATCTAAAATCCATGATCCTACCTGAATATCTGAAGAAAGTATGAGAGCATCCTGCATCATAATATTTACATCCTTTGCTTCTCCCATACCTGCATGTTGATTCTCTTTATCTCTCAACCAACACTCCTTCTTTGTATGTCCTTTCTTTCCACAAAACTAGCAGGTGATACCTTTGGACTCGGATCTCCTTCCCGACCTTGATTTCCCTTGCTCAACCTTCTCCCTTTGCCTTTCCCTACTTTCTACACTTAGAGCATTCCCTGATGATTCACCTGTGCTTCTCCTGCGTATTTCTTCATTCAAGATCACACTCACAACATCATCAACTTTTAAGATTTTAGAAGCAGATGCAGAATTACTTACTACCATAACCATACCATCCTAACTTTCGGGCAAAGAACATAAAATCAAGAGAGCCTTTACCTCATCATCAAAAACAATATTGACTGAAGCTAATTGGTTTACCAAACCATGGAAATCACTGAGATGAGTATGTACCGATCCACCTTCCTGCATTTGCAAAGTAAATAGCTGCTTCATAAGATATACCTTATTAGAAGCAGAGGGCTTTTCGTATAAATTCACCAAGGACTTTATCAACTCTTCCATTGTCTTACACTGTGATAAGCTGGAAATCATAGATGATGCAAGGCTCAACCTTATGGAACCGAGAGCCTTCCGATCAAGAACGTTCCATTTTTCATCCTTCATATCTGTGGGCTTGCATGCAACCCCACCCAACGGTAAGTACAGATCCTTTTGATACAGATAGCCCTCAATCTGCATCCTCCAGTGTTGATAATTCTTGCCATTAAACTTCTCCATTCGTAGCTTACTTTCTCTTGCCATTGCTGAACTCCCACTCAATTAGAAAACCCTGTGAATGACCTGTAATCAAAAACAATACCCTGCTTCCTGCAAACCGTAGCTTTGATACCACTTGTCAGGGGATCTATAGCTCTACCAATTAGAGCACAATTGATTACTTGTTTATATGCAATTAAACACAAAATTATACCAGAATGATAAAGTAGCTAGAAACTTGAGACAACAAAGAATTTGAGAGACAATACACACTCTTGTATTAAATACTACTAGAAGAAAATACAATAAGGAAGATGCCACTTCTTCCTCCACCTCAAAGGCTTGCCACACCTCAAGACCTTCTTCCCTCTCTCTCTTGCTCAACACAACAACTCTAAAGCCTGAGTTGCTATCCCTCCTGAATGCTTTAGCTGATCTCCTTGACCTTACACCTGTAGATCTCCTTGACCTTGCTAGCTTCAATGCCTTTACTTGCCTTTTAATTACATTACAATACATGCCTTATGGGTCTATAAATAAGATCCCATGCTTACAAAAATAGAAGCCTAACTACTAAAATTAGACACACAGCCCGCGACTTAAATTAGCCCCTTAGCATGCAAACACTCGATTCAACTAACTGACTGTTCATCAACAACAGTTCTGAAAATACACAGGCGACCGACGCCGGTCCCTGCTAGTCTGGTGCTACCGACGTCGGCCGACTTCCTACCATCACTGGTCTCCTTCTCCACTGCACTTGACCGATGTCGATCATACTGCCGACGTCGGTGGCTCTGGTTCTTCAGCATCCTTCCTTCTAGTGTCTGCAAACAGTTGAAGCGTTTAGCTCCACACCACAACATGGCAAAGTTAGGGCCAATGCCATGCATGTCACCATAGGTCTAGGCAAAGGCCTTGCGATTGTCTGAGAGAAATGTGGTATAGTCGATCTGCTCCTGGGTGTCTAAAGATTGACCAATCTTTAAGACATGAGGAACACCAGAAGATGGAAGGTTAATGTCAATGGTTGATTCATTTAACATAACCTACATTTTAGAAGGGAGGGAGCGTTGAATGAAAGAATCATCAACACCCATATAGGTAAGAATGGCATCATCGTCTATGTAGTGAATAGTGTTGATGGTTGCTAATTCATCATCTATCATGCTGAGATAAATGAGAGGGAGAGACCTGGGAACCCCATTGAGTTAATAGGTTAGGGGTTCCAAGTGGATGGTGTTTATGCAAAAAAAAACTAGGAGGGATGGAAACCACCGACTCTGTAGGTGAGGATGGAAGAATAAGTGAGTCTGAAAGAGATTGGTCAATGGTGGGTTCAAGGCAAAGGGTTGTGGAAGCCTCAGTGGGTTCTTGGAAACTTAGTCCATATCGTTTCTTGGCATTATCATCATTGTGTGGTTCGATGGGCTGATGGGAGCCTTGTTCATAACGCCCAAAGCCAAAACCCTTCTATGCACACCTATAAAGGTAGGTATGTACAAAGGTGGGGTTGCCAAGAAAAGAGAAATTGGATGTGAATAGTTGAGGTGAGGAGGAAGGGTTCCCGTCAGTAGGAGCTTGATCTAGCCCCCCATAGATGAGATTAGTTTGAAGGCTAGGAGGACCATAAGGAATGACCATTCCAATCTGACAGTCATAGCTTGGATTTTGATGAAGCTATCCATACTCTTGAGGAGTCTGGAACATGTCTAGAGTAAGTAAGCGATATTTCCCAAGTGAAAGTCTTTGGAAGATATCATCCATGGGGTCTTTAATTGTCACTTGAGAAGGTGATGTGATGGTAACTGTTGTTTGTGTACTAGTTGAAGCTTCCACAGATGGAGATGATGTTTGGGTTAGTGCCTTGAGAGGAATAAGAATGTCATTTGGTCGATAGGTTGTGTTACAAGTCTTAAAAGGGGATGGGTTGGCAGGAATGACATGGACTTGTCTGTCGTGTTTAAATTTGACACAACAGTGAAGTGTTGAAGGAATGCAAGCCATGGCACATATCTAAGGTCATCCTAATAGCATGTTATATTGGAATTCTCTCTCAATGATGTAGAAGAGCTCTGGGATTGTGCACAGGCCAACGTGAATATGGAGGACAACAGTGCCAATAGTGTTAGTGGTGGTGTCATTAAAGGATCTAAGGATTGCATCAGTTTTTGATACTCAATTCTTGGGAAGAGCCAATTGATCAAAGGCATGGGTAGAAATGATATTAATGCTGGTGCCCCCATAAATCACAACTCACTTAATGTGGGTTTGATCAACGTAGGCTATGATGAAAAGAGCAGTGTCTTGATCTTCTAAGGTAGAGGTAGGAATTTCAGAATCACTAAAAGTGATAGAGGCAATGGGGGGATAAAGAATGGACTAGGGCAGCTAGTGATTGAAGGTCTTCAGGTTAGACCTCTGCTGTCTATAAGGCTTTGATTAGAGCTTGACAATGCTGGGGGGAGCTTTGGATAAGGTCATATAAGGTCATCTTCACGGGCATTTGGTGAAGTTGTTTTATCATAGAGTCTTTGATTGCCTCTGAAGAAGGGGGTTGGGATGCACCTAAGATGGAAATCTTGGGTTTTGGTGGTTGAGGTAACTAGACAAAAGGATAGGTCCAAGGAATAGTAGATTTTTCTTTGCCTTATCTTTTTGTGACCTAGTGGCTATGTGGATGGCGTTAATTTTGAAGAGAGGAGGTGAAGGAGGTGGAGGGGTCATAGTCGATGAAGAGGTTTGAGGGATATGTGATGGTGTTGGATGTCTGTTGACAGTGTCCTCAAGAAGAAGAGTGTCTTTCTCCACATATTGGTGAATGACTACTTTAAGGGCACAACAATTCTCGGTATCATGTCCTGGCATACGATGATATAACCAAATCTTCATATCGTCGAACCAGGAAGGTTTTGACCCAAGGGGTTGGAATGGCTTGATAGATGGAAGGGTTATGCTATAAGTCTACAAAATTTGGTGTAATATCAAAACATATGAACCTACTAAGGGCTCTGTGCTTGTTGATGCATGGCGCGCTGGTGACTTTTGCTTGGGATGTGTTGAAGAAGGCTTTCATACCACCTTTTGGTTTGGTGGTGTAGCCACATGTGAAGACGGCATTTTATTCCTGAGAGGTGCTAAATTTTTGAGAGGGGGTAGACTTGTGGTTGGCAAAGGAAGTAATGGAGGTAATTTGTTTTGGTTTAGGGTCGGAGTAGGGAGCACTCCGATTAGGGTAAAAGGATGAGGGCCTAAAATGGAGCGTAATGTTGACAGTGGAGGAGGGGTTCACTTCTGTGGTCTGGCAGTCTTCTTCGACTTGGTTGGAAGACTACTATTGGTCGAGCTCTGGTCTATGTCCACCTTCACTTGTGGGTGAGTGAGGGTAGAGACAGGGTGAACACCGAGTGACTTGATCAATTTAGATGGGGTAGATGAGGGTTTGTGTTCTGATATGAATGGTTGATGTTTCAAAGGTTTAGAAGTGGAAGTTTGATTCGTGTTAAAGAATTTAGGGGATTTTGTCACAAGAGAGTTAGCAGCATGAGATGAGATAGGCTGAGTAAGATGAGGAGCTTTGAGTTGCTCCCATAATGCTTGATGTTCCACTTTCCTTGGTTGGAGAAGTCCTAATTTCTCTACTAATCGAGAGAATGGTTGGGAAGTTGTAGGATGAGACTTCGGTCCTTCAGAAGATGTGAGTGGTTGTGGGGTTGAAAATGTGTTAGGTGTGGTAGTAGTCTCAGACCCAAGGTGTGTAGGAGTTATAACTGGATTGTTGTTAGTTGAAGAAGATGGAGAGTTAGGTTCTTCTCTTGGTGGAGAAGGAACTGGAGAATGTGGCTCCTCAAGCGGGTAAAGGGCAGGGATGATGGTGCCCTCCACTTGCGATCAAGGAGTAGGAAGGGTCAGGTCCTCCATAGGCAATAGGAAGGAGGATGGTGAGACCGGTGGTGCTGGTAAGGTTGAGGCATCCTCCAAGATGAGAGATGTTGATGGAGAACTAATCGAGGAAAGAGGTTCATCCACACGTGATGGACTGATAGATGGACTAACCTCTTGAGGTTGGTCGGGGATGAAGGACGAGACCGTATTGATTGTTTGAATGTTGTGTTCATGAGTGTTGTCAATCAAGGTCTAGACATTGTTTTGGGTCGGTGGATGATTGGGGAATGGTTGCTTGAAGATGTCGATGCCCTGATTAGGGGGTGCATTGGGATTGTCTAGGATGAGGTCACCCTTTTCAAGCATGTCTTGGATTATGTTTTTAAAGGTCTTACAGTTACTCATGTCATGACCTTTGACACGACGGTAATTGCAGAAGTCATTTTCCCTATACCATGCAAGGATGGCACATGAGGGATCAAATTGTGGAGGTGGTCAAATCTAGGGGAGATTGAGAACCCCCTATCTAACAAGTTTTTCTAGCACAGACGCGTATGATTCTCCGAGAGGAGTATACTATCATTTTATGTATCTCTGTTGGAATTGGTGGGTGGCGCTCTGAGATGTGGATGGCTCAGGCTGATTGGTTGAAGAGGACGAAGGTCTAATGACCACAGCGTTAGCTAAAGCTTTAGACTTAGGATTGGATGATGAAGGTTTAGAAGAAGAGTCATTGATCTTAGAGTTGGGATTCTTGCTTTGCAACTTGACTTTATTCTCCTTGATGGCACATAATTCAAGTTTACAGGCCATCGTGAAGGCTTCATCGAAGGTGCAGAAGGTCTGAACCTGTAAGGTGGAAGAAATATGTTTAGCGCAGGCTCGGGAGAAAAGTTCAATAAGTTCAGGTTGGGGTAAGGAAAAGGAGAGTTGATTGATGAGGCCTCTCCAACAAGCAATGAAGTCAGCTATGGATTCATCCTCGAATTGGTGGATAGAATAGAGGTCTGTGATCGAGACCTTCTTGGTGATGTTGATGGAGAAGTGATCAAGAAAGAGTTAGGCTAGCTGTGTGAATGTGAAGAGGGAATGGTTGGCAAGAGAGCTGTACTAGTCAAGCACATCACCAGAGAGAGACATAGGAAATGTGCATAAGAGCAATGCATCATCATGGGCAATAAGCTAACAGGCATGTCTGAATGCTCGTAAGTGTTGTTGTGGATCTTCCTTGCTTTGAAAGAGAGAAAATTTAAGAAGTTCCCACTGGTTGGGGTATGGCCTAATCAGAACAGAAGGATGAATGGGCTCATTGCAAATTTGCTCGTATGAGAGAGAATTGCATGAGCCAAAAATGGAGGTCTCTAGGCTAGACATCTTGTCCATCAGCATTTTGATGATATCTGCTGATGGATTGGCGGGTGGAGTGCCCCCTAGATTATAAGGTGCTTGAAATATATTGAGAGGGGCATATGATGTGGTTGGTTACGTAGACACAACATATGGGTAGCTAGTTATCAGGGTGGAAGTTGAAGCCAAGGGAACTTGTGTTATGGGGTTGGTAGGCACAAGTTGGATAGGGGCTATCAAAGATGGTTGAGGAGTGGCCACACTTGTTGAAGGGTAGACAGTTACTCTTGTGTTGATAGGTGCAAGAGTAGGGGGGATAGAGACCACTAGGTTTTGGAAAGGTGTAGGATTTGGTTGAGTAGTTTGAGGTTGAGGGGGTACCGAAACCCCCATGGAGGTAGGTCTAGAAGGAGAGGCTAAATTTTGAAGGTAGGACACGATTGGGTTATTAGTCGAGGTGTTGGCTTGATTGTCTATAGGTTGAATTGTAGATGATATTGATGTGATCATTGTCTTGACTAAGGAAGTTGACATCCCATAGATTGGGTTGCCTAGGGAGTCTCACGTTTGGCTATGTGCAAGATAGTGCTGCAAGGCTTTAACGTTGAGGTCCAAGAATCATGCGAAATCTTGGTCCCCTTCTGGGACAATAGGAGTCTAGGGTGGGGTTGGGTGAGTAGGAGTTCTTTCAGTCTCTGAGTGGAACTCTATTATAGGACTGGTTATGGATGGTGAAGGCAGAAGTGGTTATTGCCTAGCATGGTCAAGAAGAGCCTTGGTTTGACTGCATGTCAAAACCATTCAAGGCAAGAAAGGGTCAGGTTTCAGGATACTATGTTTTTTTAGTTTCAAAAACTCAGAATGGGTGTTTAGACAGTAAGAAAGTTGGATTTTAAGCTTGCTATTTTTGGGATAAAAAGAATGGATAGTGATCGACGTCAGTATAAAAACTGATGTTGATGAATAAGGTCACTGATGTCGGTCA
This sequence comes from Torreya grandis, assembly GCA_037957365.1. Lineage (NCBI taxonomy): Eukaryota > Viridiplantae > Streptophyta > Pinopsida > Cupressales > Taxaceae > Torreya > Torreya grandis. Next base: position 2,288,190 of record JARHVA010002336.1, read on the forward strand.
GATAACCGATGCCAGTGGAGAAAAGTTGCCAACATCGGTTATAAAACTGATGTCGGTTACTGTGTTTTCCAAAAACTCAAAAATTTAAAATTTTTTGGAAACAAAGAAGAAAACGTCCTTACCAGTTAAAAAAATAGATAAAAATAGAAAATAAGATGAAGACAGGCAGATCCTAAATGTTAAATTCCTAGGAATAATTTTGTTAGGATCATGTTGGCTTATGCCTTAGAAAGTGTTTAGTAAGTTTGGTTTATGAGACAGGTCTTAGAAGAAGTAGTCTAAAGATGGTTTTAGGTATGTTTAGGTGCTCAAAAGTCTGTGTTAGGTTCCATACTTGGCTTGGTGCTAAGGAGCAAGCTCCCCTCACTTCACAAGCCTAGTGATAAGCTAGTCTCGCTTAGCCAAAATATACTTTCCCCACAGATTAGACTCTGCCAGAGAATAGAGTGGGCTTTCCCCTTGGTGGTGAAATCCAAGTAGGATCACTAGGACAGGTAAGGTATCCGTTGGGTGATGAAATCCCAGTCGGGCCTTGTCTCAAGTGAGTTTGATGTTTGATTTGGTGCAAGTGGTTCGGTTGTGTAACATCAAGTGAACTAAAATTAATTCAATATGCAGTTTTTAATTACTAAGTGTGGACTAAGAAATGCAAGCAAGCAGAAATGGAATGCAATGTATTTTAAGCCCTAAGTCAAAATGTTAAGTTGGAATGAAAACAAGTTGAGAAAGGGTTGAAGAATATGATTTTTGACTAGTCTAGAAATGCAAGAAAAGAAAGAAAAGTTCTTTTTATTCCTGCTTATGATGTCATTTAGAAGAGAAGAAAGAGGTGAAAAGGGAGAAACCTAATGCACCTAAATGAAAAAAGAAGAAAAAGAACCCAAAGAAGGGCCTAAGGTCCCACCGGGTGTGCTAGAATGTTTCTACGCTATATTTTGCTTTCTACATTCAAAGAGAGAAAATGAGAAACTTAAAGAAATGGTCTAAGGCTTGTATGTACCTGGATATAGTTTTGTGCACTAGAATTTAGATGATAGTGAGAACTCCTCTTTGGTTGTGGAGGATGACACTTGAAAGAGAAAGACACTAAAACACAAAAAATGTTAGCTGATAAAAGGGTGGATTGCCAAGCAAAAGCTTGGTCCTAGAAGTGTTAAGGCTTCTTGGAGGATGACAATCCACTGTTAAAATAGAATATGACAGAGACAAAAATGAGAAATAATAAAAGATTGAAAAGAAAGAACTGAAATCAAATGCGTACTTGATAATCTATGATCTACTTTACACAGTCGCCGATGTCAGTGATATTGCCGGCGTCGGTCAGGAATGTCACCGACATCGGTTAGACTATCGATGTTGGTAGGGTAAATGGACGAGGTCAGCTGGGGCAATAGTCAGGGATGAGTTACAGGGCTAGTCTTGGTTTGCAGAATGGACTGAGGCTTCATCTGAGGGTCTGAGGGTCTATGTGGGATGGTAAAACAGTAGATGGAATCTTTAATAAGAACTAAGGTAGAGGGTATGTTGTCAAAGAAAGGGGTAAGGGGTAGGAAAAAGGCCTTTCAGCCTTTCTGAGAAGCAATTTAGTCAAGTTGATTAGATTAGTCTTAAGATGGTCTGTAGGTCTCTGATAGCTTGTGCTGAGTTGATTAGATAGAGGGTGTTGTCTAAAGAGAGACTAAATGGGTGTCAGAGGCAAAGAAAAGGGAATAAGGGGTGAGAGAAGGCTTTTCAACCTCTCCGAGAAGAACAGAGAAGGTTGGGTCAAGGATGCTTGGAATAGATAGTAGACAGAATGCTAATATATTTGAAATGATATTGAAATAAAAATAGTACAAATACTTAGCTGTGACATGAGTTGGCAAAGGTACAGGAGCTCTATTTTCATTGTCGTTGGTGATGGAGATATCATGCAATCCCTGTGCAGAATGTCTGATGCAAGACCTCAGTGCCTAGAAAATGCTATCAAGAATGTTGATCCCTGAAAGAAAATAAGAAGCCAGAACACTAGAAAGCAAAAGCACGAGAACTTTGTTTCACCGAAAGAGGATTTGAGATTTGTGATTAGCTCCCGAGATCAACAATTTGTGATTAGATTCGCCAGAGGTTTGAATTTCACTTTAAGTAAAACCGACGTTGGCGATCCCGCCAGCATCGGGTGACATTTGACTGATGTCGACAGGTGGAAAACAAGTAAAATAGCCACCAAGCCCGTTCTCCATCCACCAAGTGCACGATCCATTGGAGAATTGTCAAAGGTTGGGCTAAATATGCACGAGAGTTGGTTAGGCAGTTAGAAAGGAATAAGAATAAGTCTTGGGTGAGTCATAGGGTGGGAATTAGTCCAAGGCGAGGTGTCAGACAAGGTGTTATAGGTGATGTGTCAAAGGGGAGGATATTAATAATAAATTATTATTTTTAAATTAGTAAGTGCATGGTTTAGGAATGGGTTAGGAATGGACCAAGAGGGAGGATCAGCAAGGGTTAGACACAATTTCGGTGTCTACATAAAGGATAAAGAGATTAAAGGCCCAAGTATAATTTGATATAGAGATAAAGGTTCTAGGTGTGAACCAAAGAAGAGGTCTAAGTGACACCCAAAACAAAGTGAGAGAGATCATGTACCCAAGTGAGGTATTTAAGAGGAAGATGAAAGGATAATTATAGAGGAAAGTGAGAGACATGGTTAAATTTGAAACCCACAATGTGAGAGAGATGTAAAAAAGAGATACAAGAGATGAAAAATGCATTTCATGGTAAACATTGTCTTCAATTTGTCTTTAGATTTTACCAGTGTTTGATTTTAACCTAAAAATCCATCTAAAAAGGACATCATTTTAGAACCACCTACTATCTATATCACCTTATCCAGAGAAGGTAGGGGATAATTGTCCTTTTCATAAGCCTTATTTAGATTCCTAAAATCCACACATAGTCTTATCTCATCATTTTTCTTTATTATTGGAACCAAATTGGCCACCTAGGTAGAATGTCTTATGGGAATGATGATTTTTATGCTAACATCTTCTCCACTTCTCTCTGGACTAGAGGATCCATGATAGGATTGAATGGTCTTTGCCTTTGTCTAAATATCTTGTGATCTAGCTTCAAGGGAATCATATGAGTAATGACCTATGGGTCATATACTCTCAAACCTTCGTATGTCCAATCAATGATGTCCCTATATCAAGTGATTAGATCCTTCACTCATTGTCTCTCTTCTAAGGTGTAGTTGAGACTGATATTAACATATCATGGATTATTCTTAGCTCCTAGATTTTTCTCTTTTGAAGTCTAATTCATTGATCTTGGGTTGTCTAAGCTACTGAGCTTGGGGTTCTATATCAAATGATCTTTCTAAAGATACCAACCTAGTTTGGATGTTATTTTATTTGAGTTGGAGAATACCTTCCCTATCTGATTCTTCTTGACGGAAGTGATTAATATCCTTATCATTAAGGATTTGGGACTAATTCTCCTAAATTGGTTAGAAACTTAATAATTTGTTGGTCATCATCAAAAACTTGAAAATTTTCTATGTTGTTAGGAATATAGGGACAAGGCACCAATTTGATAGAAAACCTCTTTACCTTAGATTATTGAAGGGGCTCCATGATAGTAGTGGTAGCAACTAGCTAATCAGGAGCTTGATTTTGCTCTTTGGGAAGGGTTAATATATTAAATGCTTCAAAGCTTTTAATCAGGTCCCATTCTCAATATTTGTACCTTTTTAAATAGGATATCTTGAGATAATATTTGTTTCTAACTTGATTAACCACCAATTATGATTCACCAAATACTAATATATATTTTATACTATTCTTAAGTGTAAATTGCAATCCCAGAATTAAAGCCTCATACTCAAATATATTATTCATGCATGGAAATTGCAATCTATATGCTACCAAGAACTTTTTACCTTTTGGATCAATCAATAAACTTTTCACCTCTTCATTATTGACATTATTTTCCATAATGGGTTACTTCATTCTCATCTCTTTGTCAATTTTGATTTGATTAGTAAATCCTCTTAATGGCAGCCATATATGAGAAAAGTCTTTAGAAAGATACCCATTGAGTGCTTTGGACAAGTCTCTACTTGAAGTAGACCATAGCCTTTAGGTATGTACATGACCAAGATATCAATGGTAATTTGAATACATGGTTCAGATGCTACTTAGATATGCACATCCCTTAGTTCACCAACTATAAGCACTATTATCTTGTCTAATTGTAAAACTATCATCTTTGAAGGGTTTGGTGTCAAACCAATATTTTGACATATATAAGTAGGCATGATAGTTGTAGAAGCTCCAAAATCAACTAAAAAGTTATGAATATTCTTATCAAATGCCCAACTAGTCAACAAAAAATGTGAAACTTTGAGTTTGTTCTTGTAGATAACATTGGTGTTAGATGCTTTTGATTTGTCCATAAACATTTTTTCTTTATTTATAGGTGTTTTCCCCATAATATATTTATAGAAAAAATACTTTTGTTTGGTAATCTGAGCTAACTCATGAAGATTTATATTAACTTTGATCTTTTTCATGTCTTCAACAATGTTATATCCACCCTTGCTAGGTTCTTCCTTGGTCTGAGGCTGATCACTTCTTCTTGGAGGAGGTAGATTATTGTCAAATTAGGATTAGGTGGAATTATAGTCATATTTAGAAGTAATAGCATTGTGAGTGGATACTTATTTATTTTATTATATCCACCTTTCTAGACCTAGTAGAAAGAGTGAAATTCATTTATGTTATCCTTTAGCTCATTATAATTTTCTCCTAAAAGGTGAAACTAATAAGTTTCAAAGAACATGACAGTGCTAGAAGGGCCAAGATATAAATGATGTTCAGGTAGATTATGCATTTGGTCTTGCCTAATAACATCTCTTTGAAATATTTAAAATGTTATGCAAAATTCAATGTAGTTGAGCTTATTGTGCTTAGAAGTGTTATGAATTCTACACCAATTAGGAAGATCCATTTCTACCATGTTGATCTCTAGAAACTTGTTAGACTGGTCTATATTGTTTACAAGCTTGTTGAATGGTTGGTTGTATCTATAAAATCATTTGTTATGATTACCAATTGGTCCATTAGCATTTCCCATCCTCCTATGCATATTTAAGAAGTCATTTCTCAATTTTTGAACCATCTTCTGAATAGAATCTAGTTCTACCTTTGTAGAGTCAGTACCTTATAAAATAGTAGTGGGATGTCTAGTTAGTTGTTGATTCTATTAGTAACCATTGATCAATGCATTATTATTCAAGAAACTAATATTTTGATGTGTTATCTAAAATAATGGAGGTAGTGTGTAGAGCTAGTTTTGATTGAATGCTAGAACATTCCACTTTTTGTGTGGTATCAGATTCAATGTTAGGAAGTCATTAATTACATTAGGTATGTCAGGAATCTGTAGATTGAGTTATCTATCCATGTTGATGGCCTTTTTGTATGATAATTTTAAACTATTGACATTATATACCCTTATTAAGAACATGACAGTGATTGGGTTGAGAGCATTTTTGTAGATTTTTAATACTAATGTAGCCTCTGGTTTATACCTTAGTGTTCACTAGTTGTACATCTTTTGAAACCATGAGTTGAAAGATCAAATAAGCTCATTATGCTCTCTCTTCATGCTAGTAAAGTGCTTCTATACCAAACCAAGGTTGGTGACCTATCCAAATTATGCAAGAAAAATAGCTTAACATCCATCCCAAAATGTGATGGAGGTATCCATTATATTCAAATACTAATCATAAGCAGTATCCATTAGTGTAAAAGGGATTAACCTGCATACTACATCTTCATTGACAACATTCATTAATATTAAAGTAGCTTTAAAATATTTTATGTGTTCTTCTACCATCTCTTCTCTTAAAGGAGAAAAGGATGGTAGATACTTTTAGGATTCCTAAGTAAATCATGCATGTCTCCTAGGATGGCAATAGCAGATCCAACTAACCAAGATGGTTGATCCATTATTTGATTAAATGGTAAAGGGTCATTATGGGTAAAGGGTTCCTAATTGGAGGAGGTGGATTATTATGAACTGGGGTTGTTGGAAAAAATCTATCTCTTATGATTTGATAAGGGTGAGACTAGAAAACAAGCCTAGGAATTATATTTGGTCACTCTCTTGAGTGACTCCGGTGCAACTCTATGTAAATAATAACTACTATTATTAGAGGTTAGGGGCAGGCCCTCCTTCTAGCACCAATGAAATTGTTGATGTAGTTTTTACACACACCACAATCAATGAGGTAACCTATATCATTTTAGGATCTAAATGGAGTTAAACTCCACTCTAGGGCACAAGTTATAGGTATGCAATTTGAACAACCTATTGATGGAATAGCTGGTAGGGCATGTGAGTTATGAACAAGGTTTTTGGATGGAGGTGTAATCTCTTAAAAGGTGGTGAATTCCTATTTTATTTGGATGGATAGTTGGTTACTAATCTAAAGTGGGTAGATCCCAAAATAAACTCAAAAAGGAGGGAAGGGTAAGGTAGAAGAGAAGATTATATGTTTTTAGGAATCACCTTTCTAGCTGGTTTCTAAATGGACAAGTGCTTTCAAAACCTATTCCTGTTACAACTATTGTACACTAATAGTTAGACATAGTTTAAAGTCTAAGGGGATTTTGATATAGGAAACTCATAATCTTCAGTCAAAGGTTACCCTTTTTAGAGTAGTTATTACACACCCTTACTCAAGAGATCATGGCTCAGTATAATGAGGTATCTAAGTTAGTTTTTTCACACACACATAAAACTATATCAAAATAAATCTATTATACACACTTAAGAAGATGAATCAATCAACTTAATTGCCAATAATCAATGTAATTTATTAATCTTTAAATATCTATTACACATATAAGACTACCATATTAATTAAGACAAGAAAAATTCATTGCATTTATTACATACTAAGAATTATTGAATCACATAACCAAAAGAAGATAATCCTAATTACACATAAATTAGAGAGATAATACACAAACACATTCACTGACAATTAGAATTGATGTTGCTTCTATATATTGAAAATTTATCTCCTCCAACTAGTGGATTACAATTATTTAAATAGGATTGGGGAAGGGGTTTAATCATCCTCAAATTTCATGTAAATTCATTACATGTGATATTAATAACTTTAGTTCTAACTATGGTCAAAACCATATAATATTCTACTTACAGTTATCATTTTAAGTTAGCCTTTGCAAAAATCTATGCAACACGTGCATGTGTAAATAAGGGCAACTTTTACTATTATAGTTTAAACTACATGAAAACTAAATATATGTAATACCTTCTTTTTAAAATTATCCACCTTCAAGTGGAATTTAGACATAAATGAAGGATAAGTATCCCTTTATCAATACCTTAGAATTAATGACACTATTTAACTATGACTAATCTAATCATAATTATGTGTTGCATGTTTTCCCTGCCTTTATAAAAAAAAATCCTTATAAAAATGTTATAAAAATTTACTTAACAAAGTAATATTCCATATCTAATCTAACTATGAAACCCAAATGCTTAAGTGTCAAAAGATATATGTATTTTTTCTATGTGGCAATGACCATGCTAAACCATCTATTTGATTTAAGAAAAGTGATAGTTTTTACCTTTGGACATATGTCCTTACTTCATACTCCCTCAAGCCAAATCAATTTTTTACTATTGATATTCATCTTTGAGCTCATACAAATATTCCACGTGGTAGATTCCTATTGGTTTCTATAATTTTTTAAAGTATATATTAATCTTGGACCATTGATCCCATTTGCACAGATTAATAAAGTTTATTGATATTGTGAATCTAGGATCAAGTGTCAACCATTGATTTATTGTTGATTATTAAGATCTTGCCATCTATAACTACCCTATTCATTATTATCATCCCTAACTTGTTGACCCTTCTTCTACCTATAGGTCATTAGATCTCTATTAAGTGCTCTGAGGATGGTGACACTTGTCACCTTCATATTCACTTTTGAAAATCCTTCGTTACTTTGATCTCAGTTACATACCATTAGATATTTGGCATGAGAATTAATGTGCACCATATATATTAGGTGCTTGACTTAATTGAATCCCACTAGCTTTGACGCTTGTCAATTCCTTGAGACTCTATGCTCTATGCATGTTCCACTTGGCAACTCTGTGGGGGCTTCAATCTATTGACTTGTTGACCCTTTGAAGGTCCCATAGACCATTGGATCTATCATCCAAGCTCCCAAGATGTTTCTACTTAGCACTCTTAGGTTTCTTTGTAGGGTCTCAATTTATTAACTATGCCCCTTAATGTTGGATCTTTGGTTTCTCACTGAGATGGTGACACTTGTCACTCTCATGGGGCTCTTGAAACCTTTAACATTTCAACCCTGATCTTGCATTGTTAGATCTTTAGTGCATGAATTAGTGTGCACCATATATCTTGGCACATAAACTTTTGACTTTAGTCCTTTACCATGGGTCATTTATCTCCTTTTTATGGCACCAAGATCTTGCCACATGAAACCTTTATGTTAGTCCTTAGTTTTTTTGACCTTTTAACCTAGGGGAGAGACCATTTACCATTTGATATTTGACTTAGGCTCTAAGATCTGGCCACTTGGTAGTTTGTCATTCAACCTACTCCTGATAATAATAAAATATATGAAGTAAGGGCTTAGGTAACATAAATAAACTTGGATATAATTTTTATCCTAATGTTTTTTATTGTAATAATAAATACATTCAAGACTTTAGAATAAGTATTTAGGCTAAAAGTGTTCCCTAGTAATTTTAACCCTATGTAAATTTTGAATCTATTTCAAAATGACTTTAGGCTAAAAAAATTAGGCTAAAGTTTTAACATGATTTAAAAAATAAATTTAATTTAATCAATAAGATACCAAGGTTTAATCAAAATCAAGGAGTCGATTTAGCATTAGGGTGTAAAACCCTAGGCAGTGTTCACACCAATGAGACCCCATTAAACCTTCATCATGGAAACATAAGAATCAAATGTTAGTAACCTTAGATGAAGTCAAATAAATATTATGTGCTAAAAAACCCATATAAACTAAATCAATAGAAGATATTCCAAACTAGTTCCTGATCAAGTTGAATGTCCAATTTATAACACAAATTTACAAAACCTTGAATAAAGGTCCTCATTTTCAAAAATGAGGTGTGTTGGGTACAACATAGACATTGACTAATTTATACTTGACTATGTGGATCCATGTTTGAAGGACTGCATTTGATATTTTATGATGTTTGATAGGATTTAATATGCTATGAATTTCTATTTCAATAGGTTTGATCATTCATCTGTCACCTTTCACCCTTATGTAACCTATGCCACATCATATTTCTTAAAGAAACTTCAATATGACTGCCTCTAACATTGTTTTAGGTGATCCTTGGGAAATTTTGAAATGTTTGGTACATATTCCACTATTATTTAGTGCTTGAATACCTTCCAAAATACTTGAAACCTTCCAAGGCACTTGAAAACTTCTTATCTCTTCTTGGACATATCCACTCTCCAAACATTATTTTTAGGCTTTATATAAACCTAATTCTATACAAGGTATTTGTATTATATCTTCATTTTTTGGCATAATTTTAGTGGTATTAATGAAGGATTGGATATTTCCATTTGTCTCTTGACTTTAATTTATAACTTCATAAGTATCCTCATTTCCTAGATTTGTTTTGAGTTGCACCTTGAGAACTATGGATGTATGAGTGTAAATGACCACCTAATATGGTTGTCAGTGGTCATTTCATGAATTTTATCTTGACTAGGTAACCCTATTTATTATATTTACCTTATTCATGATTCAACTTTATCATAAAATCTCCATTTCATTATGTAACTCTATCATATGACCATTTTATTTATCATTCTCCTTTTGCTTCGAAATAGGCTTGTGTCTAGAAGGTTGTAGGTGAGAATTTTATACTTTGGAAATGACTATACCTTAGCTTGATAACTTTATTCATGATCTCTAACCTCATTTAAATATTTATTATTCCTATGAACCCTCGATACTATCATGAAACATTTCACAAACCACTTCACTCTCATCCTTTTTACAAACTTTGGAGATAAGCCTATACTTTCATGGTTGTAAGTGGACAATGAGATGGTAGACCTTTAGTAGTGTGTCATTTGAAACATAGATTTCTATAAATTTTCATAATATTCAAGATACTCTTCAAACCTAAGTATAAAACCTCATGAATACTAAATACGTGACACTCATTTTCACAGTCTTGGACTTGGTGGAGTATTTTCATTCTTTAACCCCTTCAAACCATGTTGTAGGTATTAATTTTACATTAAAACATGTATCAAAATAAGTTTTATATTTAAAGGGACTACCTTTGGTCTTATTTTCATGAAAATTTATTATCGTACTTGTTAGCTCCTTAATCAATACTCTATCCTTTTGAAAATAGAGTTTTCTCCTCATAAACTTGACTGTGATTGGAAATATAGCATTCATATAGACTATATTAGGGTTTCAATGCTTGGATTTGATACTTAAAAACCTCTAAGACCACTCTAAATATCTCATTATTTATTTAAAAGTTTTTATTGAGTTCAACCTCTCCTTCATAGTTCAAGCTCCTTTTTATTTGCACCTTTAGTTTCATCCTCTTAGCATGAATGTAAATGGAGGTTAATTGTATGCTCGTATAAACTATGGCATGTATAGACCTTGAAAAATTCCTAAAAATAGTCTCTATGAACTTATCACTGATCCATGTCAACTTGAGAATATAGTTTGGGTAAAGAAATTTAATGGGACATCTTCTAGCCCTTCTCTACTTTTCACTCTCACGAGAAATCCTTGATTGTACCTTGATGACTGTAGATAGTCATTCTACCTCAATTGAGAATGGTTTCTTGGTGTTATACAATAATTGTATGTCCATGATGCTCTAAACAATCTTTAACTTTCCTTGGTAGTGGATTCATGAGATGTAAATGAGTAAAAGTGGGGGATAATGGTAAAGGAAGATGGAAAACCATGAATAGAGGGGAAAAGGAACTTTATTATAGTGATAAATGATAGTGTAAGATAGTGAGGATGGATATGAACCAAGATGGAGGTGAAATAGGACATAAGTAATATGCCAAGACAAAGTTGAGGGTTCTATGCAAGCATGAGTGTATCATCTACCAGACCTATCAATTTGGAGGCCTTTAAAGGAGCATAAAATGCTAAAATTGAAATGTAGGAGTCTGTTAAGATCCTTAACAAGTGCTAAAAAACCTTAAATTATGAGAGATAGCTACTTATTTATGACTCCTTACAGACATTAATGGCTTCTTATAATGAATATTTTTAATAAACCTTTGATAATATTTCATGAAACTATATGAACATGAGGGAGACCTTCTCAAACAAGAATCTAAAAAAACTTTGAAACCCTTTCTCTCTCTTAGATTGTACAACTATTCTTCATATGCTTGTAGACTACATAAGTACATTTATTTTTATTCTTGATCTCTATTTGACCCTCACTCATGTGTAAAATAATTGATGAATTCCATGGAAAGGTGAATTATGTTCCTAAAAATCTCCATAATCTTAAATTTTTTTGCCATGATGCCCTGATGAAGAGAAATTTTGGAAAACCGATTGCATTGACTTCAAAGGGATGGTTCATGAAGGTGAGAAGACCAAATTTATAACCAAATATCATATATGGAATCTCTAAGACTTCTTTCTCTAACCAAAATTTTACACCTTGATTTTCTCTCTCATGGCCGTACCACCTGTAAACCTAAAGGGATCTCACTATGTGCAAAGAAGCGAGGTGAATGGAGGGAACTAGTTTTGGGCCTATTTTGAATATTTTACCTTCAAATTCTTATGGAAAACCTTCTATTCCCTCCTCTTCCTACTCCTAATCTTTTTTATGCATAATGAGCCATACAATTCCATACTTTGCATGGAAAATACATGAAATAGACTCTTTCCCTGCAATTTATCCAAACTTAAGTCTTAAACCACCCATTTTAAGGCATGATAAGGAACACCACAAGTCGAAATAAATGTTATAATAATTAATAAACTTGTTGACATCTTTTTATGGGTAAAATTGGCACATGTGAGCCCTTTGGATGCCTTTTCAAGCTTAAAATTGCATTAAAATGTATTTTTAAGGCATGAAACTTTGATTAATGATAATTTCATTCAAATTAATATATTTTAGGTATTTTGGATGTTTATTTGGCCTTTTAACTCATAATTTATCATTTAAAGACCAAATTTTGTCTTTTTTAGGCCAAAATACACATTTTTATAAGGAGATTTGACACTAAATAGGCTCATAATAGTACTATGAGAAGCTATGAATTATATGGGTTAGTATTTGGCCTTGAAAATCTAAATTACCAACATTTTTGGTGACTCATAGGGGTTGACCAGCCTACTGGTTAAGAGAACTCACTAGATTTCACATGACAATGGCAGTTTTGGAACACAACATGACTTGATGACTCTCTTAAACTAAAAAATATATTTTTGACTTTGAAACATGTCATATTGATTGGAATAACATAAATAAAATATAGATACAATAAAATTAACCACAACTAAACTATGAAGTAAACATAACTAGCCTAAGGAAATAGGAAAATAAGACAAGATAATAATAAGGCAGTAGAGTATTGCTTGAGCTATTCACTTATTAAAAAAAGACAAACAACCTAAAATAACTAAATTGAATTAAGAAATATTTACTTTAGAATCAAATTAAATTTTTTATTATCCACCATGGAACCTTGAATCATGATTTCTACATATTGATATCTCTTTCTTGCATATAAGAGCATTCACACACTCATAGTCTCTTAGGGACACAACTAGTTCTTCTAGTTCTAATTTAAAGTGCATGAATTGTATATGTGAGTCAAAGACCTAGTCACACTCCTCCCATATTCATGTACTTTACAAGAATAATATATATTCCTCTTGAGTCATGAGTTACTGATTATGGTCATACTAGATAGCTTGATGTGTCTCTTATGTTATGGTTGCAAGCTTAGACTCTAATAGAGAAGGATCTAATTTCATTACTTATTGAGGCCATATGAGTTCATTTCCAACTTCCAAAAGTATACAAACATTTGAATATAAAGTTAGAAGTTGATAACCTTGCCTAAAAGACTCAAACAAGTCATCTCCTAATAAAACAACCTCTTGGATTGGTGTGTTTGGAGGGATGATTGATTCTTTCTTGATGCAACCACTTATTTCAACCTAACATGAATCATATTTAAGTAGAGAATAACCTTAAAATATGACATCAAAAAAATCCAGTGATTCATTCTCATCAAGCTCCAATGTGATTGTAATTTTTTCATCATGATCATGAGGCTGAAAATGATTCTTTACTATCTCAGATTGGTCACCTAAAATTGTTTCATCTTTAACATCAATTTGATGAATTGGCATTATTTCAAAATTAGCTTGTTTTTCATCTTCTTTGGCTAGTTGGTACTTGTCTTCTACCACTACTTCAAGCTCTAATGAACTGTCATGATGAATGGCAGCCATCATATGACCAAAGAGGTCATGATAATCATCTTGTTCATACTCAATTGACACCTCTTTTTCTTGTATCTCATCTTGTACTTGCAGCCCATCCTTTATCTCAGTGACAACATATTTCAATTCATATTCTTTTATACTTTGATTTATTGGATCATGCTCTTCAGTAGCAAAGAGTGTGCCAATGATGATGTTCTCTTCATGTTCACTCAAGTCATTTCCATCTTCATATAGCTCAGCTAAAAATTATTCACTTACCTCATAAAGGAGATGCTCCTTCTCAAGAATTGGCATTGTAGACCCATAAAAATACTTGAGAAGATGAGAAAGATCTAATTGTACTAACATGGATGATTGATTCCACTCATGTCGTTATTCAACTTTGATCACCTTCACTTCCTCTATCTCCAAGTTAACTTGAATATATTTCTATGAAGGAAAGGCCTTGGGCTCTGGAGAAGGGAGGAGTGGAGTCTAAAATATTTTTTGCTTGCTTTTATTTATAATAACTAGGCTTATGCTTAATTGTTCTTCTCCTTCCCTTGACTATTGCATTTGTTTCCAAGTCATGAACTTGGATTTCGAGACTTATTCCTTTGCACATATTATAGCCATAGGTGTGAAAGAAAGAATTTGATGTTGAGATTATGTTGTCTTTGAAACTACAATTGATTATTGAAGATTTTAGTTTGCAAGCTCAAATTTTTTGGAAATATGAGCCTCAAAATCATGAACCAACTCACTAGATATCTCTCCTTGCTAATTACAATGTGAAGGCTCTTGTATGATCTATTGTGAAACATGAAAATTAACCTCCTCAAACCACACTTCTTCAACCTTTTGAGTTTTTTATTAGATAAAATTATAAGTAGGAAAGTTTGGCAAGGATTGAGAGGAATATTATGGGCTATGATATATATTTATTTGATGTTCATTAAGAGAAAAGGGTAGCTCAATGGGGAACTAATGTTTCTCATGGATTACCAACTTATCTTTAATATTTATAATTAGACCACCTATGTCAAGGATATCATTACTAAATTTTGAATGGTCTTGTCTTAAGAAAAATGCACACACTTCTTTGCTTGATACAATGAATCTCTCATGCTTGTGGGCCTCCTATTCTTAGCTCTTTTGAGTGTCTATGCTCACCATTTATTTCTCATTTCCAAATAAGGTCTGTTTCAAGCTTGATATGGATTGTCTTGGAACTTTATTGAGCTAATAAAGAAGATATCAAGGTTCATGAGGGTCATCAAAATATTGGTATGAGTCATAATACTATAAATAAGGTTCTATAAATGGTTGGTTAGGCTCATCATAAAGATGATATGGATCATGGTAGGGGTAAAATGTGTGATAATGAGATGTGTAGGGATCATATTAGAACTAATATGGACCATAGGGATTTTGATAAGAAGACATGTGACTAAAATATCTCCCAAATTCTACCATATCTTAGAAGATACATGAATATAATTAAATTTATGAACAACATCTTCCATTTGCCTCTGATATGATGACCATATATTTACTTCAAACTACTTATGAATGCCAAGATTCTATAAATGAGTAATCCAATGGCTAAATCTATGTCCCACTAGGCATGCCAAAATTATTATCAACCCAAGTTGTTCCCTACTGAAGGTAGATTACTCAAATCTCCTTCAAACCTAGACTAACATTGGAATGGTCTAAGGTTAGCTCACCTAAAATAGGTCTAATACTATTTAGGACCTAAGTGTAGGTCTAAGACTATTTATGAGGCTAGTTCCTCTGATGTATCAACTTTTCTTAGATTACTAAAACCTACTAATTTTTGGGATGAAAAGGGTTAAAAGGATTACTAAAAGGGAAATATACACTACTGATGGTGATACACCTATATAGTTGGTTCATCCACTCTATTTTAACTTTAAGAACACTAATAATCAATTGAAATATATGACTCTTAAAACTCCAAAGGATTATTACATAATATTATTTCACATAGAGGTCTCATCAAGTGATAAAATTATGAGGGAAAAGATGGAAGGCCTAATTCAAGGCACTAACTAGTTAATATATCCATTGTTATCTTAATCAATCAACATCAAACAATATATATGACTTGCATAAGCTGGCATACTAGTAACTAGGTGAGATTAGGACCTACCAAAAGAGAAAGTATGACCACATGTGAAAATCAAACCAATATAACACATTAAACCTAAATATAGGAATCTGAAAATAGTCAATTTAATATCTCAAGAGGTTTATAAAGTTCAATCTTGGTAGAGTTTCATCATGCCCAAGATAGGGATCTTAAAATAGGGAAAAAAACTTGAATATATAGACATGAAAAGAGAATAATCTAAGATATTGGCATAGAGGAGAGGAGAAGAAGACATCTAATCATTAAATGAAGTCACTTTTCAATTAAAATAGCTATCAATAGTCCTTCATCACATCTCTTTATGCTTGATGACTTGCATGAAATCAGGTGGTGGACATATTGACTTGTTAAAACTCTTCTTGCTAGCATGATATGCCATTATTTGGTTATTTAACTCCTCTTAACAAAGATAAAGATAAGTGGATGACTTATCTTACATGAAGACCATGGATCATGCATTGATTGCTATTCAACTCATGATCAATTAACTCAGATTGATTTACACTTAAGAATAGTCAACTCCTTCTTTAGACCTCCTTTGCATTAATTGTCTCTTAAGATCCTTATTTATTTAACTCCACATAAATTTATTTGATAGACCTTCTATACCATTTTCAACTTCAATTGATTGACCATATAGGCCTACTAGGCCAATTAGGCCTAGTAACCTAATTTATTATATTTGATAGCTCTAAGACCCTGAATGAAACCATTAGAGCCTAAAAATATAATGATATTTAGGCCTGGAACAATTCCTCATATCATGAAATAGGTCCTTTTGATTGAGAATTAACTTAGTCAAACTAGTTGACTAGTTAAAACTATCTTCAATTCCCACAGACTGGTTATTTTGAATGATCTCATAGGGACATTTCTAAGCATGTATTTGAGAATCCAATGGATTTAATAGGAATAAAAAGTGCCAAAATTCAATCTATATGGATTTTAATTCATTAAAATACCTTATAACTTTGTTTTTAGCACTTTTTATTCAAAAAACTCTATTTTCTACCATGTCCATGTAATTTTTTTACAAAAATTTACCATTTCTAGGACCCTCTCTAAAGTATTTCATGTTTCAAGATACTTTAGGATGATTCATGATGTTTTGATTGCAGTAAATTTGAATTTTGTAAAAACTAGTTTGTAAGAGGGTTTTTGAGGTGAACATTCTTAAAAATGGTTCATAAAGTAAAAACCTCAAAAAAAACTTATTTCCATGAATATTTATTTCATAGACCCCCTTAAATTTCTTGAGAATATTGGGTTCCCATGAAAAATGTGTGCAAATATACATACATAATGAAGTTGGCCTATAGGGTTCTACTTGCATTATAGACATGATTATACTCTTAGTGTTTTTTAATAAATATCATCCCATCAAACAACCTCAATCCTTCATGTATTTTAATTACATATGGGTCCTTAAATAATTCTAAGAGCATTTAGCCAAACTCCCCTTGTGATAAAAGATATGAGCACTTCAATAGGTGGTTTGAATGGGTGTTGTTATTCAAGTTTATTACCCTTGTTTTGAAATTTCCTTTGGCTAAGTTCAACATCTCTTGTTTGTTTTCAATTCAATTTTGAAGGACTCATAAAAAAACCAATTTTTTACTCTTCTTTAGAATCTTTGTTTTAGCCTTGTACAAGTGTGTTTTCCCCCTTTTTGGCCTAAGTGTTGTCTCTTTTGGAAAGGTATTTATCTTCCTTTGTCTTTTCCCTTCAAATTTTGCCCTTTGAAAAAGTTATGAAGGGTCTTTCTTTCTTCAAATTTCCCTTTAGAACTTTTTTGAAGGGTCTTTTCTCTCTCCAAAGTGCCCTTCAAAAATGTTCTGAAGGGTCTCTTTTTCTTCAAAGTGCCCTTCAAAACATTTTTGAAGGGTGCTTTCAGCCAAGAATAGTAGCCAAGTTTGTTACCCTTGTTTTAAATTTTCCTTTGGCTAAGTTTAACATCTCTTGTCTATTTTCAATTCAATTGTGAAGGACTCATGAAGAAACCATTGTTTTCTCTTCTTTGAAAGCTTTGTTTCAGCCTTGTGCAAGTGTGTTTTCCCCTTTTTTTCCTAAGTGGTCTCTTTTGGAAAGGTATTTCTCTTCCTTTGCATTTTCCATTCAAAATTTTTTTGAAGGTTCTCTCTCTCTACAAATTACCCTTCAAAAATTTTATGAAGGGTCTTTTCTCTCTCCAATTTTCCCTTCAAAAAAGTTCTAAAGTGCCCATTGAAATTTCTTAAAGGGCCACTTTCTCCTTCTAAAAGTTCCATTCGAAAAGGTTCCAAAGGGCCACTTTACCTTAAAGTGCCCTTTGAAATTTTTTGAAGGGCCAATTTTATTCTTCCAAGTGCCCTTTGGAAATATTCTGAAGGGCCACTTTGCCTTAAAGTGCCCTTAAGAATTTTTTGAAGGGTCACTTTCTTCTTCCAGGTTACCTTCAAAAAAGTTTTAAAGGGCCACTTTGCCTTAAACTTCCCATCAAAATTTTTTGAAGGGCCACTTTTATTCCTCCAAGTGTCCTTCAAAAAAGTTTTGAAGGGCCACTTTGCCTTAAAGTGTCATTCAAAATTTTCTAAAGGGTCGCTTTCTTCTTCCGAGTTCCCTTCAAAAAAGTTTCAAAGGGCCACTTTGCCTTAAAGTTCCCTTCAAAAATTTTTGAAGGGCCACTTTGCCTCCGAGTGCCCTTCAAAAAAGTTCTGAAGGGCCACTTCCTTCTAAAAGTGCCCTTTGGAATTTTTTTGAAGGGTTACTTCCCTTTGAAGTGACCTTCAAAAAAGTTTCAAAGGGCCGCTTCCTTATAAAAATTCCCTTTGGAATTTTTTTGAAGGGTCACTTCCTTTTGAAAGTGCCCTTCAAAAAAGTTCTAAACAGCTAAACCATGACCTTTACAATAAATCTGAAGGAATTGTTGCAAACTTTTTGTCTACAATAATTATTTCAGAAAGCTAAAGATAAAAGGCCTAAAAAAAGACATGGAAAATTATTTTGGACAAAACAGTATGAAGGAATTCCTTTAGACAAATTATTTGAAAGAATTCCTTCAGGAAAATTATCCATAGGGAATTTGTCTAGGACAAGAGCTTGAAGACTTAAGTTTAGAGAAGCCCACAAATGAAGCCCATATAAAAGCCTTTCTGAAAGCCCACAACAAAGGCTTTCTTGATGCCCATAGTAATGCTTTTCCAGAAGCCCATAATAATGCCTTTCAGATCTATTGGTTGATCTATGATAGGTAGATTGATGGTGTGAATCAATAATTTGAGTCATTCAAGATGGCCAATGGAAAGGTCAATCATTGTGCACATGAATTCATAGCTAGGCCTCTCTAAGGCTAATGATGAGAGAGCTCACATCACTGTTGATCAATCAAGATCCATTCCATTTCATGATAACCAATCATGAAAAAAGACAAAGCCAAATAGAATGCAATAAGATAAATCTGCAATAGGTGTGCAACCATTTTGATGTTGTGACTCAATCAAGAATATCCTTTTTATATTGGTATGAATTTGAGAAATTAGGATAGATGTGTAACTCATGATGACATGGATCAATCAAATAACCCCAGCAAGCATCCTTGGTGAAAATAGTTACAGCTGAAGATGTTGATAGGAAAAAAATTGATTCCTCTCCTTGGCATCAAATTTTTCCCTTTATCTCTTCCTTTTAGCTATATATATATATATATATATATATATATATATATATATATATATATATATAGCCCCTTGGCTAGTGTAAAAAAAGGATACCACACAAAGTTTGACAAAGCCTTGCTATATCGGTGTCATATTTTGCCTTTGAACACTAGTACAGTCTTTTCTTTTCAAGTTTTGAACATTTGCCTGAGTGTAGAAGCCATGTACAATGACAACATGTGATGATTTTCCATCCTTTTATCCTCTATCCTTCACACCTAAGCAAGATTTCTTTATCTAATAGGTCATCTAGAGTGTGTTTATGTGTATGAAACTTTTATAAGTGTTTAACTATTCTTTCTTGTGCAATTTTCCTTTTAGTTCATTCTCTTATTATTCTTTCATGCATCTCACCTTTATATTGAACTACTCATGTTATAATCTCTATAACTTAAAAGAGGGTCTTTATGTTTTTCTATATTATGTACTAGTATATGACCTTCATGTGGAAGAAAACCTTGGTGTATCACCACTAGCACTCTTAGAATAGGATTTCCTATTCTACAATTTTATAACCTTTTTCCCTTTAAACAAGTTGGTTTAGTAGAGATTGTTTTATAGAGACATATACAAGGAACTAGCCCTTTCAATATAGAGGTCCATTTCTTCCATAGGCATACCATAGGCCTGTAAATGTTCCAACATTTCCCAAATCTGGGAGAGGATTGAACTCTATTCTAGGGTCCAATATTTGGAGACAATAGTTATGACACACTCGGTGGGACCCTAGTTCCTGGTTATTTACATGTCAAGGTGAATGTTGGTCTTGACAAACCTAAGTTTGTACTCTTAAATAGCATTTAGAAACCCTAAAAGGGTAAGAATCCTTGGTTGTAGATAAATTTTCACATGATTCACTTCATGGTCCTCACTAGGTCATCTAAGATTCTTGACCAAACCCCTTTAGTTGAAATTATTCTTGAAGAGATATGCCATGAACCTTTCTTTCCACTTAGAGATCCTAGGCAAGGAGGTTTTGGAGAAGAAGAGGAATAAGTGGAAGAAGTTTAAGAGATAAGGGATCAAGAGGAAAGAAGATAAATGGATATACATCAACCTTTCCTAGACTTTAACACCCAAAATCTAATCAATCTTCTTTCATATGACCCTATTCCTCCCAATGCTACCAAGAATCTCCCTAGTTTCACTATAGAAGGACCTATTACACCATCTAAGCATATTAGAGACATTTCAAACTTTTTAAATTTCCATAATGTCACCCAAGCCAATATAGCCATTAGATTACTAGTTATGTCTCTAAAAGTCAAGGCACTTGATTGGTACAAAACATTGGAAGGTAGTTGCATTATAAGTTAGGATGGCTTTGGGGAATTGTTGGTAAATATATTTGAAAACAAAATTTGCCATACTTCAATGATCCATCATCTAAATGTAATAAAGAGAGGTCTTAATGAATCCATGGGGGATTTAAATGAATGGTTTTAGAGAACATGGCATAGGATACCACCTATGATGAGACTTCCTCTGAGATTTATGTTCCCCACATATCTCAAAGTTATTGGTACTAATGTGTCTATCATATTATAGTCAATGGGAGGCTTTACTCTACTAAATGCATATGAGCTAGACATTGAAGCTAAGAATAGCTTAATAAAGGCTAGAAATATCCCTCTAAGAGTTTTCATGACTTTGTTATCTCATAATTTAGTTGAAGCTCTAAGAGTAGCACAAGTTAGTAATGCCAATGTGAATGAAAGAGCCTTTCCCAAGAAGGTGGATAATTTTGTGGACAAAGATGAATAAATTTGATCATTGTGAGCCTAGCTCAAACAAGCTCAATTTTATATGAGTGCTCCACCTAATCATCAATATTATCCTTAACAAGGATAGACAACTCCACCCCAATACAACTACCAAGGAAGAGGTCAAGGTCAACAAGGTTTCAATAGGCAGCCCAATTCCTATAATCCTAGTCCTACACCTTCCACTAAGGTTGTTGTTCTAGTACATGCTAATCTAGTCCAAGGAGAAGATCATTTGGACCAATGGGGATAGCCTCAAGGTTAGTTGATGCATGATGATGGAGAAGGTAGCCAAAATTTGGTGGCACAAGAGGAAACTACTCCTTATGTAACTTTAGAATAAACAAACCTTATGCAAAAAGATATTCATGGAGAAGGTAGAAGCCAAAGTATAAGAATGCTGAATTTTCAAGCTAAAGATGATTACGTGTTGAATCAAAGCATGTTATTTATAGCCAACACAAGAGCCAAAAGGATAGCTTTGGTATATGTTCTAGGAGTATATGTGACTCAACATGATGTTTTTCCAAGGCCATAACCTATGAATTCTAGTATAACACTACTACCAGTCATGCTCCTCAATAAAATTAGGATGCAAGTGGGGTTGTCAAGCTTATAATGCAACAAGCTCAAGATCCATCACTACCATAAAGAATGTAATATAGGGTGAAATCTTCCTCTCTAAACATTAATAATTCATTGAACAATTCCAAGACAAGCATATCTCTATGGAAAGTCTTGCACATGCCTAGTCAAAAAGAGATCTTGCAAGAACAACTTGCAAACATTTATGTAGCCCCTCAAGCTTATAAACACAATGGTGTGGCTCTTACCAATTATCCAAATCATATCTTGGATCAATCTAACAAATATAAAAATCCTCCACCTTTGAATCATACACTCATTGTGGGAGATAAGCTGGTCCACAATTATATTGTGGATAGTGTAGCAAGTACCACTATCATGCCTAAAGTGGTGGCTAAAAAATTGGGTTTGATGTATGAACCACATAACAAAGGCATGTTTCATCTATATGGGACTCCAACCAATATATTTTTATTGGTTAAAGGTCTAAATTTATGTCTACATGGCTGCCCAACTTTTCCCATCATACAAGACGTTGTGCTGGTAGACCTTTCAACACATTTTGCTATTTGCTTGTCAAGGGACTTCACAGAAAAGATAGGAGGATACATTTCTACTGAATGGTCCTTTTTAGATTTTAAAACAAGGTATGGGAATAAGGTGACTATAAGTACTTATCCCTTATCAAGTTTCCATATTGATTTATACATGGAGACAATTTCAAATCAGAATTGTCTAATCATCAAAGAAGAAGAAACTATCATAAATGGTGAAGTATCCTCCCCCCTTGAATGTATTTTTGATATTTTCCTTGATAAATATAATAGTAAGACACATGTACTTGTTCCTTATACCTTCATAGAAGATACTAATTTGGAGTTTACTATATGCATGAAAAGGATGATCCAACCCCTTCACTCACCAATGAAGATCATGAGCTTGAAGGGATGTGGGAGATGTTTTTTTTTTGGTTCAAGAAGAAAAGTGGGTGTAGGAGCTAGCATCATGATTTTTTCTCCATAAAATAATCAATACTACTTTTATATATTCCAATTTAACTACACCTATAATGTGATAGAATATGAAGTCTTAGTTCATGGCCACCAATGGGAAAAGAGGAGAGGGATCAAGAATTTAAAGGTCTATGGAGATAGTGAGATGGTCATCCACCAAGTAAGAAATTAGGCTACAGCCAAGATTCCCTTTCTTAAGTCCTACAAGCATAGGGTATGGGACCTAATTAAATACTTTGATGCCTTCAACATACATCTCATCCCAAGGGGTTCAAATAAACATGCTGATAGGTTGGCTACCATAAGAACACAGTTTGACACAGCTATTGATGTAAGGAAGGAGATGGAGTAGTCACATATCAAGATCATGGTGAGGCATTATATTATAGATAATGAAGTGTCATATTAGGTTTTTTAAATTGATGAACACATTGCACACTTATTTCAAAATGAGGTAGGTTTCTCCTCAAGGAACCAAAAGAGATTACATGATCATTATGAAGAACAAATTATACAACTGAAGACAAATAAGATACTTAAGGGGATGATTACCTTGGAGAGTATCTTCAATGAATATGATCAAAATAATAAGGAAAGAGTGATCATGCCCATAAAATAAGAGAAGTATGAGAGAGTCATGATTTACAAGGACAAGCCCTTGAAGATTGTTAAGATTTATTGTTTGTCTGAAATACAAGCCTTTATTAAACTATGCAAAGAGTTACATGATATCTTTACTTGAGAATACAAATATTTTAAAGTGTTTTATCCAAGCCTAGCTCATCACACTATTGAGATAAAACCTAGAGCTAAATTGGTTAGGCAAAATCAATGGCCTATCAATCCCAAGATAGAATAATTGGTGAAGGAGCTGACCAAGATGATTGAGTCTAGTATTATCTTTCCTATTGAGCACTCAAATTAGGTGGCTAATCTTGTACATGTCCAAGAAAATAATGGAGAAATTAGGCTTTGTATGGATTTTAAAGATTTTAATAAAGTGTCTCTTAAGGATCATTATCCAATGCCTTCTATGGAGCAAATTTTGCAAGTTGTTTTAGGGTCTCAACATTTCTCACTTCTTGACAGTTATTCAGGCTACAATCAGATATCTGTCAATGAAGAATATACATTAAAAATAGCCTTCACTATGAAATGGGGGCCCTTTCCCTATACTAAGATGCCTTTTGGTTTATCAAATGTTGGAGCCACATTTCAAAGGGAAATGGACATGGATTTTAAAGGTCTAATCAATAAGTTTATACTAGTGTATCTTGATGATATAACTATTTTTTCAAAGGATGCTACTAATCACATGAAACATTTAAGGTAGGTGTTTGATAAATGTAGGGATTATGGAATATCCCTTAATCTAAATAAGTACATATTTATTTTCCATGAAGGTAAGCTATTAGGTCATATTATTTCCAAAGAAGGCTTATCTATTGATCTTGAGAGGATTGAGGCTATTCTAGGCTGGTACTTACCTCAACACAAGAAATGGATGCAAAGATTCTTAGGAAAGATAAACTTTGTAAGAAGGTTTATTTCAAGATTTACAACTATAGTAAAGCCTATCACAGCCATGCTAAAAAAGAACCAAGTTTTTACTTAGACAAAGGAGGGAAATATTAGTTTTAAGGGATTCAATTATGCAATTGCAGAATATCCTACTCTCTTAAACCCAAAATTTTCCAAGGATTTCATAATCTATACCTTTGATAACCTTGATACAATCTCAACTATGCTTATGTAAAAGAATGATGAAGAGGTTGAGCAGCCAATTGCATTCTTCAACCAAGGATTAGAGGATTATGAGGTCAAATATTCTTTTGTTGAGAAATAGACTCTAATAGTGATTATAGGATTGAAGAAATTCAAACACATGGTTTCCAACAACAAGATTATGTCATGGTTTCTCATCCTAGCACCGAGGAGTTCTTCCTAAGCAAGGACCTCAATGAAAAGAGAGATGGATGGATTAAAAAGGTGATGGAGTATGACATGGATATTAAAGTAATTATATTATTAAGAGGAAGAGGATTGTGTGAGCATTTACCTTCAAATCTTCAAGAGACAAAAGAGGAAGCCTTGGTCAACTAATTTCAACCCCAACCAGATAATCAAATAAAAGCTCAAAGTTGGACACAAGACATCATTAGTTTTCTTCAAAATGGTGAGTGTCTTAAGAGCTTGAACAAGTCTTAAAGGAGATATTTTAGACTTTAGACCATTCCTTACTATCTTTTAGATGGTTTAATTTTTAGAAAGGACATGAATAGTATGTTGATAAGATGTGTTAACAATGATAAATTTCATATGATGCTAGAGAAGTTCCACAATAGTGTAGATGTAGGTCATTTCTCTCATAAGATGACAGTTATAAAGATAACGAGGGCTACTTACTATCAGCCTAGTCTTTTTAAAGATTTTTACCAGTGGGTTAGAAAGTATCCTCAATGTGCCTTCTTTTTAGGAAATAGAAACTTGCATCCCTTTCATTAAAACATATCCAAGTGGACCAACCTTTCATGTAATGGGGTCTAATTTTCATTGGTATGATCAACCCTCCATCAAGTACTGGATACAAATGGATATTGACTGCTATTGACTACTTTACAAGGTGGGTAGAGGCTATTGCATTGAAGGATGCAATAAAAAATGTTATCTTGGAGTTCTATGATAGCTTTGTGACAAGGTTTAGAGTTTCGCATGTCATCATTTTTGATAATCCACTTATGAAAACACTTAATTTCATAAGTGTTAAAACTTTTCATTAGGTAGCAAGGAATGGAGTTCACTTTAGTACCTCATCTAATTATCACCCTCAAGGTAATGGATTGGTTGATTCTACCAGCAAGAACCTCATCAAAATTATCAAGAGGACATTGTAAACCAATCAAATGGCATGGAAAAACAAGTTGAAGATAGTCTTATGGGCAGACAAAATTGCTTCCAAGAAATCAATTGTTAACTCTCCCTTTGTACTTGTTTATGGGAGAGAAGCTAGGTTGTCCATATCTCAAGAAATACCTACCCTAGAACTTACAGAGTAGCTAGAATTACTTGAAAACACTCCAATAGAGATCATATTGATAGAACTAATGTAGCTATAAGAGGCAAGGAATGATTCCCACAAGGCCATGGAACACCACCAAGTGTTCATGAAGAAATCCTTTGACAAAAGAAACGTGTAATAGTTCTCAAAGAGGGTGACTTGATTTTGAAGTGGGCTAAAGACATAGCAAAGCCAAGCAATCATACAAAGTTTGACACTTTGAGGAGTGGCCCTTACATCATCAAGTGTAAGAAAAGCAACTCCTTTTAGATATCCAAAATAAATCAAGAAGAGTTGCCTATCCCTATGAATGGGATACACTTGAAATCTTTCTATTAGCCCTTACTCATCTTCTTATAAATACTAGTTTAGTTGTGTGTGTTTCCTTTTGTTCATTATTGTGTTCCCTAAGTGCTTTGTAGCACAGGTGTGTTTTCCTTCCTTTTATTTGGTGTGCATATCTACCTTATGTGTGTGACCAATCCAACTAGTGTGTTTTTTAGCCAAATTTTGTTCAATTCTTTTGAGTGCCTTATGCATGACTCCATGCCCAATGGAAGGATTAAGGCAACTAGTCTTTGGAATAGTAAACATGCCTCCCCTAAGAATCACCAAGAATGTTAGCCAAGTTTGTTACCCTTGTTTTGAAATTTCCTTTGGATAAGTTTAGCATCTCTTATCTATTTTTAATTCAATTTTGAAGGACTCATGAAGAAAATAGTTGTTTTCTCTTCTTTAGAATCTTTGTTTTAGCCTTGTGCAAGTGTGTTTTCCCCCTTTTTTGCCTAAGTGTTGTCTCTTTTGGAAAGGTCTCTCTCTCTTCCTTTGTATTTTCCCTTCAAATTTTGCCCTTTAGAAAAGTTATGAAGGGTCTCTCTCTCTTAAAATTACCATTCAAAACTTTTTTGAAGGGTCTTTTCTCTCTCCAAAGTGCCCTTTAAAAAAGTTCTAAAGGGTCATTTTTTCTCAAAGTGCCCTTCAAAATTTTCTAAAGGGCCACTTTCTCTTTCTAAAAGTGCCCTTCAAAAAAGTTCTGAAGGGCCAATTTGACTTAAAGTGCCCTTCAAATTTTTCTGAAGGGCCACTTTTATTCTTCCAAGTGCCCTTCAAAAAAGTTATGAAGGGCCACTTTGCCTTAAAGTGCCCTTAGGAATTTTTTGAAGGGTCACTTTCTTCTTCCAAGTGCCCTTCAGAAATG
Organism: Torreya grandis; assembly: GCA_037957365.1. NCBI lineage: Eukaryota > Viridiplantae > Streptophyta > Pinopsida > Cupressales > Taxaceae > Torreya > Torreya grandis. The sequence continues at coordinate 2,315,243 of JARHVA010002336.1, forward strand.
TTTTCAAGGGTCACTTTGGCTTAAAGTGTCCTTCAAAATTTTCTAAAGGGCCACTTTTATTCTTCCAAGTGCCCTTCAAGAAAGTTCTGAAGGGCCACTTTGCCTTAAAGTGCCATTCAAAATTTTCTAAAGGGTCAATTTCTTCTTCTAAGTTCCCTTTCAAAAAGTTCTAAATGGCCAATTTGCCTTAAAGCGCCCTTCAAATTTTTTTGAAGGGCCACTTTGCCTCCAAGTACCCTTTAAAAAAGTTCTAAAGGGCCACTTCCTTCTAAGTGTGCCCTTCAAAAAAGTTCCTAAGGGCCACTTCCTTCTAAAAGTGCCCTTTGAAATTTTTTTAAAGGGTCACTTCCTTTTGAAAGTGCCCTTCAAAAAAAATTTGAAGGACCAAGCCATGACCTTTGTAAGAAATATGAAGGAATTGTTGCAGACAAAAAGTCTAAAATAATTATTTTGGAAAGTTGAAGACAAAAGGCCCAAAGAAAGACATGAATAATTCTTTCAGAGAAAAAAATATGAACTAATTCCTTTAGAAAAATTATCCGAAAGAATTGCTTCAAGAAAATTGTCCATGGGGAATTTGGCTAGGATAAGAGCCTGAAGACATAAGGTTAGAGAAGATCATAGATAAAGCCCATGGAAAATCATTTCCTGAAGCCCATACAAAGCCTTTCCTAAAGCTCATAGCAATGCTTTTCAAGAAGCACACAATAATGCCTTTTAGATCTAATGACTAATTTCTAATAGGCAAATTGATAGTGCAAATTAATGATTCAAGTCATTCTGGATGGCCAATGGAAAATTCAATCATTATGCACATGGATTATTAGTTAGTCCTCTCCAAGGCTAATGGTGAGAGAGCTCACATCACCATTGATTGATCAAGACCTGTGCCATTTAATGATGGCCAATCATGAAGAAAGACAAAGCCAAACAAAATATAACAAGACAAATCTGCAACATGTGTGCAACCATTTTGATGCTATGACTTAGCTAAGAATATCCTTTTTCTATTGGCATGAATTTGAGAGAGCAAGCTAGATGCATAACAACTCTTGATGACATGAATAAATCAAATGACCCAAGAAATCATCCTTAGTGAAAATAGTTATAGCTCAAGATGTTGATAGGAAACAAATTGTTTCCTCTCTTTGGTGTTAAAGGTTTCCCTCTCTCTCTTCCTTATAGGTATATATACAACCCATTGGCTAGTGTAAAAAAGAGGAGACCAAACAAAGTATGGCAAATCCCTGCTAGATTGGTGTCATATTTTTCCTTTGAGCACTAGTACAATCTTTTCTTTTCAAGTTTTGAACATTTACCTGAGTGTAGAAGTGATGTACAGTGACAACATATGATGATTTTCCATCATTCTATCCTCTATCCTTTACACCTGAGCAAGATTTATGGATCTAATAGGACATCTAGAGTGTGTTTATGTGTATGGAACTATTGTAAGTGTTTAATTGTTCTTAAATGTACAATTTTCCTTTTAGTTCATTCTCTTACTATTCTTTCATGCATCTCACCTTTATATTGAAATAATAATGTTAGAATCTTTAGAAATTTAAAGAGAGTCATTTTGTTTTGTTGTATTGTGCACCAGTATGTGACCTTCATGTGGAATAAAACCTTGGTGTATCACCACTCTTAGAATAGGATTTCCTTTTCTATAATTTTCTAACCCTTTTCCCTTTAAACAAGCTAGTTTAGCAGAGATTGTCTTACAAAGACATATACAGGGAGCTAGCCCTTTCAATCTAGAGGTCTATTTCCTCCATAGGCATACCCATAATCTTGGAAATGTTACAATGTTTCCCAAATTTGGGAGAGGACTAAACACTCTCTTTTAGGGTGTGAGATTTGGAGATAAAAGGTGTTTTATTCTACAAAGTTTAAATTTCCTCTTGTCAGCGATATTGAAATTTTCATTGTGTTTATTTTCTTATAATACCTCATTTATGACCTTTTTCGTCTCATTATATCTCCTCATGATGTCATCTTAGCTTTATAGGGTCTGTAAGTGTCATAAGGTGATATAGGCCTTCTAGGCCTAAAATAAGCTTATAGGCCAAATATGAATTTTGAGATTCAAGGAAATTTTATGAGGGTATGAATGTCAAAACATATCATAATATATTATTTACACTTGTTTATTATGTTATGAAACTATCTCAAAAGACTCAAATCCCAATCTTGCTCCTCTCTCAAGTGGTTACATGTATGTTTAACTGTGCCTACCTATGTGTTTATGAAGTTTTGATGACTAATAGGTTCTAATATATGTCTAATTTAGTTTAGAAACATATATAATATTTTATCATATGAATAAAAATAATTTTTGTAAGCCTTTATCCTTTCAAGTAATTGAGCCTGTGTAACCCTTGATCACTGAGTCTACTTATTAACCCTATTTATATTAATATTTATTCTTCATTTTAGATTTTAATGTAATTATAATATTATATTTATCTTTTAAAATGTACTTTATGCCTTGAAACAATGTGACCCACATGGATTTCATCACTCCTAGCATAGTATATAGGCCTGCTTGCTTATGTTAGCCCTCAAGGGCATGATTGGAATGAAAGTTAAAAAATGAATCAATATATTAAGGTTTATAAATATTTATACTCACCTTACATACCTACAAAAATCCCACATGAGGTTGAAATCAAGTTTTATACCTATAGATCTTCAAGAAACTCTCCTAGCTCTAATGGTGACTACCAACAAACATGCAAATGATTGAGTAAAATTATGAGTAATTATACAAATATTAAGACCTTAAAAATGGAATTATAATTTTTATCATGTTATAATGACCATTATTATCAATTTGGAGGTTTTATTTGACCTGTAGATGCTTCAAAGTCATCATTTTTCCTAAAACTGGTAACTAGGCATTGACTACTTTGTACTTGATTGTGTGGATGCATGTTTGATATTTTAGGATGATTTATAGTATTTAATAGGCTATGAATTTATATTTCAACAGGTTTTATCATTAATTGGTTACCTTTTACCCTTATGTAACCTATGGCACAACATATTTCTTCAAGAAACTTCAATATGACTGCCTCTAACACTATTGTAGGTGATCCTTGGGAAATTTTGAAATGTTTGGTATAAATTCCATGATGATATTATGATTTATTGAATCCCAAAGTAATTAAAACATTCCAAGACACTTTAAACCTTCTTATCTCTTCTTGAGCATATCCAGTCTTCAAACATTGTTTTTAGGCTTTACATAGTCCTAATTCCATACAAGGTCTATGTACTATATCTTCATAAGTTGGCATTGTTTTAGTGTTATTTATTGAGGATTGGATATTTAAATTTTTAAATTGGATTGAATTTTTAATTTCACAAGTATCCTCCTTACATTTATTGGTTTTGAGTTTCACCTTGAGAACTATGGATGTATGAGTGGAAATGACCACCTAGTATGGTTGTAAGTGGTCATTTCATGAATTTTATCTTGATTGTTGCCTTTCTTGGTTAACCCTATTTATCTTATTTACCCTATTCATGATTAGTATTTCTTATTAAACCTCCATTTCATTATGTAACTCTATCATATGACCATTTTTCTTATCATTCTCTTTTTGCTTGGAAGTAGACCTATGTCTAGAAGGCCATATGTGAACATTTTATAGTTTAACACTGACTGTAGCTTATCTTGATAAATTTATTCATAATATTTGGCCTTAGTCAAATATTTATTATTATTATGAACCCTCCATCCTATCATTAAACTATTTATAAACCACTTTTCTCTAATCCTTTTCACAAACTTTGGAGATAAGCCTATACTTTCATGTTTATAGGTGGATAATGAGGTGGTAACCCTTTAAATAGGGGTGTCATTTGAAACATATATTTCTAGAAATTTTCATATTATTAAATATTATCTTCAAACCCAAGAATAAAACCTCATGAATACTAAATACATGACACTCATTTTCATAGTCTTGGACTTGGTGGAGTATTGTCATACTTTAACCCCTTCAAACCCTGTTGTAGGTATTTGTTTTACATGAAAACATGTCTCAAATTGAGTTTGATATTTCAAGGCCATAAATTTTGTCTTAGTTTCATGAAAATTAATTTTTCATACTTGTTACCTCCTTAATAAATAATCTATCCTTTTGAAAATAGACTTTTCTCCTCATAAACTTGACTATGTGTGGAAATCTAGCATTCATACAGACTGTAGAAGGGTTTCAATGCTTGGATTTGATACTAAAAAACCTCCAAGGCCACTCTAAATTTCTCATTATTCCTTTAAATGTTTTTATTAAGTTAAAACTCTCCCTCATATTTCAATCTCCTTCTTGTTTGCACCTTTGGTTTCTTCTTCTTAGCATGACTATAAATGGAGGTTGATTGTATGCTTGTATGGACTGTGGCATGTATAGACCCTGACAAAGTCCTCAAAATAGTATTTGTGAACTTATAATTGATACATGTTAGATTGAGAATATATTTTTTTCAAATAACTTCAATAGGAAATCTTCTATCCCTTCTCTACTTTGCACTCTCATGAGAAATCCTTGATGATTGTAGATAGTCATTCTACCTCAATTTAGCATGGTTTATCAATCCCACACAATAATTGTATGGCCATGATGATCTAAACACTCTTTTTCTTTCATTGGTAGTGGATTAATGAGATATAAATGAGTATAAAATGGTGATGATGGTAAAGGAAGATGGAAAACCATGAATGGAGGGGAAAAGGAACTTTGTTATAGTGAGAAATGGTAGTGTAAGATAGTCAAGATGGAGATGAACCAAGATAGAGGTGAAAGCGGACATGAAGAGTATTCCAAGACCATTTTTAGGGTTATAGGAAAGCATGATCATATCTTATACCATACCTATCAATTTGGAGGCCTTTGAAGGAGAATAATATGCTAAAATTGAAACCTACGAGTCTACTAAGATCCTTAACAAGTGCTAAGAAACCTTAAATTATGCTAAACAATGACTTTTTGAGAAATATTGAGAGCCATTAATGGATTATTGATATAAAAAAATTAATAAACCTTTGTGAATATTGAATGAAAATATATAAATAGGAGGGAGACCTTCTCAGACAAGAATCCAACCAAACTTTGAAACCCTTTCTCTCTCCTAAAATGTACAATTCTTCTTCATCTACTTGTAGACTGTAGAATTTCATTACTTTATATTATTAAGATCTATTTGACCCTCACACATGTGAAAAAAAACTAATTTATTCCATGGAAAGGTGAATTATGTTATGAGAATATCCATAATCTTGAATTTTTTTCCCATGATGCCCTAATGAAGAGAAATTTAGGAAAACTGACTACTTGCTTGGATGAAAGAGACATGATGAGTGCATTAACTTCAAAGGGATGGTTCATGAAGGTGAGAGGACCAAATTGATAACCAGTTAACATAATATAATCTCTATAATACTACTTTATCTAACCAAAATTATAGACCTTGATTTTCTCTATCATGACATTACCACCTGTAAACATGAAGGGCTCTTGCTATGTGTAAAAAAGCAAGGTGAATGAAGGGAAACATTTTTGGGCATGTTTTAAATACTTTTGACTTAAAATTATTCTATAACACCTACTATTCCCTCCTCTTCCCTCTCTTAATTTTTTTTGTACATAATGAGTTGTGTAATTTCATGCTTTGCATGTAAAATACATGAAATAAACTTTTTCCTTACAATTTATCCAAACTTAAGTCTTGAAATACCCATTTTAGGGCATGATAAGGAAAACTATGAGGAAAAAAACGTGTTATAACAATTAATAAGAATTTTAGCATATTTTTATGGGTAAAATTGTCACGTGTGAGCCCTTTAGAGGCCTTTTCAAGCTTAAACTTGCATAAAATGTGTTTTCAGGGCATGAAACTTTGAATAAATATAATGACATTAAAATGAAAGTATTTGAAGGTATTTGGGATATTTTATTGGCCTTTTGACTCATAATTTATCATTTAAAGACCAAAACTTATCTTTTTTAGGCCAAAATACATGTTTTTACAAGGAGATTTAACACTGAAGAGTCTCATAACAGCACTATGAAAAGTTTTGAATTATATGGGTTGGTATTTGGCCTAGAAATAAAAATTACCAAAGTTATCATGTTTAGTTGGTGTGAATTCAAGACAGACTATAATTGGTCAAGAGCATGATGGGGTACCATATTCAATTCAAGTAGTTTCCTCAATAAGCATAGCGTTGTCATCTTGTAAATGATATGGTGAATTAGGTAAAGAGGAAATAGGATTTGATTTAGCATCAATATTAGTGATGAAGTTATTGAAATAAAGGGATTTTTATTTGAAATTCCAAATTTTATGATGTTTTTAAGGGATTTGATGTTCTCAGGCATGAATCAATTCAATAATGGATTCATCACTAGTCAAAGTGGGAAGATGACTATAATACTCAACATCTACTTCAAGATAAAGAATTTGATTACCATGGTGATCATATTAAGAATGCATTTAATGTACATATGTGGCATTGGCATCTAATGTAATATTGGGAGTAGGGGAGTAGGGGATTAAGGTTGATCAAATTGGGTTAGTTAGTCATTAGCTTCATTGATAGGGGAAGAATTAGATACAAGGGTTGAATCTATAGGTGGTATGGAAGATGCAAGAATTAGCAAAGGTTTGAAAGGTAGGACTTGTTCTACCACCCAATGCATATCACAAGAGGTACATGACATTCAAGAGTTAACTCAGCTATAGTTGAAATGTCATGAACATCACAGTTAAAAGCATGTATTTTGGCTAATTTTTTTAATAATGTTGAACATCCAAGTCTCAGAATTGAGCTTGGGTCATGATGTATTTATCATCATAGGTTGGAGATATTGTACATGCTTAAGATTCATGAGGAGTTTTAGAAAGAGAAATATCTAAATCACTAAATTTGCATGGAGACATTATTAAAGGATCTTAGAATAATTTGGCCACTGTATAATGATTGCATGTGAAGGCATATTTTGGGTAAGAGGCATCTTGAGCATTGTATATAAGGGAAATTAGTTATCTCATCAATGAGAGGAATGGTGCGATCACAAGGTAATAAAGAAGGAGGAAGCCACTCTAATATATATGGAGGTAGCTTAGTAGTGTTGCAATTGTGTTTCATGTCATTAGGTTCATCATCATTTGAATCATCAAGAGTGACATGCAAGTCTAGATTGATGTTTATGAATTTAGGTAAGGGAGCATTATTGATGATTAGTATGGTAAGAATGCGATATTGATATTTAGGATTAGGAACTTGAATACTCTAAGGGTTGGGATCAACCTCATGTTTATTAATTTTACCATTATGTAATAACTTGATATATTGGCTACCAAAATAGGTGATAGCCATTCATTCTATGAGTCCATGGTCATCTTAAGTTTACATTGCAAGATAAGGGTAAATAAAGGACATAATCTTAGTTTGTGTTATCCCTGAATTTAGTAGGCTCAATTCATAGAATAAACCCTACAAAACTTGTCTATTTCATATCCCATGAGCTCTAATCACACAAAATGAGGCTAATCATTACCTCTTTGTGTTTTTTTTCCTTTGAAAAGTTAATTTTTTAAAGAAATTTCTTTTTGGTACAATTCAAAGAAAATTCTCTGAACTACACTTTTTCTAGTTTGGTGCGTATTAGAGAATTTTCTCCAAACTACACCATGAAGTGTACTAGTGAAAAAAATATGTGATATTTCACAGTCTAATTTTTTGGTGCAGGAGCACTATTTTTCTCCAACTTTCCACATGAAAGTTTAGAGTTTTTCTCCACTCTTACACCTAGGCCCAACACTACATTGGTAATTAATTTTTCATTAATTACCCTCTTATATATATTTTAACCTATGTAAATTCATTTTTGCCATTTGTCTTTGCATTTTCATGTTTGATTTCACTTCTTCTCATTATCCATGATTTTTTGTTTTCATCAATTCTTCATACCCTAGGGTTCTTTGTCATCATCTATTTTTGTGGCATCTCAGGTAAAATTTTGTATTTCCTATTGTTTTTGTTATTTTTTGTTCCTTTTTATTTCTTATTTCTTCATGTCTTCTTTAAATTTTTTTGTTTTTCACTCAAAAACCCTAAATCTCTTGGTTTATTTTAGAGAATTTTATCCAAAAGGCACCAAGGGACATTTTTTAAATACATTTCATCATCAGGTGCACTTCAGAGAAAATTCTTTGAAGTGCACATTTCTTCAACCGATGCACTTCAAATAAAATTCTCTAAAGTGAATAGATCATCATCTCAATATAATTTGAATAAAATTCCTTTAAGTACATCATTTATCACCTTTTCAATGCACTTCAGAGAATTTTCTCTAAAGTGCACATAGTCTGATGCACTTTCGAGAAAATTATTTGAACTGTATATTACATGCCTTCTGGTGTACTTCAAAGAAAATGCTTTGAAGTGCATGTTATCCCCATTTTTGGTGTAGTTCATTAAATTTTATTATAACTATACCAAAACCAACACCTGGTGTAGTTCAAAGAATGTTCTCAAAACTACACTTTTTACCAAAATGAGAAAAAATGCTAACTCTAGAGAAATTAAAATTCTCTTTTGCAGATACTTGATCAATGTTAGAAGATTCTCCAACTAAGAGGATAATTAATTATAAATTTCAAGGTGTAGTTATAGCATCTAAATAGATTATAATGTAGATCAAATTGGAGATATAAAAATTAGACATGTTGACATGGCCAAATTCTTACAAATGTTAGGTAGAGACCCCATTACCCCACATATTTAGCCTATTCTTAACAACAAGATACATCTAGCAGCTACATTTCCTATGTCATCTCAAGATCTAAAGTTTATCTTAACAGTTGATGCTCACTTTGATAAGAAAACTAGATTGGTCAACGATGTCAGTGGAAAAGTAGTAATTAGATTGGATGCAAAATATTTTGATAAATTTTTTCATCTTTTAGACATTGAAGAATATTTAGATATAAGTGTGACAACATCCCAAGAATATTATCACATAAATCTTGAGAAATGCAAAATCCACATTAATGAAAATTAGCTGAGGACACCAAGGCATACAATTGTAAGATGGCCAAAAAAAATTTACCAATGTGAATTTATGGACAAAATAGGAGATTTAATCACTCTCCTAGGTAGGGTCAAAGTTCTTCCCACATCAAATATCTTTCAAGAATTTATGTATCACTACATTTCTATAATTAAGAAAAATAAACAAAAAAATTATTGGGGAAGTTAGATTAGTGATGCCATATGCCACCAACTTTCTAAAGTAAGTTCTTCTCTCAAGTTCTATATGACTTCTTATCTGGTATATGCCACAACTTGCATGAGGACTTTTCCAAGACTAACTAGTGTTTTTGAAAGGAATAAATTTCATGTCTATGAGTATTATCCATAGTTGACCCTCAAAGAAGGTATCAAACATTTTAGAAGAGTTAAAGATGCATTCTTCTACCAATTCATTTGTATTTTTGATCAAGAATTAGAGAAGAAAAGGGTTTTAGATCTGGCATGGGCAATAGTGAATATGATTGGTTGCATTTTCCTTTAGTTCCTAACTTTCACCTACATTAGGGTAGGTGGATTTACTGAACAATATTACATGCTACCTAAATACCTAGGTGATAAATTTATTTTAATGGAGATGTGCAGACAAATGATGACCGTACACAAGAAGCAATCAAATACACATAAAAGAGGATTCAAGTTTCCTATAAGCATTGGTCGATATACCAATTGAACTACTCCCAAGGCTAAGAAAATGAAAACTGAGATGAAATGGATCACCCTTAACAGGTATAAAATTAGAAAAGATTTTCATTATAGAATGCTGAAGGAAAAGTTGAATGGTAATTATGTTCATGTGCACAAGATTTAAGATATTTTGGTAGAATAAATAATTGAAAGAGATGTAAGGATACTTGATTATAGTCATCTTACTACTAATCAAATTCAAGATCTACAATTAGCCAACATTCCAGTTGACCTCTCTAATGATGAGAATATATTGGATTCTTCATATGAAGGAAATCAAGTTGCTTCTAATCCTATTCCTTCAATCCAATGGTCCATAAAATAATGTACAGTATCAGAGAGAGATTTCAACCCATCTTTGTAAGAACTAATGTCTAATTTAAATCTAAAGGTATTAAACTAAAATATTCAAGACAGGGTTAGAAGAAGAATATGATGAAGACACTATAATGAAACATGAGGAATTAAGGATGAAGAATAAATAAGAGGCCTCCACATCCACTCAAAAACCATGATTTGTATTTGTAATTAAAGACAAGAATAAAGATAAAGAAACTAGTGATGAGAAGAGTGTTAAAATAGAGACACAAGAGAAACTAGATGTGAGTGAGCCACCATCTTAATCAACAATTTTGTAACCTTTAGTTTAGCAATATCTACAAGTTAAATCCACACAATCAAAAGTTCCTATGGTCGAATCCCCTCAATCAACAGTTTCTTAGGTGATATTCTCTAAAGTTCCTTCCATTATCACATATGTACCAATTGTTTTTATTCCCTCTCAAGTTGTTATTTTGGCTCCACCTTCTCCTCCTAGTGCCACACTATTTCAAGTCCCTTCCCAAGGTACTCTAGATCAATTTTTTGATTCTTTGTCTAATTTACCTAGTCCTAAAAAATCATTGGGATCCCTAACCAATCTATACTTCACTCAATAAGATATATAAAAATTCATATCTACATCTTCTACTAAAATTACAACTCAATCTCCTATCACCCCAATGTCAAAAATATCATTAGACCTAAAAGTAAAATTCATGCCAACCCAAAACCCACAAATAATAACCACTATTCCATTAGTGTCAACTCCACTATCAAATACCTTTACCATTCCACTTACATCAAAAACCATTGTTCCTCCTAAAAAATCACAATCCTTGGTTTATTCTTCATAAGAAGACTCATCTGCTCTTTCTCCATAGCTAATTTCTCAAACACTTAAGAGGAAGAAATAGGTTGTTTTGTCTGAAGATTTTGATATTGGTCAACTTGTCCTAATAAAGTCCAAAATGACAAAGAAGGACAAAACTACTTCAAGGGTAATTTTTGAATCTGGGCATAAGCATGATGAAGTTATAGTGCCTCCCAAAGCTAGAAACATTAAAGATATCCAAGCATTTGAATATGCACTAGGACAAATATATCTCATGAAACAAACTCATGAAGGCGTAAAGGAATATTTACAAGTAACAATGGCTTCCTTGATCAAGAGATATGATAAAGATAAGAAAGTCAAAGATTAACTCAAAATACAAGTGGAATAGTTGACTTTCATTTTACTAAAAATCACTCAACCTTCTGAGTCCATTGATCCTATTGTGTATGAAAATACTAAAAGAACTATTCAACTTGAAAAAAAATAGGTCTCAGGGTCATGCAATTAATGCTTGGGTCGAAAGGTTAAAAACACAAGGTACTCAAATGTTGAATTCTACTATTGAAGTTTTGAAGAACTTAAGTGAAGTAAAATTAGAAATTCAATAAACAATTAAGGTACTCACTCAAGATTTGGAGTTGACTAACAAAGATATTGATACATGGAATCAAATTTGCTAATTGAAACTGGAGCTATTGGTTGAGTAGAAGATCATTCCAAATAGGAAAATGTTTATTGAATATAGGGAGGCCATGAAGAATTAAAAACAAATTCTTGATAATTTGATTAAATATCTAGAAGAGGTTAAAGATATGTGTGATAATAAGATATTAGATATTATAGAGATAATTGGAAAACTCCCTTGCCAAGTTAGGAATGATTCTTAGGAAATTCTTCCTGTGGAGGTTATTAATAAAGAATTTACATCATTTCTCTAAGAAAAGGATGAGACAGGTACTTTCACACTAGACTCCATCGATGAATTTATAGAATTTCAGGTCATCTTCAATAAACTAAAAATAATCATGGACAAGAGCAAGGATATCCTTGTTAACTTAGAAGATTTAGTTACAAGGGTACTTGTCCTATCCAAGATTAAATCTATCCTAGATAACAATGAATTCCAAGATGTTTTGAAAAAATATGAGGAGTTTCTAGAAAATAATAAAAAGGAAGAAATTCATGTGTCTAAGGATACTTAGTTTGTTTTTGTAAATTTTCATGTGTAATTTTGTTTTGTGCATTTTTCATGTGGGAAAAGTACACAGTCCTAAGTCAAATATGACTCTATTAATGAATAAATCAATGTAATTATGTTATTTCCTATTTTTATTCATAGATCCTTTCTATAAATAGGAGGATGCTCTTTTTCAATTGACCACCAATTTTTATAGAAGTGAAGTGCTACCAAAATTGATAAACAATATTGAAACTTTGTATTCAAATTGTAAATCTTTTATCAATCAATATATGAGAAAGCAAGTGAACTTTCAATCTTTGAGTTGAAATAAATTTTGTTTGTATTAGATATGTTCTTATGTATTTTACATTACATTTTCCTATGTAATTAATTGAAACATGGTGTGAATTTCTATAAATCAAAAGGTTCCAAGAAGCTGATTTTGAAGTCTTTGAACTGCAATATCATTACTGGGTTTGTGTTCATCATTGAAAGTGAATTACTAAGGAGACTTTGGGCTGATATTTATCTTCATTGATAATTTTAATCTTTGTTAGAAATAAGGTGAAGACTTTGGGCTGCAGTTTATTCTATCTTTTAAGTTTAATCTGCTAGTATTATTCTTGTTACTCTTTTGGTTAACAAATGTGAATATTTGTTATATTTGGTTCATAAAGTGATCTTAGAGCTTCAAAGAATATCACAAATAATGGAAGAAATTTTGTGATTAAACATAAATTTTGAAAAAAGAGAATTGGATGCTATGACAACACCCACTATGATAAAATTATTGTAAATAAGTGTAAATAATTAAGTGTTGTGTTAGTTAAAAATAAAAGGGAGCCTCCCCTTGCTTAGAGGATAGATTTTTTCATCATACTATGGCTGCAATCACCATTTTTTATCATTTTTTTGTTAACAAAATATTCACCCAACAGTTTTTGGTGACTCCACTGGGGAAATGGGTATTCAACCTAGTTATACACTCACTTGGTTCATATAAGATCAGTACCTTATTCTTTGCCACTATTTCACTGTAGTTAATCTCTTTTATTTTTGAGTGCTTTCACATTCTATCAAAAAAAGCTACACTCATGGTAGAAGGGTAGTAGGATTCATTGATCCAACTTTTGAGTTATTACAAAAAAATAACTTTGATCTTTTATCGACACGTGAAAGGTCACCTCTTCAATGTACAAGAAGATTTCCACATACAAATACAAGATATCCTATACCAGGAGAAGATTCCAAAATTCATATATTTTTTCCTATTTTACATTTACTAATGTTTATAATACCTCCATATAATCCACAAAGGATGGAAGCTCAAGGTCCATGGGGTAATGAATTTGGCACCACCATCACATGAACTACCTCATCCCTCACCAAAAAAAATTCCTAAGCTTTATGGTGATGGTAAGAAACATCTAGATGAACATATTACTACATTCTACATTGCATGTGTAGTTATTGGAGTGGAACATGAAGATGTTTCTATAAGGTTGTTTATAGAAACACTCAAAGGCATTACTGTTGATTGGTTTTATCATCTTGTAACTAGTCCTACCACTAATTAGAATATACTCATGACTAAGTTTGAGGTAAAGTTCAAGCCTATAGAATATGTTCATACCTTGTTGGCACAGCTTACATAAATGAATAAAGAAGCACATGAGCCTATGTATGAGTTTATGGAAAAGTTTAATAAGTTAAGGAATAGGATTTTGGTGGTTTATCAACCTACACCTAAGAATTTTAAATGCTTATTCATCAATTCTCAACTATCAAAAGTGAGTTTTCTTTTATGAAGAACAAATCTAGCTAATCTCGATGCTGCTCAAAGTTTAGCCACTAAAGTAGATGATTGAATCCTAGTAGGAAAGGAGAGAAATAATTAAATCAAGTCTAGATCCTTCCCCCACTTTATATTATATTAACAACATGGATACTATGATTCAAAAGTTAGCAAATGAATTTCTTGCACTTAAAAAAAATGTCTCAAAGCATATCTTTTCCTTCATACAAAGATGTTCCTAGGAGAACATATCTGAACTATTCTAACAATGCTGCTAGGAATCAAAATCAGAATAAACTTCCTCCAACATAAGAAAAGCTTAAATTAGAAGCATATTTAGATAATGTAGTAGTCAATTAGCTAAAACCAAAAAATGATGATGTTCTAGAATTAGAATGCATTCAAGAAGAAGATATTACTCCTTTCACCAAAAATGAAGGAGAAGCTGGTGACTCTGATATCAGGTTTCTAAACTTTAAAGAAGAAGAATTTGAACAAGATAAAGATACACATGGTTATTCTTATGTCATTTTCACTTGTTTTCAAAGTTAGCTGAATCAACAATGTAATGTTGATAAAATAAAATCTAAGGATAAACCACGAAAGGAGGTTAAAATTTCCAAAAGAGTAACTCCTTTTCTAGTTCAACCAAAGGATAGGGTGGTAGATAAACAAGTAAGTACTCCTCATAATTCTACCTCTTCTCCTTCAACATCTAGATCTAGTGCCCAAAACATGAAACCTGAAAATAAAAATGTTTTGTTTTCCTCAGCTACCCCATATCCAGATTTTGATATCATTAATCATGCCAAGAAGACTAAAATCCAAATGTCAAAGGCATAATACCTCCAATGAAACCCCAATCAATTTGAAATATTGGAAAATTTTGTAAAAATCAAAGGGATCAATTCTAATCAGACTTTAGCTAAGAGTGTACCAATTGATCCTAATCCAAAATCAAAGAAAAAAAATTGGTGTAACTCTTGCACCTAATTTTGAAAAAATATAACCTTTCTATATTTCCTTGTTTGTCAATGGTTATAAGCTCAGTAATTGTGTTATTTATTTGGGTGCTTTTGGTAATGTGATGCCTACCAAGGTGACCACTACCTTGGGGTTAACCTTGACAAAGACTTTTGGTTATTGCTTCTCAATGAAAACCAAAAAAGTACCTCTTATAGGCCAAATCAAGGATCCATAATTTGTATTTGCTACATTTCTAAACAAAAATATCAAAATGATAGTTATAGTGGCTGATGTTCTAGCCTCATATGGAGTTTTATTGGGACATAACTTTTGCAAAGATTTTAGAGGAAAAATCAATATGGATTGGTCCAAAGCTAGGATACCTGTTAAGGGTGTTATGTAAAAACTTCACCTAGAAAATTAAGTGAAGTACACTGTAACAAAGATAGAAGACCCAAAAGCTTAGATCCTCTTTGAAACCTCTAGAATGGGCACATATTTATTAAATATAGATGAAGATCCAATATCTTTAAATGATATTTAAAAAAATAGAAGAGTTTCCATTTTAAGATGAGGAGATTTTGAATTTTCACACTATTAAGGTTGAGAGTTCAAATGATGTTTGGACTTTGAAATTCAATGGTAGTTGTTCATCAACTAGATCTAGAGTCAGAATAGTTCTCATATCCCCAAAATGATTTTTTTTCCTTTCTCTTTCAAATTGAAATTTGATAATACTAATAATAATACTGAGTATGAGGCCTTATTGCTATAAATGGAAGTTGCACGAAAGAAAGGAATCAAAAATATTCATGCCCAATGTGATGCTAAGATAATCATTTGTCAAGTTAGGAACTTATATCAAAAAAAGAATGAAAGACTAAGGCATTATCACAATCAATTTTGGGATTGCATGGAAAGTTTTGATGTATTCAATATATTAGTATTTCTAAGAGAATACAATGATATCTCTAATTCATTGGCCATTTCAGCCACTCTCCTAATTCCTCACAAAGATTCTCAAGGAAACAAGTATACCATTAAGTTGGTTTTTCAACCCAATGTTTCTAACAATGTTAATCATTGGAATTTTTTTAATAATGATGAGAAATTCATCTCATTCTTGGAGAAGGTGGGAAATTTTAGTGAGTTGTGTTTTGAAGGAAGTGATTCCACTCCTCAAGAATCAATTTCTAAAGTTAGTGAGGAGACTAGATAAGAAATCTTACAGATAAAAGAGAATAAGATTCCCAAAGGGTTGGTATCTTTGGAAATACTTTTTGATAAGTATGATTTATTCATCAAACGTTAACAATCAAAATCTAATTCATTTGTAAAAATTGAGAAAGTTAATATAGGAATAGAAAGTGACCCCAAAATGATAAATATTGGGAAATATTGCTCATTAAAGGAAAGAGAAAATTTGGTGACTCTTCTACATTAGTACATTGATGTATTAGCATATTCATATGCTGATCTAAAATATTTTTGACCTAAGGAAAAGTAACATGATATTCCTCTCAATCCAAGATCTCAGCCTCACAAGAAAAAATAACAGCAGTATAATCTCAAAATAGCAGGTACTATCCTAACTAAAATTTAAAAGATATTAAATGCTCACATTATCTTTCCCATACATCACTCCACATGGATAGAAAATATTATTCCTATAAGGAAAAAAGATGGAGAGATCTGCATTTGTGTTAACTTCTAGAATTTGAATCAATTATATCTTAAGGATAATTACCCACTCCCATTAATGAATCAAGTATTGTAAACTATGACTGGTTTAGATTGTTGTCTATGCTAGACAGTTTCTTAAGATATAATCGAGTAGAGGTTCATGATGAATATCAACATAAGATAGCCTTCAATACTCCATGGGGTACTTTTGTGTATCATAAAATGCCTTTTAGATTAATCAATACTAGTGTTACTTTCTAGAGGGCTATGGATTTGGATTTTCAAGATATAATCGGTAAGTTCATTGTAGTTTACCTTAATAATCTAACCATTTTCTCAAAAAAGCATCAAGATCATTGTGACCATTTACAGTGAGTACTTGAAAGATGTGAACATGGGATATCTCTTAATCCCAAGAAGTCCATATTTGGGGTTACAAAAGGAAAACTCCTTGGAAATATTGTATCCGAAGAAGGAATCAAAATTTATCTAGATCAGGTTAAGTAAATTCAAAATTTTACTTTTCCATCAAGTAAGAAAGGAGTGCATTCTTTCTTTTATAAGGTTAAAATTTTGTGAAGATTTGTCCTTGATTTTATTGAAAAGACTTGCCACATTATTGATATAATGAAAGAAAAATCATCTTTTCATTAGAATGCAAAAGGATAAAATGCTTTTCATGAGATAAAGGAAGCCATTGCACTTGCTCTTGTTCTAGTTTTCCCTGATTATACCAAGAACTTCATTATGTATAGTTATGCTTCTGAGCATACCTTATCTACAATCTTGGTACAACCAAATGAAGAGGGGATTAAATCTCTTATATCATTCATGGGATACCCTTTAAAGGCTCATGAGCTTAAGTACTCATCCATAGAAAAACATGCATATGTGGTTGTGAAAGTAGTCAAGCATTTTAGGTACTACATCCTCAATTCTCATACCATTACATTAGTACCAGATTCTAATATTAAATCTATTTTGACTCAACAAGTGTTTGGAGGAAAAAGAGGTAATTGGATTGCTAAAATCCAAGAATATGATATGGAGATCAATCCTACCAAACTTGTGCTTGGAAATGGTTTGTTTCAACTCATGGAAAAGACCAATTTAGAAGAAACACTCAATAATGAAAGAGATATAGAAAATCTACCCACGGTCTTGCTTGTAAGTACTATGGATGAATGGTATTATAATATTGGTTACTTCCTCACATATGGAGAGTGTCCAAAACATTTATCCCACAAAGAGAAGAGGACAATCAATCTTAAGGATAAAAATTTCATCCTTTGGGATAACGGTTTATATAAGTGAAACATTTATGAAATCTTTCTAAGATGTGTAGACAAGGCATAACAAGGAAAGTTATTGGAATCTTTCCATGATTTAACATGTGGAGGACATTTTTGATCCCCTGTCATAGCTCATAAGATCTTGTGGGATAGATATTATTATCTAACACTTTTTCATGATGTATATGCATGGGTGTGTAAATATGAGAAGTGCCAATAGTTTGTGTGGAAACCTAAGTTAGTAGCCTTGCCTCTCAAGTCAATAGTTATTAAAGAACATTTTCAAAAATGGGGTATTGATTTCATTGGTGTAGTGAACCCATTAGCAAGTGTTGGTCATAGCTATGTTCTCATGGCTATGGATTACTTTACCAAGTGGGTGGAAGCAATTCCAACCAAACATGCCACTTCAAAGGTTGTTTTAATTTTCTTAAAGAGAATATCATTACAAGGTTTCGTGTACCAAATATAGTTGTAACTAATGATGTTGCTTGTTTCATATCCTATGAGATGAATTAGTTTTGCTTCGAATATGGGATTATTTTGTCTCATACTCTACTGACTATTTTCATTAAGGGAATAGTCAAGCTGAGTTGAGTAATAAGAATTTGATAACTATCATCAGGAAGTTGGTAGAATATAATCAGAGGACATGGCATAAAGCATTGTCTGATGCATTGTGGGCTGATTGTATTACTCCCAAATGAGCAATTGGTATGTCTCATTTTCAACTTTTGTATGGATTTAATGTTGAAATACCAATGACATTAGAGTTACCAGCTCTTAAATTGGCTAAAGTAATTGAAGATGAAACATTTTATAGCTCCTTGGACAACTGTATTACGTACCTTGTTGAGATATAGGAGCAATGTATAAAGTTAGTAGACCGTATTGTAGAGTATCAAGGTCACATCAAGGAAATTTTTGACAAGAAATATAAATCACGAGAATTTTGAGTTGGGATTCTAATCCTTTTGTGGGACAAAAGAAGAGAGCCAAAAGGAATGCATGGAAAATTTGATTCTCTATGGAAGGGTCCTTTTCTCATTTAAAATTTTAGTGGAGAACATAGTTTCTTCTTGGCATATCTGGATGGGACACCATTACTACTACCCTATAGTGGGCAACGTCTTAAGCTTTTCACTCATTAAAGTTCTAGATAAGTTTGTATATTTTATAAATATCTGTATATTCTTCTTTATTTTTGTGTTAGTCTCATCTTTTGCTGGACTCCATATCCTAATGGAGAAAGGCACTTAGAGTTCTAAGATTCTCTTTCCTTTAAGTGTTTCAAAAAATGCTTGAAGAAAATTCCCTAGTTAGAGCTAATTGTTATCTTTGAATTTAGTAGGCTCAATTCATGGGATAACCCCTATGAAACTTATCTATTTCATAGCCCATGAGATCTAAGCATGAAAAATGAGGCTAATCATTGCCTCTTTGTGTTTTTCTTTTACTTTTCAAAAGTTAGTTTTTTAAAGAAGTTTATTTTTGCTTTAGTTCAGAGAAAATTCTCTGAAATACACTTTTTATGGTTTCATGTGAATCAAAAAAAATTCTCCAAACTACACCATCGAGTGTACCATAAGAACAATTTTATAATATTACATAGTCTAATTTTTTGGTGCAAGAGTGCTATTTTTGTCTAACTTTACACATGTAAGTTTAGAATTTTTTCTCCACTCCTACGCCCAAGCCCACCACTATCGATAATTAATTTCACATTAATTACCCTCTTATATATATTTTAACCCATGTAAATTCATTTTTACCATTTGTCTTCACCATTTTCAAGCTTGATTTCACCTCTTCTCATTATCCTTGAGTTGTTGCTTTCATTGATTCTTCGTGCCCTAGGGTTCTTCGTCATCATCCATTTTCATGGCATCTCAGGTAAAATTTTATTTTTCTTATTTTTTAATCCTTTTTCTTTCTTCTTTCTTCTTTCTTCTTTATTCTTTCTTCTTTCTTCTTTCTTCATGTCTTCTTTCAAGATATTCAGTTTTCCCTTAAAAAACCTAACTCTCTTAGTTAATTTTAGAGAATTTTCTGTAAAAGGCACCAAGGGATGTTTTTTGTATACATTTCATCATCAGGTGCAATTCAAAGAAAATTATCCAAAGTGCACATTTCTTCATCCAATGCACTTCAGAGAAAATTATCTGAAGTTCATAGATCATCATCTCAGTGTACTTCAGAGAAAATTATTCAAAGTACATGATTGTTCACCTTTTTGGTGCACTTTGGAGAAAATTATCTAAAGTGCATATTACATGCCTTCTGGTGTACTTAGGAGAAAATTCTCCAAAGTGTATATTATCCCCATTTTTGGTGTAGTTCAAATAATTTTCTTTGAACTACACCAAAACCAACACTT
The DNA here is from genome assembly GCA_037957365.1 of Torreya grandis. NCBI lineage: Eukaryota > Viridiplantae > Streptophyta > Pinopsida > Cupressales > Taxaceae > Torreya > Torreya grandis. The sequence continues at coordinate 2,335,485 of JARHVA010002336.1, forward strand.
GATGCAGTTCAAAGAATTTTCTCCAAACTACACTTTTTACCAAAATGAGAAAAAATGCTAACTCTAGAGAAATTAAAATTCTCTTTTGTAGATACTTGATCAATGTCAAAAGATTCCCCAGCTAAGAGGATAATGAAGTATAAATTTTAAGGTGTATTTTCAGCATCTATAATATATTCCAATGTAGATCAAATTGGAGATACAGAGATTGGTCATGTTGACATGGCCAAATTCTTAAAAGGTTGGGAAAAGACCCCATTTCCCCACATATTTAGCCTATTATTAATAGTGAGATACATCTAGCAATTACATTTCCTATGTCAGCTCAAGATCTAGAGTTCATCTTAACAACTACTATTCAATTTGGCAAGGAAACTAGATCAGTCAAGGATGTTAGTGGAAGAGTAGTAATTAGATTGGATGCATAATATTTTGATAAATTTTTTTATCTTTAGAACATTGAGGAATATTTAGATATAAGTGTGACAATAGCCCAAGAATATTATGATAGAAATCTTGAGAAATGCAAGAGGCACATTAATGTAAATTAGCTGAGGATACCAAGGCATATAATTGTAAGATGGCCAAAAAAAATTTACCAAAGTAAATTTATGGAGGAAATAGGAGATTTAATCACTCTCCTAAGTAGGGTCAAAGGTCTTCCCACATCAAATATATTTCAAGAATGGATGTATCACTACAAATTTAAAATTAAGAAAAATAAGTAGAGAATTTATCAGGGAAGTCAAATTAGTGAGGCCATATGCCACCAACTTTATAAAGTAATTTATTCTCTCAAGTTATATATGACTTCTTATCTGGTATATGCCATAGTTTGTATGAGGGCTTTTCTAGGACTGACTAGTGTTGTTAAAATGAATAAAATTCTTTTTTATGAGTATTATCCACAGTTGACCCTTAAAGAAGGTATCAAACATTTTAGAAGAGTTAATGATGAATTATTCTACCAATTCATTTGTATTTTTGAATAAGAATTAGAGAAGAAAAGGGTTTCAAATTAGGAATGGGAAATAGTGAATAGGATTGGTTGCATTTTCCTTTAGTTCTCAACTTTAACCTATATCAGGGTAGGTGGATTAAATGAATAACCTTATATGCTACCTAATACCTAGGTGATAAATTGGTTTTAATGGAGATATGTAGACAAATGATGACCATACACAAAAAGAAATCAGATGCACATAAAGGAGGATTCAAGTTTCCTATAAGCATTGGCCAGTACACCATTTGAACTACTCCTAAGGCTAAGACAATGGAAATTGAGATGCAATGGATCACCATTAAAAGGTATAAAAGTAGAAAAGATTTTGATTATAGAATGATAAAGGAAAAGCTAAAAGGAAATTATGTTCATGTGCATAAGATTGAGGATATTTGGGTAGAATTTAGAACTAAATAAGATGTAAGGAGACTTGATTACATTCATCTTATTGCTTATCAAATTCAAGAGTTATAATTAGCAAACATTATAATTGACTTCTCTAATGATGATAATATATTAGATCCTTGATATGAAGGAAATAAAATTGCTTCTACTCCTATTCCTTCAATCCAATGGTCTATAAAAGAATGCACAACTATCAGAGAGATATTTTAACCCATCCTTGCAAGAACTAATGCTTGGTTATGATGAAGAAACTACAAGGAAATGAGAGGAATTGAGGATGAATAATAAAGAAGAGGCCTCCACATCTAATCAAAAAATAATATTTGTATTTTTAATAAAGGGAAGAAGAAAGATAAATAAGCTAGTGCTAAGAAGAGTGTTCAAATAGAGACATAAGAGGAACTAGATTTGAGTGAGGCACCATCTCAATCAACAATTTTTAAACCTCTGGTTTAGCAGTCTCTATAAGTTAAGTCCACACAATCAAAAGTTCTTATGGTTGAATCCCCTCAATCAATAGTTTCTCAAGTGACATTCTCTATAGTTCCTTTTATTAGCACATCTGTACCAATTATTTATGTTCCCTCTTAGGCTGATCTTTTAATTCCACCTTCTCCTCCTAGTGCCACACTCTTTTAAGTCCCTTCCCAAGGTATTCTAGATCAAGATTTTGATTCTTTGTCTAATTTACCTAGTCCTAAAAAATCATTGGGATCCCTGACCAATCTATACTTCACTCAACAAGATATATATAAGTTCATGTCTACATCTTCTACTAAAATTACGACTCAAGCGCCTATCACCCTAGTGTCAAAAATATCATTAGACCCAAAATTAACATTCATACCAACCCAAAACCCACTAATAATAACCACTATTTGATCAGTGTCAACTTTGATATTAGATACCTCTACCATTCCACTTACATCACAAACCATTATTCTTCCTAAAACATCATAATCCTTGGTTTCTTATTCTTAAGAAGACTCATCTCCTCTTCCTCCATGGCTAATTTCTCAAACACCTAAGAGGCAAAATAAGGCTATTTTCCTTGATGATTTTGATCTTGGTAAACTTGTCCCAGTAAATCCCAAAATGATAAAGAAGGCCAAAAATACATCAAGGGTAATTTTTGAATCTAAGCATAAGTATGATAAAGTTGTAATGCCTCCAAAAGATAGAAACATTAAAGATATTCAAGCATCCAAATATGTAGTGGGATGGATAGATCTCAGGAAACAAACTCATGAAGGTGCAATAGAATATTTACAAGTAGCAATAGCTTCCTTAATTGAGAGATATGATAAAGATAAGAAAGTTAAAGATCAACTCAAAATATAATTGGAATAGCTAACTTCTATTTTAATAAAAAAACACTCAACCTTATGAGTCCATTGATCTTGTTGTGCATGAAAATACTGAAAGAGCTATTCAAATTGAAAAAAAAATTGGGTCTCAAGGTCATGCAGTTAATGCTTGGGTTGAAAGGTTAAAAACACAAGGTAATCAAATGTTGCATTCTACTATTGAATTTTTGAATAAATTGAGTGAAGTAAAAATAGAAATTCAGCAAATAATTAGGTCACTCACTCAAGATTTGGAGTTGACTGAAAAAGATATTGATACATGGACTCAACTTTGTCGATTCAAACTGGAGCTATTAGTTGAGCAAAAGATCATTCCAATAGGAAAATTTTTATTAAATACAAGGAGGTCATGAAGAAAATAAGAAAGGTTCTTAAGAATCTGATTAACGATGTAGAAGAGGTTAAAAATATGTGTGATAATAAGATATTAGATCTTATAGAGATAATTGGAAAAATCCCTTATCAAGTTAGGAACGATTCTCAAGAAATTGCTCCTATGGAGGTTGTTACTCAAGAATTTACATCATTTCTCTAAGTAAACTTTGAGACAGGTACTTTCACACTGGACTCCATCAATGAATTAATTGGATTTCAGGTCATCTTCAATAAACTACAAAGAATCATGGATAAGAGAAAGGATCTCCTCGTTAACTGAGAAGATTCAATTACAATGGTACTTGTCTTATCCAAGGGTACATATGGAATATATAACAATGAATTGCAAGTCATTTTGAAGAAATATGAGGAGTTTCTAGAAAAAAATAAATATAAGAAATTCTTGTCTAAGGACACTTAGTTTTTTTTATAAATTTTCATGTGTAATTTTGTTTGGTGCATTTTGCATGTAGGAAAAGTACATAGTCCTAATTCAAATAGGACTCTGTCAATGAATAAGTCAATGTGATTATGTTTTTTTCCTATTTTGTTCATAGCTCCTCTCTATAAATAGGATAATGCTCTTTGTAAATTGACCACCAATGACTATAGGAGTGAAGTGCTACCAAAATTGTAAGTAATATTGAAACTTTGAATTCAAATTATAAATATTTTTTCAATAAATATATGAGAAATCAAGTTAATTTTCAATCTTTGAGTTGAAATAAATTTGTGTTTTATTGGAGATGTTCTTATATCTTTTCCATTACATTTTCTTGTGTAATTAATTGAAATGTGATTTTAATTTCTATAAATCAAAAGGTGCCAAGAAGTTGATTTTGAAGTCTTTAAGCTGCAATATCATTAATGGGTTTGTGTTCATCATTGAAAGTGAATTATTAAGGATACTTTGGGCTACCAGTTATTCTTCATTGATAATTTTAATCTTTGTTAGAAATAAGGTGAAGACTTTGAGCTACATTTTATTCTATATTTTAAGTTTACTTTGATGGTATTGTTATTGTTAATCCTTTGGTTAACAAATCTGAATATCTATTATATTTGGTTCATCAAGTGACCTTAGATTTTCAAATTATATCACAAAGAATGGAAGAAAGTTTGTGATTAAACATCAATTCTAAAAAAAGAGATTTGGATGATATGACAACACCCACTATGATAAAATTATTGTAAATAAGTGTAAATAATTAAGTGTTGTGTTAGTTAACAATAAAAGGGATCCTCCCCTTACTTAGAGGAGAGATTTATCTCATCATACTATGGCTACAATCACCAATTTGTTATTATTCTATTATTAACCAAATATTCACCCAATAGTTTGAATGGTCTTAGGCCTGATAGTAAGGGGAATCCAAATAAAACAAAGTGGATTTTGACTCATTTTATCAAATCCATGATAGGTTAGGTGGGTTTTCTTGAGATGATCCTTTTTATATCTAAGTTATTGGATGAGCCATAAATATGTCACATTAATACTAGACCCTACATCAACTAAAACTTTATGAATAAGGGTGGTATTAATGGCTATTTTAATGAATAGGGGTGGATCATTAGCATGAAAAAGGATCTCACCATTAATCAAGTATTCTTAAAAGAATTCAATGGAAGGTATTGAAAAAGGACAAATGGATTCGATGGTATGCACATTGGTAGTTTGAGGTTCAGTATAGGGTGTTTCTTATTATATAGAATATGGGTCTTTAATTTATTTTAATTTTCACATGAGGAACTTACAATGATAAGGGGAGGTGTGAACTAAATCCATAAGATTAATCTAAAAAGGTATGGAGTTGAGATATTCTAATAATTTCTAATGAGATTTAGAAGAACTAGTGTAAGGTTTGGAGGGTAAGGCATATTTCAAAGGAATGGAAGTGGTTCATGTTTCAGAATAAGGAGATGGTTGCTCATTAGCTTCCAAATCTATGAGTGGTTTAGTATCTTTTATGAGTTTTTCTTATAAATATGGCTTCTTAGGTTGAGTGACATGATCTTTGTGAGCTATTTTATGATGATGACTGACCTTAATTATATTAACATATTAAGAATTATTTTATTGTTAGTCATAGTCAACATCAATAACACAAACATCATTGGTAGGTTTTTGAGTGGTATATGTGGGAAAAGATTTTTGGTTATTAGATGAGGAAGCTTTGGGAGCCTATCATTTTTGAAAAGTGGCATGGTATTCTTGATGATGGAGCTAGATCATAACTTTGTGATTGAAGGAATCATCAAGCATATAAGAGAGAGCAAATTTGGTAATCCCTCTATATGTTTCATGGGAATGACCAATGTCAGCATGGAACCAAAAAATTTGATTACTTTCATACCATTTAGGAGGATTATTAGGATAATTAAATGGTTTAGAGGGTGCTAAGAATTATTTCATTTATTGGATAGTTAATGGTAAGTGAGAGGACATAAGATTGTTAGACTTGGCAACTCCTAGTTTGGTTTGAGGAGTATTGTTGATGATTATGTTGGTATGCAATAAGAAATGTAGTAGATCTATAAATCGTGAACCAATTAGGGCACATAACACAAAACCTTGAACAAATGTTGGCTAATATAAGTCTTTGTAATACAATATGTAATGATCAGAGAGAAAGTAATCAAATAAAAAGTAAATGCTAAGTGGTCATCCTAAGTGTTATTATATTATTATAAGGTGGTGATTTACATTTTTTTATGAGATTTGAATAAAAAGAGGGAACTATAAAGGTAATCTATGGATGTCTTTAGGATATTTGGACTGAAGTTTATTTGTGTTGACAATGGTATTTGCTTAATATTGGGTCCTACACCCTTAATTAGTAATCCTTCATTGATAAGGATGTCAATTGCATTGCCAATATATACCATTAACCATGTATTTATACTTGTCCAAAAATCAAGTTAGATTCCCCTTTGGTGATGAAATCCAAGTAGGTAGGCCTTAGGAAGATAATTGTTTAAATACATTTTGAATATTATGTGATTTGATAGTATGTTTAAAAGAGTAAAATAATTTAACTAGAATAGTAATCTAAAAAATTACCTATTTAGACTATGTGATTTACTCTTAGCATGTAAACAGTTGAAAATAAAATGTGAATTAATTACTAGAAAATAGTTATTAATTCCTTGACTAAGAATAATACAGAGTTAGTTTAGGAAAAACTATATATAAATAGTATAGAATAGAGTCGACTAGGTCATTGTTATTCTTTAGAAGAAAGGTATTTAAAAATAGAGTCAAACAATTTGACTATGAATCTCAAATATAAGATAGACTACAAAACTAAGTCAACCAGGTTGACCTAGTTAGTTGTAAGGTTACAATTATTAAGACTACTAATTTATGAAAAATAGAACTAAATAAAGTACTAAAATAATAAAGAGGGGAAAGGGAGGAACCTTGGTGGGTTTGAACATGGTTAAGATTTTAAATTTTATGTTGAGGTTCCTTAACTACTGCTTTCAAATTCCAAAGACTAAGTCAACTAGTTCTACCAAGTTATGAAAAACCCTGTATGCTAAAGAAAAATAAGGAATAAGGTTGACCTGGTTAATATTATTTGTTAACCTGTATGCTGGTAGAAATAATAATATGACAAATTCAACCTATCATACTCTATATTATAATTTGGAACTAAATAAGAGTATTATGTTGACCTATTTGATCCATTAAACTATAGCTGATGAAGACTTGTAAAGATAGAACATAGTCATTTTTAAGTTACTATGTGTTAAACCTATACAAAAAAAGTTATAACTATACTGATTGGTTTGATAAAATAATGAAAATATGGAAAAATATGATATAATGATAAAAAAAATGATGGAATGAAAGAAAAATTTCAAGGGTTAGATTCACATTGGGTTCAACAGAATGTATGCAATAAGAAATGTAGTAGATCTATAAATCAATCCTAGCTCAGAGAAGATAAATCTTACTTACATTTTTAATTTTGGATACATTAGATATTTGATGTCATGACCAAGATGGATCCACTATACCTATTCAAGGGATATTTTACCACAATAAATTCACTAGGGAGGTTTCCAAAGCCTCCAACTAATCAAAACTACACAATAACCCTAACTATGTCCTTTTTAATATTCACTAAACTAATAAAAATTAAATAAAAATCTAATCTAGTTCTAACTAAAGCTTGTGGCACAAAGTGGGGGTTAGTAAACATTAAAATTAAATATGTATAAGATAATCTTATTTAGTCTATGTATAGGTAAAACCCTAATGCATGGAGAGAGAAATATATTTAAAATTCTTTACTTATTCTACTTCTATCTACTAAAAGAGAGGAAAAAAGTTAAAGATACTTACCTTGAATATAAACCCTTCAAGACTCAATATCTCCCTTGGCTAAAGGTGCTTTACAAGAGGTTGTATTTGTTTGTAAAGATCACTAAGAAAGGTCAAATCATCCAATACTTCTTCACAAGACAAGATTGTTCTCCAAGTAGAAACCCAAAGCTAAGACTCTTCAATTAGAATGACAAAAGAGCATATTATAAAGAATTTCAAATGAATAATTAACTCTTTTTGTATCTCTAAGAATGACCAAATGGATGTGTTTATATAGGTGGATCTAACCCTAGTCCTTTTCAAAAGTTTAGGATAACAAGGTTGACCCAATCAACCTTGTATCATTATTAACAAAAACAAATAAGGTCCTAGTCTAGGTTAGCCAGGGGTAGACCTAGACCTTAAATATTTTTTATCAATTAGAGTATAAGTTCAATGGGGCCAACAGTGTGATGTAAACCATCAAAAATAATTTTTGGCTAGAGAAGGGCTAATTAAGGTGGGAAATGACTAGAGGATGATGTATAATAGGATTCCAAGCTTAGGGGTATGTTTTTAGGAGATGGTTGGATTGATAACAATTTTAGTAAAGGATAATAATCCTATGAAGCATCTATGGTATACCCACCCCTTTCCTATTGTACCCCTTAAGGCATGCACTCAAAGAGATTGAGACTTGATAGATTCATGCAAAATAGAAAGCATCAGTAATTGATAAAGTTTGAAAATATTATGTGTATAGAAAATATACCTCAAACTTAGTTGGAGATTACATATAGGAAGAGGTACATTCTTCCATTTAAAATTAGAGAGTAAAAGATTTTATTATTACTAAATTATAAACTAGATACTTTATTGTATGTGTTTGTATGTTTTTCTCTAGTTATGGTTTCAAAAAATAACATTTCATAACTCACCAAGAATTTTTCTTTATATCTATGTTGAATTTGAACCAACTATTAAAACCATAGTCATAAGTTGACTCTGGTTCCTTTGGAATCATATAGGGCTTCTGCTCTGATTTATTCAATGGTATAACAACTATTTTGTCTCCTTGATGAGCCTGTAATTGATTGAGAACTGTACTGGTAGTAATTTGGCCATTATAATCCCATTATTACCAATCAAGGTAAGTTAATGGGTCTCATCTATTTTCATTTAATTGACCTCAGAATCACCTCATAGATTTAGCTCAACACCTCTAATTTTCACATCTTTGAGGCAACCAATTGGTTCTACCCTCCCATAGTATACAATACTAAGAGTGATAAGACTATATCTCAAGTGTCACCTATCAATAGACTCTCAAGTTGATCTAGGAATCATATTGTTATGATTATATTTTATTTAAGATAATTTATTTTATCCTAAGTTCCATTTTTGTCTGTGTGAAATTTTTATTTATGTGAGTTATTAATTCACATAAATCTAAATTTCATGAGGTGTCATTCACCTCTTTGTTCTCCTTTAAGATTTTGGAGTTACTTGCATGAGTAACCCCTTCTCTCACTTGGAACACACCTCCTTTCATTTTCTAAGGGACTAGGCCACAAGTGACACACACATGAAAGGCATATAAGGTAATAATGGGATTCATTGTAACTACTTTTCTTTTCCTTTATCTCTATAAAATATCCCTTCCTCTCCTTATTTTTCACTAAAAACTCATAACTCTCCCTCTTATTCTCTTGTGATCTTGATTCAATCTTGTATTTGTGGAGATTTTGGTAGCAAGCCTTCTAATAAGATCATGAGGGTTTTTCTCTGATATTTTTGGTTAAGTATCTCATTTATGGTTTACACATTGAGACGTAACTTTATCTTGTAATTTATTTATTTCTACATTTTCATATTTTGTCATTGATGAAAATTATTGGGATAAATACTTTATGGTATTAGAGCTAATTTCATCTTATTGACATTTTTTGAGAATGTGCATATTTTTTTGGATATTTTTCAATTTTTTTTAAAGGGTTCCACCCTTACTCTCCATTTACATTTGTTTCTCTTTTTTTGCTTGAAATTATTGTTCTCTAACTATTTGTTGTAGGCTACTCATAAGGAGTATTTTCCACTTTTTATCCTAATTAGTAAGGCCCTCCAAGTAAGTTTTTATTTAGAAAAATCAAAAGCATAAAAATCAATATCTAATTTAATTTATGTTCTATTTTTAATATAAAAAATCTAATCCTCATTTTTGGTTCAAGAATTTATACATTTATTTTCACTTTTTTTTTAAATTTTAATCTATTTTTGTGGTAGATATTTCAAGGCAACTAATTTGTGTTCCTTATCTTTGTTATCTTTTAGTTTTTTGCTCAGTAATTTATCCTTGTCTTTTTTCTAATCCCTTTATTTTTTTATTTCTCTATGTGTTTTTATTATCTTTCCTAGCTAGTTGTTGCCCCTTTATTTTTGTTCACTATATTTCCTAGCTACTCAATTTTTTTATTTTTATTTTTGGCACCCTTCTAATCATATGAAGTCCATATTTCTAATCTTCTTTTTTCCCTGATGTTGCTTCTCTCTACCCTACATCATCCTCCTTTTTTGGTTGGCTTATGGATAGTGATATTGGTATATATGATGAGCCAGCTTTGTAATTCTTTTGCTTATTTTTTATTACTCTTTCCTACATCTTATTCTATTTCACTATTTCATTTATAATCTCTAGTTTTTTAGGCATTAGTGTGTGACAATATACACTCTTTTATGGTTATTATGCATATCCATCACCTTCTCTATCAGAATCTTAATACCAGATCTTGACTTGTGTCATTAATTCATTTTATTTAAATGTTTCTTCCTTTCTATGTTTACATGCTTATCATTATGCTCAAGCACCTCTATTTCTTTATATTATTTTTTATTCTCTCAAATCAATTTATTTATCTCTTATTCATTTCACTTTGCATGCAAGTTACTTTAATAAATTAAAACAAAACTTCAAAACTTTAATCTTAATCCATTTGTGCTCGGGTTGTTTATATTTTTAAACAGGTTACGACTTTATTATATATATATATATATATATATATATATATATATATATATATATATATATATATATATATATATATATATATTTGTTCTAATCAACAACAAACAAAACAAGTTCACTTTATATTTAATACATACACTTATTTTATGTGAGCGTACTTTAAAAACTCTACTTCTTGTTCTATTGATAACATTAGGAAGGTAAATTGTTTTTTTTTTTCTCAAAAGAGTTTTTAATCCTTTCTTACCATTTATAAGGTTTATCTCTTTATCGTAAAATCAATATTATATGTCCATTCAAATATATGTTATTAATGATTTATGTGTTTTTTGAAATAGTAAAAAAATAATATTATAAGTTTTCTTTAAAATAAAAAAGGGCTCTAAAAACTTCTCATTTAGTTGTTATTATCTTTTTCGTGACAACTTAGAAGATTTTTTAACCATCTTGCATTTTTTTATAATTCTTTATCCTTTTCTGGATCCTTTTTTTCCTTGATATCTCTATTGCACTTTGACTAAGTCTTTTTTTAGCTTTCTTGTCTCTCCTCTGTGTCTCCTTCATTTAAGTGATTTTTTTTCCTATTCACTTTCTGGGTATTGGGTGAGTTTTCAATGCTCAATGACTCAGTTTTTGCCTAACTTTAAACTCACATCTACCAATTATCATTTATGAAAATTGCATATTCAATACATATTCACTTTTAAATACTCAGTGCATGTAGCAGATGGCATAGACCTTAAACCTAATACAAAGACTATGATTGTTAAAGTTCAAGAGAAATAGAAAGCAAAAAATGATGAGTCTTTAAGAATGATTGGCATGGCCATGACCTTATAATCACATGTGCATATTAATAGTTGTCTTCTTACATCTACTACATAGTCTAATCTTAAATATGTTTATGATGTTGGGAATGAATCTCACAAAATTTAGATTCAATATCAACTGTGTAATTTAAATTATAATGACTTCAAAATTATGGATATTTTTTTGTTAAATTTTAATCTTTTCACACTCAGTTAGTCAGTTTAGGTATTAAAATTTCATATTTGAATTTAAATTATAATGACATAGAGCATGTTAAGTCCAATAATACACATGACAAAAAAAGAACAAAAATCTAACTCAAAACCTAAGAAAAAGTTAGAGTGTAATTATTGTGATAAAAACACTCATGATAAATACAAATTCTTTATGCATATTAAACACTAATAATGTTACCGAATATGTTAACAATGGTTTTATTTAATATTTTAAAAAACATGGTATTAAACATGAGAAAATTATTTTCTACACACTTGAGTAAAATGGTGTTGTTGAATGTAAACATAGGACTATCACTGAAATGGCTAGGTGTATGTTGCATTACAAATTTTGGGATGAAGCTATGTATTGTGATATATATCTCAGAATATTATGAAATTTGTTTTAAATCTTAATCTTGTAGTGGTAGAAAACCTAATTTGAAACATTTATGTGTTTTTAGTTGTGATGCATTTGTTCATAATTTAATAAAAAAATGTAAGAAGTTAGATTCTAAAGCAAACACTTTTATCTTTGTTGATTATTATGAATAATATAAATATTATAGGGTGTAATATCTTCAAACTAACAAAATTAATATTAAAAGGGATGTTAGTGTAGACAACCAATTACTAACACTATTTGTGTTGAAATTGTCAATCTTACTCGAATTGCACTCAAATACACAATTTAGGCCAAAATCACTAAAAACATGCTAAATGGTTAGAGAATATTATATCAAAGTTCCAATATAGGCCAATACATCCTTAAATATGGTAATGCATTTTATGTGATGCTTAATTTTTATTAGATCATTTTGAGTCAAAATGACATTTTCATATTTTGGTGCTTTGGATCACTCTTTCTTCGAATTCATTAGTACACATCATATACCTTTATTATTTTATGTTGGTAAAATCCTCAATAGGACAATGGTACCAACACATCTAACATCACCTTCCAATTCTTCTTGAGTCAAAATATGACCCAATAATATGACTTTCTGACCATTTTGATTAATTGAGCACTAGTTTCCAACGAATTGCACTAAAATTAATTAATCTTGTTTAAGATAATTAATTTAAATCAATAGATTGAGTGGATTTTCCTTGGGAGTTATTGATTATTTCATTATTAGAAATTTATTTTCCATATCTTCATCACCTTGTGACATGATCTATGGGGTAGCATCCATAATCCATAAATGCAATAAATATCAGGTTTATGGGCACCCATGCCTAATTAATGCCCCTTCCTCTCAAATCATTATGAGGATATTTATGGATTTAATTGAAAACAATATATTATTTCACGGCCACACATATCAATATTAAGATTAATTATCATATTTTATCTTATCATATTTGGAAAATCTATAAATAGGAGGGCGCTGAACATCATTTTGAAGATAATTTATTGTAAACTTATAATGCAAAATTATCTCCAAAACCTTTTGTGTTGATAATTATGTTTTATTTTAAAGATTCATTTGATAGACATATATTGAAGATTTCTTATTTTATGCCTAGGTTATACATAGTGATCTTGAGGCGATGGAGGATCTTGGCATCCATTGTTGACAAAGATAAGAATAATAGATCAAGGGGGAAAATATGCTTGGAGCCACTCTTAGATGGTGGAATCACTTGGGAAGATAATTTCTATTTCTTTCTTTTATTTTTCCTTCATTATCATTTTCAAACCCCATTGGAATAGGTTGAATTAGATTCTCAATTCTTATATATTATTTTGTGAGTTTTCATAACCAATGTTTGAATTGATCCTCTTCATAATCCAATCCTACATCTTAGCATGCCCATTGGGACACATGGTGTCTATTTAAGAAAGGAAGACACTATGGCTATTTTAAATTTCCATTTTAGCCATTAAAAATTCTTTAAACAATAGTTTTTATGCTTATTTTCATGTGTTTCTAAATTTTTTGTGCACTCGTAGGTTACATAATGATCAGCAATGATTCTTAGTAACTGATGAGGGTTACGACCAATTGGCCATAATTTGGTTGTAAGGGAAATACATCCTAAAAAAATTTATTTTGAGATTTTATTCAATATTGTTTCTAATTATTTAGATTTTATACGTCTCTGGTCTAAACATAGTTTTTATCCAGAAGCTTAACTTCTAGATTTTTTATCCTAACATTTATTTTAAAGCATAATGTTGTTTCTTTTGGGTTCACAAGTAACCATCCATGGTTGTTTTCAACCTACCATGGTTGGTTATTGATTGATGATGGTTTTTCAAGAATTGGCATTGGTCAATAGTGATTGGTGATGGTCACTATCTTTTCTAAAAAATACAGACCTGAGAGCATTCAAACCAAGTTTACTTGTCTCAAAGTGAAATATGTTTCAAAGCTAAAAAAGACTATCTAACTTTTTATGTAGGACCAGTGTGGAAAGTGATCAATTTGAGCTTAATTAAGTCTTTTTAACCTCCTTTTGGTGCTTAAAAAGAACTAGGAACTTTCTTTTGGTACTTAAGGGGAATAATTACTTTGTTTATATTGAATGTTTTATGATTATTTTTCAAAAAAAATTGTAACTTAAGACCATGGGACCAAATAACATTACCAAACACTTTAGTTCAATGCTTTTAAACCAAATTCACTTCAAAATTTTATTTTATTTAAGTCATCTATCATTTTTTGGTTAAATTTGTTTGAGAAAAAAGGAATTTGTGACTGTATGCTCTCTCCCCATCACTTATAGGGAACTTGTGGGATCAAAAGTGTCATTTTAATTTCAAATTGTGCCTTAGTCCAAAATCATAAAAAAGTTGTCTAGGCTCTCCCCAAAACTTGCATGGTTTGGGTGTTCTAAAAATAACCTAATCCTTTTTACTTAGATTTTATTTCATGCATTTTGGATTGTAAGGGGGACTTCATTACTTCCCACAAGTTCTATAGGGAAGCTTTGACTTGGGGATTCATCTCCTAACATCATCTTCAACCCCTCTCCATGGGGGGGGGGGGGGTATATAAATTAGGATTTCCCCACTGGGATGATGGCTTGAGTAGTTAAACCATATCCATTAGTGGTAAGCTAAGTCTATAATGTATGATCATTTTAGACATCACACTATAATGAGCAAGCATTAGATGTAATGGTTCTAAAAAACATAATACCTTTTCATAATAAGCCATTTGACATGGATATAAGTGACATGCTACTTATCTTGTGTGCTAACTATTGTCACTTATATTTTCACCCTTTGAGGAGATTTCTAAACTCTCCTCATCCAAATGGCACAATGGAAACAACTTTAGGCTTGTGGATAGCCTAAGAATGAGGTGAATCTCTAGATAGGGCTAGCTCCTTTGATGTACCACTTTGGATTAAAATTACATCTAAAATTTTAGGGGGCAAAGAGAGAGAGATAACTGAAATAAAATTATTTTAAGGGAGGTGATATACCATATAACAGGATGACTTATAACTAGCTACATATTACACATGAAATCAAGGAATAAACTTAACATACACTTCTCCAATCTATATCTTCTCACATCAATTTTACATTATGAGGTTATGGATAAATGTGAACAACTAGGAGAATTAGAAAAGAGACATTAAATGGAACTAATGAAAATACTAATTCACTCAATCCTTGACATTTCCTAGAACACTTCACATGCCTTGCAATAAGAAGCTTTCCAACTACAAATAAGATGAAAGAATAAGATAACATGCTAAGAAATATAGTCTTCACTAAGGAAGATCCAAAATTCAAGTAAAACACACTATGAATAGTTATTAAGAGGTAAAAATTAGTATTATTATTGATCAAATGTTATACAAATTAGTAGGTCTTCACCATACTCATGTGGAGCATAAATTACAATGGCCAAAATGGTTATTTCTTATAGAAATTGAGAGAGAGAGAAGAAAAGAGAATTCCAAGAGTCATAAGGAAACTTTTAAAGATAAGAGAATTATTTAATTGTGAATTATAAGAGGATTTGGGATGAACCATGAAAGGTCAAGAATCCCAAATTTCCATCCAAGTCATCAAACTCTTATAAAGTGGCATGAAATTCCCTTAATTGGCTTAGAAAAATAACCTTCATGATTAGCCCTATTTGAAAATACCAAAAATATATAGGGATAGGTCTGATGATTTTAATTAATTTTAAGGGTTTTATGGATGCCTCTCTATGTATTGGTTGCATTCCTAGTCATCTAGAATCATCTGGGAAGAAGCAATCACTTCCTTTAGTCCAAAAAACTCTTCCTTCATTCACCCTGCACACTTGGTCTCCAAAAATAAATCATTTTATAATTAAAATACATGTTATATAATGTATGACACTTTTAAATACCCTCTATGTCATTATAATCATCAATCACACCATAAAATCAATTCACTTGAAGTTTTCCACCCTTTTCAATAGCTTGTCTAATATGCTAGTTTTGACTGGCTAAGATGAAAGCTCTAGTATGGATACTTAGGATTTATTTATTTTGATTAAATTAACATATTTAGTTATTAAAATTCATAATATTCCTCTCAAACTTCATTTCATCCTTAGAATCCTATTATATCCTACACAATGCACAAAATTATCAAGAAAAGGCTACTTTATACCCTATCCATACAAGTTTGTAAAGCTAAAAAGTATGAGAGAGAGCCTGAGTGTGTCCTCTTTAATTTATAATAACTTTAATGAGAAAAATATCTCATTATAATATCTATCCAACTTCATATCCACAAATTGGTTACCAGGAAGGTTTTGAAAGGGTTTTGAGCAATTTTGACTCTTAAGCATTGTTCATAAAAACTTGAAGTTAAACCTATAAAAAAATATCATTAAAATTATTTTCAAGGAAATTAATAACACCTCAAAAATTCTTTTCCCCCCATGAAAATCTTTAAGAGAGATGTGAGCAATCAAACTTCTCCTATCGAGCTCTTTTCTCCATTCCAATAGGTTTGATGTTGCTCCCAAGACAAAATTGGATCTCCTAATGTTTTCTATACAAGTATAATTATTTTAAACAAATTATGTGACCCTATAAAAATAATAAAATAGGTTTAAATTCATGTCTAATTCTAAAATTCTGAAAGACCTCCTCTTTAGACACTAGGCCTAATCCTTGCTTAGTAAGCTTACCTGCACTCTTGTGGCTTAGACCATCAAACTAATTTTATTTGAATTTAAATATCATAAACCTAAATTATTCCATAATATACATGTTACAATCCATTATAAATTTCACTTATATCTATAATTGAAACTGACCCCTTGTTTAGACTCTGGGCATACCCTTGCCCCATGAGCCTGTCTACAACCTTAAGAGGTTTAGGCCTCTTTATTCAAAATACACCTCTTTAATTGGTTTAATATTTTTTCATAGGTGTAATTCCACTTATCACACCTTATTTAAAGTTTAATATTACTCCTATCCCATCATTTCATCTCTTCTCTCAAAAACTACTAATTTATGTATGAGGGGAAGTACCCCTTATATGAGACAAAATAGGTGTTAATGCCCCTATTTTCTTAAGAAAGATGAGTATCTTAGGATATTATTAAAGTATTAAATAAAATATACACAAAATCTTATCCCTTATTTAGTTCATTTGACCATCCAAAGCTTTAAGTTCCAAGACTAGTTTCTATGCACAAGAACTGTGTGCAAGAATTTCCAAAGTGGACTCTGTATTACATTTAAAAGGGCTTCTCTTTGCTTGTATTCCATGTCAACAAAGATATATAGACTATCATGATCAATATGATATTTTTATATTTCCATTTACCATTTTAAACCTTCTACATATCCTTTTCATCTTTGAATCCTCAAGACTAAATTTTAACATGATTAACTGTGTTCTATTCCAAGGCTTATGCCTGTAGGTTTCCTTAGCTTGAATTTTTATTTGGATATATACATCAGACCTTTCACAACATTATTATATAATTTTAATTTTTTGTACCTTTCCACTCATGTTTTTATAATACCAATTAACCAAGAACCTCTCTCTAGCTCATTGTCAACATAGTCAAACATAGTTGGTTGTAGGTGCAAATTAGCTTGGAAAACCCTGTGTAGGCTTGTTTCACACTTCCAAAAGAATATAAAGGTCATAATAGATATAAGGAAGGTTTTAAAAATATTTTTTAATTATTCCAAAAAAATATAATTGCTTTATAATTACCTTGAACTCATATGACTGAGTTCTTCCCTCATGTTGAGAAACTTTACCCTTAAGATTTTAGTAGGTGTGTATTAGTTTGGAAGGTCACTATGTTTAATTTTTGAGATAATTAAAAATTTATAAATTTTCCAATAAATTTTTAAAACCATGACCATAACTTAACACTTATATATGCAATAAATGAAAAGACTTCTCAAACTTGAACCCTATACCAGTTGTAGGTGCTCATATGTCTATGTATAGACTGTAGGTGCTTCTTGAGGAACATGACATAACTTATCATATTATTGATAATATTTAGATAATAAGTGTCTCCTTCACCATGTAAAATCATTCTAACATGGTTATAAGGTTTCATACTACACCATTTTTTGAAAATATCACTTGGGGGGGGGGGGGGGGGGAGAACCTGTAGGTGAAACTAGCATATTTCAGTGCATAAAGTTGTGATTTTAAGCTTCCAAAAAACCACCTTCCATTTTTCATATTCTTCCCAAACATGGCATAGTCCTTATCCCTTATAATGTATTCAAGGTTTTATCATCATTCTACATCAAATTCCCTTGAAACCTTGTAATAAGATATCAACAAAACCTTGAAGATCTCTATTTTGCAAATTTAGGGACAAAAAGGCCTAAAACTCAATAATTATCCTTTTGAAGTCATTCTCAACCTCAATCTACTAACCTAGACCCTTAAAAGGATTTTCATGCTCTTCCCAACACACCAATACCTTAAGTATGGTTCCATATTATGATCAACTCTTCAAAATGGCTCTAAAATTTCTCTATTAAGGCCACTTGTAGATGGGCAATTTGATGTACATAAATGGAGAAAAATATGAGCAATATACACTAATTTAGACCTCTTGTGAGTTGATATCCATATAAAAAATCTAAAATTAATTATTCACATCCTAAAACACCTGAATCAAGTGTCCACAACCTCTTTTCACCATGAACACCTCCTTCATGACACTTATGGATGAGTTTGTTCATGGCATACTAGGTGGGAATGTGCTATATGACTATTCGGTCCCTTTTTTCAAAATCAATTTAAGCTTGATTCAACACTCAATTCTACCAAAGTATCCACCAAAGATTAAAAATATTAAGTAAACCTATATGAACATGACACATAGGTTTAATACATGTGCCTCTCCATGGTTGCAAGCCAATAGTGAGAAAAATTTGACTGTATGGTGATCCATGAATGCACTCATGAGAATTGCTTTTAAAAATGGAATTAAAATGTAAATGGAATAATAATAGAATTGTAAACATGAAAATTAAACTAACACAACCACATGAAGTCACCATCAAAGCATGAGAGTCCATACAATGGTGGAAGCTTAGCTATCATCCCATATGAGACCACTTTACAAAACTGAAGTGATTAGATCATAAAATAAACTTAAAACATGAAAAAAATCATGGGAATAATTTTAGGAGGTAAACATCATCTGGATTTAAACTTAGTAATTGGTTCATGCAAAATTTCTCAAACCAAGGCAAAACCTATAGGGTGCATGAAACAATAAGCAGAAAAGTAAAGTCAACTTCATAATGATGATTCATGAAGCACAGGCCACTATTATTCAAAATATTTATATGTGAATTAAGGTATATAAGTTCAATTTAACTACCCAAGTCATTTTATTTCAAACCTCATTTTCTATAAATAACAAGTACAAACCTAAAGACTGATTTTGCTTCACAAGAAGGGTGAAAAGGGAGTAAAAGAGGTTTGGGCCAAAAATGGCACTTTCAGAGCATTTAAATCTCTACTATGGATATAAGGAATCTTAATAGTCATATTAAAACCTTATCCCATGTGGCACACTTCCTAATGAGTTATACAAGTGGCAAAATCTCCTTCTTTCTCAAGAAAATTGCCTTTTTTTCTGAAGAACCTACCACCTTTACATTATGTCAATTGATTAAGACCTATTAAGACACATGGTACATGACATCATCTATTTTAACCTTCACACTTCCTAATAAATCCATAAAACTCATTAAATGCCCCTTTTTTGACCTCAAAATAGCCTAAAATGACTAAAGGGACTAAAATGACTAAGGACCAGTCTTAGTATAACATTAAATGACATTAATTAACCTATAAAATACCTTTTGACATATATATTAGACACCTAAAAGTCAATTTTGACCTATGGGTGCCCCAATTTGACTAAAAGTCAAATTTGGCCAACACTAACATGAAAGTTGGTACACATGGGATCCATATAGATAGTCACACATTATAGAGTTTTAGACAATCACCACTTTTCACAGGAATATTGTTGATGTGAGGCACACCCAAAGTTCCATGTCATTGTATTTTCACTTGAGATAAGGGGGTTGTAAAATACCATACCATATAATGAGTTTTTATTTTAGATGAACCCTTAAATTCCTCTTAAGTGCACGTATAAAGATGGACTTAAATAATATCATGTAACCTTGTCAGTTTAGGGATTAGGAATATTACTTAGTTGTATTTTTCTATTTTGATCTTAGATTATTTGGTCTTGATTTGAGTCAATAACCAAACACATTGTCCATAATTTCTTGAACAAGGAGGTGCTACCTTGTCTAAGTGAAAATCAATCTTTCCTTGTTCAAATTTGTCATCTTAAACATTGTGTCATATCATCTATTTGGTGTATTTATGTTTCCCATTTGAGTCTAAACCACTTTCCAAATATTCTTAAATTCTTTCATTGATATTTAAAATTTGAAATTGCACTTTTCTAAGTTCATAAGGTTGATGTGTTAAATTGGGTTCACCATTTGCACTTGAATTGAGGGAATTTGGGTTCAATTTCAAATTTGGATTGAATGCCATTTATAGAATCATTATCATTCTCCTCCTTGTTGGACTCAAGTCATCTTGCGTATCACTCACATTTTGAGTCCTAGAACATATTTTATACTACCATTCCTATTACCATGTGGCGATGTTGCATCATCCATTTGACTCTAGATTTATACTTAAGAATTTTTGCATGTTTTCATATCTTGAGTTTCTTGGTTTTCATTTCTTCCTTCTTACTTTGAAGGTATTTATTCTAGTTTTATAGTACCAACTTGTCAAAGTTGAACTAGCTTTTACGGTATTGATGCATCACAAAAATCTAGGCTTTGATGTACTAGTTTTTACCTTGGATTTTTGAGTTATCATACACTCTTCCAATTTATATGATTTAAACCCTACACAAGGTTGATTAATTTCATGAACACATTCTTCTAATTGTGTGTGATTCTACGTCACCCTCCTTCTATATTCTCTTTGGTGTCTTAGTCATTTTTTTGGAAGAAAGATCAAAATCCATAACTTGTTTAAATGTTTATAAAATATTGATCCAAATCTAGTCAAATGTATAGAGCAACCCTTTTAGACATGAATCAAATATTCACTCATAATGGGGTCCCTTGTGTCCCTAGCTATGAGGATGAGCATTTTTAGGATGGTCAAGATAATTTTACTATCTTTGTGGACATCCCTATTATTGACCAAATTTGATCCTACAGGTCAAATTGGGACCCCTATAGATCAAAAAATAGTCTTTATAGGTTTATATGGAGTCTAATATTATTTCATATGGTGTATTATAGGTTATTTTATGTCATTTAATTTCATATCAGCCTCGGTCTTAGTCATATTAGTAAATTTATCATTTTGAGTCATTTAAAAGGCTTTTAGGGGTCATAAATGCAAGTGGAATGGTTTTCAAGGTGTCCAAATGTCCTAAGTTACTCCCAAAAATTTAATAAATCATATTCCATATCAGGATTATTATTTCATCTAAAACTTGAAGGTTATCTAATTAAAAATCATGAAATCAATTAAATAAATGAGAGTTTGGCACTTGCACAACATATGAGAGAGTTTTACACATGGGATAAAGTTGTAATATGACACTTCATCTCCATCAAGCTCATCTCCATGCTTGAAATTATATAAAAGTTCCATTTGCTCTAAAACCATTCTGGTCCTTCTTTGCCTTTTTAGACACATAGAAGTGGTCAATAGGTGTGTGCTTGGTATAGATAGTTGAAGAGGTTTTAGGTCAAAATATTTTGGGAAGTGGTAGTAAAATCAGAGAGAACCATATAAATAACAATATTTCAAATATTGGTTAACCATGATTTATGAACCATCCTTTACAATTTGACTATATTTTTTCTACTCACTATTTCTTGCACTGTATAGATTTTGCCTTGGTTTGGAAAATTCCATATAATTCACTTGTTAATATTTATTATAGATTATTTTTAATCCCTCCTAAAATTATTCCCTTTCTTGGTTTATTTTTTTAAGGTGTTTTGATATGCAAATCATCTCAGGTTTTAAGTGAATGCACCATTTTGTGTTGCATGTAGTTTTTCACCATTTAAAAGATCTTCATACTTTGATACTAGTTTTGGAGGATTAATTTATGTTGGTTTACATTTTTATAATGTTTTCTTGATCTCATTCCATTCCAATATCATATGAAACATATACAGTCTTCCACCAAATATGAACATGTATAGGTGCCATGAAGGAAGAGTTCACCATTGAAAAGGAAGTGTGAGAGTTTGTATCAAGATTTATAATATCATAATGCTTAATTTTAACACCATTAAAAAAATTAATGGATATGTAAGGTATTTTCTTGAGTATGTGGAACATTTCATGCTTGTTGCCTATATATAACCCTGAGTGCTCATCTACAAGTGGTGTCTTCATGGAACTAATCATGCTGAGAAGGATGTATTTGAGTTGACAAAGGCATTTTATCATGAAAAGAGTATATTTATAATATTTTAGTAAGGTCAAAACTTTTTTTTACCTCAAAAACCACATATTATACAAACTAATTCTCCCCACTACTTGTATAGGAAAATATGCACTTACAGGTGGTTTGATAGAGGGATTAGGTGTCATTTTAAGTGTTGAGGCACATAATGGATCTCATATTAAAGTTATAACATGTTAAAAGGATATCAACATACATATATAAAAGGATATTTTGAAAAAAAAAATTGAAAATCACCTTTAAATGTAATAACTATAGATTCAAGGATCAAATCCCTAAATTGGCAAAATATAGGCCTAAGGCATTTTGGTGGAGGCCATATAACATGATTACAATGACTTTTCAAACATCTATATGACTATGTATTGTATTATTTACATAGTTTAAATAATTTAAAAAGTTTTGGGTCAAGAGGATTGATGGAAAGTGGTTGTTTGGGGTCCTAAAAATGCCCTTAAAAGCACTAAAACCCTACATTAATTTGTATAGGTTTTGAATTTTGAATGACCTTTTGACATTCTAAGGAGAAAAAAACATATTATCATGTTGGCATGGTCCTAATGATAAAATGGTGTAAAAAATATAATTATTTTAACTATAATTATTTTGATATATATTGTTTCAAGCTTCATAGACACCTGCAGGTGTCCCCTCATAGGAAAATGTTCACCTACAGTAGAACAAGTAGAGAGTGACATAAGCAAGGTGTTGTGATGATGTTTTAGGGAATATAAGGTGGATTAAAGTATAAAAAATATGTTTTTTTTACCTCAAGGATTAAATTAGGGTATTAAAACACCATGACCAAGCTCAATTACATCTCATATGCACCTATAGGAATCAAAAAGGCAAGGTTTCATAGTCAGGAAATGGAGAACTTAGTTTGGTGAATTCAAAGTGTATATTAAGGGTAAAAGTAAAGTTAAAATGATGAAATTAAAAAATTAAAACATAAATGAATATAATTATTACCTCTATAATACCTTGTTAATTTTAAATAAGCCTACATAGACCTCTTAAGGCCTTGTATGCACCTATAACTGAGTGTGTAGTCTTGATGAAGGTAAAGAGATGAATATCCTTAAGAAGATGGAGAGGGTTTGAAAAAAAAATTATAATGGTTCATTATATATTAATAAATTGTTTTAAAATACTCCAATACTCATTTAAATTTTATCACCTACTCTTCCTATCAGCCCAAAGGTAGTAGTTTGTACAGTTGCACTGAGAGACACGTGTTGTTCAATAGGTAAGAATGAGGAATCCAAAGAAGAGGAGTGTTTTTGTGTGAATTAAAATATTATTTATAATTAATTTAATGTGTATTACATGTTTATAAAACCTAATATCATTTTTTTAATTCTTTTAGAGATCATTCTTAGGTGGAAGTGAAAAATGGAAGAAAACAGTCTTTTTGGAGGCCTTTTTTTGGACAAATTGAGTTTGTTAGGTGCATAAATGGATGAATATATCTTATAAATTTGTTAAAAATATTAATTAATACATAATAAAACTCCTTAAATATTCATTTTTCCTTTGGTAATATAGATAAAACTTCACTATTTTGTCTCAAATGTTAGCCAGTCAAAAAAATCAGGGTTTTGGTAAAACAAGCAAATGAAGCCAAGGAAGGTGAAAAACTTTATATAAATATTTTTGAACATAAAGGAACATATTTTGAGGTATATAAAAGTTTAATATGTTATATAATACACTAAATAAATCTTATAACTCTCAAAATTATCAAAACACTCTTATATAATTTGACTTAACAAGTTCCAATTAGGCCTAGTTGGTGAATGAGAGGAAGAAATGAAAAGGAGTGCTTAGAAAGTTATGTGATGAATTTTTGAGACTGAATTAATTATTAAAAATAATGGTACACAATCCCATACATGACATATCAGTCCAGATAGACAATACTAACAAGATGCATGATAAGCCTATTTGACCTTGAAGTGACTTAGAGCCAATTGGTGGTCCAACTTCAGTTCTAGCTTCTATTGAGTGTTCTATCTAGTTGTAACATGTTTATGCAATGGATTTAGACACATCTGATCTTTTTTTATGTATATAAAAATATATTAAGGATAATTTTATCTTAGATAAAGTCCAAGAATGTAACAATTGTGAAAACAAACTCGATAGGCTAGTTTTGAATGCTCATATCTTCTCTGAGGATTTGCATGGAGGAAAAAGGAGTTTGGAGGGGTTATTAGGGTCCCTTTAAATCATGTTAGTGGAATTTTTTTATAAACTTAAATGTCATGCCTTCATGAACAAATATTAAGAGTAGAAATAGGCCTAAAACCCTTGTTAAACCCTTATAAAGACTTGATTGGGAAGATGAGGATGGTAAGCTACCAAAATGGAATAATTTTCCCATAATGATGATTTGAAGATGTAAAATACTCTCTTAGGATACCCCCCATAAATATTATTTGTATATAATCTATACAGATAGGGTATATAACTACTTATTTTGATTATTTTGTGTATTGTGTAGGTTCTAGGGGCTTTCAAGGGATGAAAACAAATTTGGGATGAAGATACATACTTTAGATAACCCTTTATGTATATTTAATACTTTAAAAAATATCTTGAGTGTTCAAAAAAATAGCTTCATCTCAGCCACTCAAAACTGGCATAGTGAGCATGATGGTGAGAAGTGTGAAAACTTCAATTGGATGGCTTTTTAAGGTATACATGATGCCTCTAAGGCCATGTAGAGTCTTTAAAAGTTTAATTCACTCTATCCCATGGATTTTTATGGAAAATTTAATCCAATTTTGAGGCCAAGTGTGAGGGGTGATTGAAAGAGGAGTTTTCTTTGAGTGTAGGTAGTGATAGCTCATTTCTAGATGATTTCAGATGACTAGAACTACAACCAATGCATGGAGAGGAATTTTTGAAATAGTTAACTCTCATTTCAATAATAAAACCTATCCTTATTTATTTTTGTGATGTTCAAATAAGTTTGGATGATGAAAGCAATTTTTTGAGCCAACACAAGGAGTTTCATGCCACTTGTCATGAGTTTCATGCCTTATATGGACACTTGGGCTTCTTGACCTTATATGGTTCATTTCACATATTCTTCTCATTAATATTTAAATCTTTTTCTCAGCTTGAAAAGTGTCCTTGTGACTTTTGGGATTCTCTCTTCTTCTTTCTCTCTTAATTTCTATAATAACTAGCCATTTTGGCTTTTATAAATCATACTCCACCTGAGTATGGAAAAGCCCTAATCATTTGCGTACCATTTGATAAATATGAATATTAATTTTTACCTCTTCCATGACTATTCATAGTGTGTTTACTTGGATGATTTATTTTACTTAGTTATGAATTGTTTCCTTAGCATTGTCGTTTCATTCTCTCACCTATTTATAGTTGGAAAGCTTATTCTTGTAGGGCATGTGAAGTGTATTATGATGTGTCAAGGTTGAGTGAGTTATTTTATTAAAATAGTGCCATTTTAAGCCTCTTTTCTAGTCCTCCTAGCCTAAACATTCATCACATCCTCATAATGTAATATTGATGTGAGAAAATGTAGATTGGAAAAGTGTATATTTGGTTAGTCCCTTATTCTCATGTGTAACATGCAGCTAGTTGGTAGTCATCAACTAATTTGGTGTATCACATCCCTTAGGATAGTTTGATTCCAATTTTCTTTCTTTTTCCCTCACAAAGTTTAAGTGTAGTAGTGATCCAAAGTGGTACATCAAGGGTGCTAGCCCTATCTAGAGATTAACCTCATTTATAGGGTACCCAAAAGCCTATAGGTATTTCAATTTTGCACTTGGATGAGGAGAACTAACACATATTCTCAAAGGGTGAAAATATAAGTGAAATTTTTTTTGGCACTCCTGGTGGGACTCTTAATCCAAGAAGTTTATAGATTTTTGGTGTTGTATTTCAACACATCAACCTTTGGAGGTATCTATCTAAACATAAATGGTCACTCTAAGATTACATTAGCTGGTCAAATATCCCAAGTATTCCTTTTGAATATTATTGATAATCATTCTTTGTGTTCTTTCTTCCTAATGAAGTTCCATCATTGAATTTGATGTTGAGTATTGTTTTACACAAGTTGGTGAGGGTTACCAATCTTATGACACTCCTTATTAACCCTATCATGATCCTTACCAACATTAATATGATCATTGTCAACTCTAATTTGACTATTTTCAACCTTTTTATGAAGTGTATCAGTCCTATAACCAGCCTCCTCAATATTTTTCTCCTCCTAATCAACCTAGTCACTTCTCAAGTCAATCCATTTCCACTTTTAAAGAAAATCTTTTAGGATATGAAAAGTATATGTTAGATATTTACACATTAATGGGATATGGTCAAGATGTTCATAGTCATCCTGTTCATAAGGTGATATATGCATTAGAGCTAGTTAAAAGAGAGTGGGATCCTATTGAGAGAACTAATTGGCATAGGCTCACAAGTGAGATTCTATATGTGAGTGGCTTGATTACATCCTTGGAAGATAATCTAAGATTTTATGAGGAGAAGCCTCACCAATTCTATCAGCCTTCATATCCACTTCCCTAACATGGCTATCATTCTTACATGATTCCTACTCATGAACCCAATCAAGCTTACAAAAGTCATCCTTTTCCCAATCAGTTGGAAAAGAGAGTTAAAGAGACAAGCCTTGTGTTTGAATAAAATATT
Organism: Torreya grandis; assembly: GCA_037957365.1. NCBI lineage: Eukaryota > Viridiplantae > Streptophyta > Pinopsida > Cupressales > Taxaceae > Torreya > Torreya grandis. The sequence continues at coordinate 2,362,671 of JARHVA010002336.1, forward strand.
GATAAGTAGATTGAGTTGTCCAACATGTAGCTATATCAATCCATCTCATTATAAAAATAAGTGGAATATAATCTCTCATTTCCCTCTCCCATTACATCCACACTTATAGAAAAGACCTCTAGATATGAGATTCCAAGTTGGAGACAATGTGGAGAATCCAAACCTAAGGAGATCCTAATCTTCTTAAAAATTTCATCCACTCCTCAAGTTGCATCACTACCTCAAGAAGAGACTCCTAACCCTAATATCCTAATCTGGAATAAGGTAGTGGAATCATGAGTAAAGAAAGAGGAGAAAATCCTTGATAAATAATGTGAGGTTGAGAAAGAGCTTGATCATATGCAAGTCCCTCCCACCCTTACTTAAAATACCTCTTGTCCTCCATATGATACCTATTATACTCCTTATCCTCATGAGGATTCTTATCAAATTCAAGAGAGACTTTTCCAAGATAACCTAGCCAAGAAAATTGAATAGTTAGAGTCAAGGATGAAATTGCTAAGTCAAGGTGTGATTGAAGATTTAGACCCAAAAGAAGATCATATGCCTAAACACACCCCATCTAACCTTAATAAATAGAATGCTCAAGCCAAATAATATTTTAATGAAGTGGTTATCAAATATAATGAATTAAACTAAGATATTTTATCCTAAGGTCTACCTCCCCTTCCTCAAGAGCTCCCAAAAGAATCCCTTACAATTCATTCTCAATCTAATTTTGAGTTTTATATTCCACCTCCACCAGCTAGTTCATCTTGTCATCTCCCCATCACCTCTACCTATATGTACCTATGGTATGGGAACCTAAAGATGATTATTTGGTTGATAATAATTTTGAAATCTTTCATGAAGAAAACATACATCCTTGGCAGCCTCATTAGGCTAAGTCACATGATTTCAAGATGCCTAGTATTGGTATCACCAAGAAGGAGAAGGAGATGGAAGATATTTCAGCCCTTGAAAATAAAATTTAGAATATGATATTTGAGATGAAACTTTATATCCCTAAATAGGCCCTAAATGTTTAATAACACTAGCTTGGTGACCTCATACATTAAGAAGAGAAGATTAAAGAGGTTGTAGTCTTAGAAAACACTCTTGAGACCAAGGTGGAAGTTGTTGTTCTTGAAGATGACCCAATACATCAACCTAATTTTTAATCACCATAAAATTAATTGGATCTTAAATAAAACTATATTTATTACATCATACATCAAGAAGAGAATATTGAAGAGGTAGTGATTTTAGATGATAAAGAGGACAAAGATGATTGGCAATTACAAATGAAGTTATTTCAAGAGCTTGAAGATCTTTGCCAAGTTGAGGTTAAAGTAAATGAAAAAGTTAATAAATATTATTTCATGAAGGATGATGACCAATATTTGGTAGATTATGAAAATATCATTGATGATCTAGAAGAACTTGCAGCTGAGAAGAGACCCAATCTTATTGAGAACACTATGGAAATCAATAAAGTATGCCTTGTTGAACCACCATTAGGGGTTGTAATTGAGGATCCATATGATAAATTTGAGGATATTTGGAAGAAATAAAAGTTAATTTAAATATCTAACCTTTGTGAAACTGCTTGGTTTTCATTGAACATCATGCCAATGAAGTTGACAAGTATCATGAAAAAGTTGGAGGCTTCAATGTTAAGGATCAAAAGACTATGTGTCTCATTCATTCCTTCATGTCATAAATCAATAAGGGTTTCAAGCTTTCCATTTTATATATGAGGGATTTTTCATCTCATGTTAGTTATTTTTTTATTTAATTTATTTAGTTTGGTGTGTGTGTTCCATAAGTGGTCATGAAGCACGTGTGTGCACTTTTGCTTTATGTGTGTCTTTTCTTTTATTTGGTTGAGGTATTCATTGGTATTGTCTTGATCAAAGATATTTTTAAAATTCCTCTTTTTGTGTCTCAAAATTTAGATGACTCCTTAATCCCAATGGATTGATAAGGTTATTGGTCTAGTTAGTATAGTAGGCATACTACCCTTATGAATCACTAATTTATTGACAAAATTTGACCCTATAGGTCAAATTGGGACCCCCATAGGTAAAAAAATATTATTTATAGGTTTAAATGGGGGATAATATTATGTTATAGGGTGTATTATAGGTTATTTGATATCATTTAATATCATCATATCCTTAGTCTTAGTCATATTAGTCAATTTGTCATTTTGAGTTATTTAAAAGGCTTTTAGGGGTCATAAATGCAAGTGGCATGGTTTCCAAGGTGTCTAAGTGTCCTAAGTTCCTCAAAAATGTCTAATAAGTTATATTATCTATTATGGATATCAATTCATTTGAAACTTATAAGTTATCTAATTAAAAATCAGGAAATCAATTGAAAGAGAGAGAGTTTGGCACTTGTATAGCCTATGAGAGAGTTTTACACCTAGGAAAAGGTTTTAATATGAAAATTAATCTCCCTAAATTTCATATCCATGCTTGACATTCTTTGGAAGTGGAATTTTTGAGCTAACAACATTATGTTCTTTCTTTGCCTTTTTAGACACACAAAAGTGGTCAACAAGTTTGTGCTTGGTATGGATAGTTGAAGAGGTTTCAGGTCAAAAAATTTAGAAGGTGGTAGTACACTCATATATATACATTCAAATAAAAATAGTTAAAATATTGGTCAACCATGCTTTATGAACTATCCTTTACAATCTGATTATGTTTTTGCGTTCACTATTTCCTGCACCCTAGAGTTTTTCCCTTAGTTTCAACAAATCCATATAATTTAGTTATTGATATTCATTACAAATAATGTTTAATACCTCATAAAATTATTCCCATGATTTTTTTAGTGTTTAAAGGTGTTTGGATATGCAAATCATCTCAAGTTGTAAGTGAATGCACCATTTTGTGTTACATGCCATTTTGTGTTACATGCATTTTTTCACCATTTATAGGATCTTCATGATTTTTTAGTGGTTTTAAAGGATAAATATAGGTTTTTTTTAAATGTTTAAAATGTTATATTTATTTCCTACCATTATCATCTCATCTTATAAAGCATACTCCTTGAGTTTGAAGTCATATACAACATATACAGTCTTCTACCATTAATGAATGTGTAAAGGTGCCATGAAGGAAGAGTTCAACATTAAAAAGGAAGTTTGAGATTTTTTATCAAGATTTATAATATCATAATTCTTCATTTGAAAACCATGAAAAAAAATTAATGGGCATGGAAGGCATGTTTCTAAAGTATGTGAAACATTTCATGCTTGTTGCTTATATGTAACCCAAAATCCTCATCTATAGGAGGTGTCTTGATAGAACTAATCATGCTAAAAAGGAGTTATCTAAGTTAATCAAGGCCTTTGATCATGAGATTAGTCTATTTATAATCCTTGAGGAAGGCCAAAAAACTTTTGGACCTCACAAACCACATTTTTTTCCAACTCATTCTCCCCAATGCTTGTACAGGAAAATATGAACTTACAAGTGGTTTGATAGAGGGATTAGGTGTCATTTGAAGTGTTGAAGAACATAATGGAGATCATATTTAATTTATAACATGTTAAAAGGATCCCAAAATACATATTTAGAAGGATATACCTCCAAAAAAAGTTAAAAATCACCTTCAAAGGTAATGATTGTAGGTTCAGGGATAAAATCCCTAAATTTTCAAAATAGAGGTCTAAGGAATTTTTGTGGAGGCCATATAACATGGTTACAATGAATTTTGAGGCATCTAAAATATTATTTCTTGTAGTATCTATATGGGGGAAATACTTTAAATTTTTTTGGGTTAATATTATTAATGGAAAGTGTTTAGTGGGGGTCCTAAAGATGCCCTTAAAATCACTAAAACCTTGCATTAATTTCTACAAGTTTTGAGTTTTGAATGACCTTTTGACATCCTAAGGAGTAAAAAACACATTCTCACGTTGGAATGGTACTACTAATAAAATTATGTAAAAAACATCATTAATTTCATTACAATGATTTTGATATATAGTATCGCAAGCTTCATGGACACTTACAGGTGTCCTCTCATAGGAAAATATTCACCTACAACATAACAAGCAGAGAGTGACCCAAACATGGTGTTTTGATGATGTTTTAGGGAATATAATGTGGATGTAAGTATAAAACATATGTTTCATGACATAAATTATTCAATTAGGGTATTAAAACACCACGACCAATCTTAATTACATCTCATATGCACCTATAGAAATCAAAAAGGTAGGGTTTCATAGTCAGGACAGGGAGAACTCAGTTTGGTGAATTCAAAGTCCATATGAAGTGTAAAATTAAAGTTTAAATGATTAAATTAACCTATGAACATGTAAATTAATATAATTATGACCTATTTAATCAATTTTCAATGTAAAATAATCCTACATAGACCTCTTAAGGCCTTGTATGCACCTACAACCAAGTGTGCAGTCTTGGTGAAGGTAAAGAGGTGACTATGCTTAAGAAGAGGGAGAGGGTTTGAAAAAAACTTGATAATGGTTCATGATATATTAATAAAAAAATTTCACATACTCTAGGACTCCTTTGAAGTTGATCACCTACTCTTCTTACTAGCCCAAAGGTAGCAGTCCATATAGTTATACTAAGAGACCCATGTTGTTCAATAGGTAAGAATGAGGAATCCAAAGAAGAGGAGTGTTTTTAGGTGAATCAAAAGCATATTTATAATTAATTAAAGTTTTATTACATGTTTATAAAACCTAATATAATTGTTTTTATGCCTTGAGAGGTCATTCTTAGGTGGAAGTGAAAAATGTAAGAAAATAGTCCTTTTAGAGGCCTTAGTTTGACAAATTGAGTTGGTTAAGTGACTAAATGGATGAATATAAATTATAAATTTGGTAAAAATATTAATTATTGCCTAATAAAACTCATAAAATCTTAATTTTTCCTTGTGGAAGAGGGATATAACTCATTATTTTGTCTCAAATGTCAGCCAGTCAAGAAAATTAAGGTTTTGGTAAAGCAAGCAAATGAAGCCAAGAAGGGTGAGAAACTTAATATAAATATTTTGAAACATAAATGAATATATTGTGATGTATTTAATATGTTAATAGGTTTTAGAAAACACTAAATCAATATCATATCTCTCAAAATGATCAAAACACTCTTGCATACAATTTAACTAGACAAGTTCCAATTAGGCCTAGTTAGTGAATGAGAGGAAGAAATGAAAAGGAGTGATTATAAGGTTATGTGATGTCTTTTTGAGATTTAATGAAGTATTAAAAATAATTACTCACCAGCCCATTCATTATATATCAGTCTAAATAGCCAAAACTAATAGGATGCATGCTAAGCCTATTAGGCCTTCAAATGATCTAGAACCAATTGGGGGTCCAACTTCACTTTTGGCTCTTGGTGAGTGTTATATCTAGATATAACATGCTTATGATATGAATTTAGACATGTATAATAATGTGTTATTTATATAAACCTATATTAAATCTAATTTTAGCTCAGAGATAGTCCAAACATGCAATAATTGTGAAAACAAGCTTGATAGGCTAGTTTTGAATGCTCATATACTCTCTAAGGATTTACATGGAGGAAAAATGAAATTTTAAGGGTTATTAAAGGCCCTTGAAATAATTTTAGTGGATTTTTTTTTAAAATTAAACATTAGGCCTTCATGAACAAAGCTTAAGAGTAGAAATAGGTCTAAAACCCTAGTTAAACCATTGTAAGAACTTAATCAGGAATGAGGAGGGTGAGCTACCAAAATGGAATATTTTTACTAGAGTGATGATTAGAGGATGTAAAATACTCTCTCAGGATACTATACATCAAGATGAGTTGTATATAATCTTTAAGGATAGGGTTTATAACTACTTCTTTTGACTATTTTGTGCATTGTGCAGGTTCTAAGGAATTTAAAGGGATGAAACAAACTTTGGGAGGAAGATATAGACTTGGGATAACCCATAATTTACATTTAATACTTCATAAAAACTCTTAAGTGTTCAAACAAATAGTTTCATCTTAGCCAATCAAAACTAGAATAATGAGGATGATGGTGAGAAGTGTGAAAACTTCAAGTGGTTGGATTTTTAAGGTGTGCCTAATGCATTTAAGGCCATGGAGAGTGTTTTCAAGAGTCATACACTCCCTACCATGGACTTTCATGGAAAAATTAATCCAATTTTAAGGTCAAGTGTGAGGGGTGACTGAAAGAGGGTTTTTTTAAGTGCAAGCAGTGATAGCTCATTTCTAGATGATTCGATGTGACCAAGACTAAAACCAATGCATGGAGAGGCATGTTTGAAAGACTTAACTCTAATTACAATAATTATACCTATCCATAGTGATTTTTATGATGTTAAAATAGGTTTGGATGATGAAGGCAATTTTATAAGCCAACACAAGGAGTTTCATGCCACTTTTCATGAGTTTCATGCCTTGTATGGACACTTGGGCTTCATAACCTTGCATGGTTAATCTAAAATCTTATTATCATGAATATATAACACCTTTACTTAGTTTTACAAGTGTCTTTATGGCCTTTGATATTTTCTCTTCTTCTCTCTCTCAAGTTATATAAGAACTAGCCATTTTAGCTTTTGTAAATCATGCTCCACCTGAGTATGGCAAAGCCCTACTCATTTTCATACCATATGATCAATAAGACTACTAATTTTTGCCTCTTACATGAATATTCATAGTGTGTTTACTTGGATGATTTATTTTTCTTAGTGATGACTTGTTGATTCCTTAGCATTGTTGTTTCATTCTCTCACCTATTTGTAGTTGGAAAGCTTCTTCTTGCAAGGCATGTGAAGTGTTTTATGATGTGTCAAGGTTGAGTGAGTTGTTATATTAAAATAGTTCCATTTTATGCCTTTTTTCTAGTCCTCCTAGCTTAAAAATTCATCACAACCTTATAATTTAATATTGATGTGAGAAGATGCAGATTGGAAAAGTGAATGTTTGGTAAGTCCCTTGTTCTTATGTGTAACATGCAGTTGGTTGGTAGTCATCATCTAATTTTGTGTATCACCTCCCTTAGGATAGTTTGATTTTATTTTTATCTATCATTTTTCCCTCATAAATTTTAGGTGTAGTAGTGATCCAAATTTGTACATCAAAGGAGATAGCCCTATCTAGTGATTCACCTAATTCATAGGATACCCACAAGCCTAGAGGTGTTTCAATTGTGCCACTTGGATGAGGAGAGATGAGACATCTCATTAAAGGTTTAAATTCTAAGTGATAACACCTATAGCTAGGATATAATAAATATTAAATGGAATACCAAAAGAATCAAGACAAATCACTCCATAGATTAATAGAATCTAGTGCTTGACTACCCTTGGATTTTCCTATGGAACAATTTTGCACCTTATTTAGAGAAGCCAAAAATTAACGAGAGAAAGTTATCATAAAAATTGAAAACAAAAACATGCCTTCTTCCTCTAACAAAAGTAAATAAATACTTATCAATTCAAAACCAACTGATCAAGATCTTGTAACCAAGATTAAGAAAATAAGTCATTGGTATGCCGATTAGCTTATTATGGACTAGACTAACTCTTTAGTTACTACTTAAATCCACACTGATGCTTCCAAGGAAAATTGAAATGTGATTGAACCTATTTAATAAGCATTAGTTAAGAACATAACAATGATTGATCAAGGTGTATTAAATAAATAGATAAAGATGAAATAGGTTATGAAAAACGTTTTTCTATACATGGAACACACATTTTTAAACCATCAAGAGCCTCTTAGCACCTTGCAAAATCAAAGACCAAAACATTTGGTTTGAATTGAGGATATCCCTCAAGATAATTTGTTTAGTTCATCTAAAACAACATGTAAATTGGTGAGTAATTAAATAACTCCCAAAATCTAATAAAACTTGGTTGATTCAAGACAATAGATTCCTAAGAATTGAATACTTACTCAACTCAAGGAGTAAACCAAAACCAAGTCAAGGATCATAGGGTGTACATCCCTACCAAATTCACATAACAACAAGGGCACATACCACCCCAAAAATAAAAATAGAGGTACATACCACACCAATAGCCACAATAAGAGCACATACGACCCCAATAGCATTTTGTTCTACCCATTATTATACCAAACATGCAAGAGTGGAATCCTATGAAAGAGATTGTGACATGATTGGAGATGAATAATAGAGTTAAGAAATACAAGTTTGATGAGATATGTCCATATCTATTTTATCTTTCTATTCTCCAAATTCCCTTTCCATCTCTTTTTGAAGCAAAAAATTTTGACAAATACAAAGAAAGGGGGACCCAAATAAACATATTCAGGCATTTTTCATATTATGCCAAGCAATTGTTTATGGTAGTGTGTACTTAATTTAATTGTTCCCATGAAGTTTAGTGAGACAAGATTTAGATTGGCTACTGAAGTTATGTAAGGGATCAGTTGTAGATTACAATGACTTATTTGAAAATTAATCAACCATTTCTTGTATAAGATTGAGCTTGAATTGACCATTATTGACTTGTGAAAATCTAAACAACATGATGAAGAAAATTTCACTACATACCTACAAATATGGAGAGAATTATTGGGTCACTTTCAAAATTATTTTATAGACAAATAGTTGGTAAACATATTTTCATAGAACTTATATCTTGAGGTCGTACATAATCTATTATTAGCTTGTGCTTACTCATTTGAGGAAATTATTGATAATGGAGTGAATATTGAGAATGATTTTATTACCAAGGGATTTGTTAAGATTTTTGCATAGGGTCAAACATTAAATCAAACCCCATCTTATATTCAAATAGCTATGCAAGAGAAACCTAAGTGTTTTAAGAAAAACAAAAACATGGTTGGAAATGGGGTGACTAAAATAAGGCATGTACAAATGGTGTTAACTCTGCCAACCCCAAATGTACAATTAGATCCTCTGAATCCACCACCTAATTTGCATATACAACCTCTATGGAGGACAAACCATGGAAATTTTAGGGTTTTTAGAAAATTGGGATAACCAATTGAAATAGTGTTATAAAATCTCATAGTAGCTAACCTAATTATATGGCTAGTACTAAGGCCATTTCCTCAAGATCAACTAAAACTAGAATTGTACAAAGAGAATGAATGTTGCAACTTTCATCATGTTGTTGGTCACTGTGCCTATTATTATGTCCAATTACAACATATTACTAAATATCTCATTAAGATTAACGAAGTTCATATTAAGTTGGCCCCTAATCAAGACACAAATTAGATTATGGGAATCTATAAGAACCCCTTTCCTTGAAATAATCAACCACAACCAAAGAACAACCAAAACCAAAGATAGAGGCAAAATCAATACAAAAATCAAGGTCAAAATCATAATCAACATGAGCATAATCATGATCATAATACACATACTAACAATTTGGGTTACAATAACATGCCTTGTGACTATAACAACATCATGAGATGCATTTTTGCAACCCACATTTCCACTATTAATATTATACCACATGAACCATCTCATGATATTTATAGTATAAGACCCATTATTATAGGGTCAACACCCTTTCCTTAGTAATACCATGTTGATTTCACACAATTCTCTAGCAACTCCATTTCATGGGTTACTATTTATGGAAAACACCCTTATTCTAATTATAATGGCTCCTTTCCTACTCAAAATTATAGTAATGAAATTATATGCCCATGAGTCCTCCCCCAAGGCCCTTTGTCTTCATCTTCAAACTCTATTAATTCCCCTCCACCTCTAGGTTACACAATCACAAATAGATGCTCATGAGTTACTCTTCAGGGCCCTTTGACTACTAATTCAGTAGGACCCAATTAGAACATTATGCTAATGGATCTAAAGCTAACTATTATGCTAGACAAATCCAAGTTGTCTCATCCCAATGTTAAAAATCCTTACAATCTATTAGACTAATTGAGCAAAACCCCTATAAATATTTCCATTTTAGATATCTTATGGATATCTAAAGTCCATAGAACTATCTTGAATAATATTTTGTAATAATCCACTATTCCCAATGATATAAATCTTGAATACTTCTAGAACCTTGTGGGATATATGTCTTCATTTCATCAAGTAAAATTTGATCAAAAAGACATGTCTACACTTAAACTAAGCCATAATAACCACTGTACATTAAAGTAATCATTGAAAACCATAAGATCAAGTAGGTTATTATAGATAATGGTTTGAGGATGAACATCATATCTCTTAAGCTAGTATAAATAGTGGGCTATAGTGTAAAATACATTTAGCTAGAGATGATCACCATCAAGGTTGATGACAATGTTGAAAGGGAGTATGTTAGTTTACTTTTTAATAATTGTTGGGTATGTTTCACATCATACATTACTTCATATTGTGGAAATTTAATTTCCTTATAACATAATTATTAGTCACCCTTGGATCCATTAAGTACAGGCCATTCCCTCCACCCTGCATCAATGCCTTAAGTTTTCCCATGATGGGATTAAGGTTAATATCCCTACCAATTAATAGACTTATGAGTATTGAAAACATATTGAGATTGAGTTATATAATTATAAATATTGTCCAAGTTATAAATTCTTTGTGAATAAGAACAAGGATATAGTTTTGTATCCACCTCTAACTAATTATACCAACCTTGGTGATCTTTCTTCCACCTCGGTTGATCCATTTCCCACAACTCTTGTGAAGTAGGTTATTATTAAAGATGTGGGCATTTCCACATACAATCTTAAGGATGAATTCCATGTTGCAAAGTTGCCTAAAACTCAAAAAAAAAAAATCATAATCCTAAACCTTCAAATAATCCTAATGGACCCACAATGATTTAGAAACAGAAGAAGAAATGGTGAAAACCACTTATGGTTTTTGTACCTACTATTATGCCAAATAAATATTGAGAGGCTTTTACCAACGGATATTATTTATATTTTAAATGTCTTGTTGATTTGTTTTATAATCCAAAGTATCCTCTCCCTAATCAGATTATGGATCATATTGATTATATAGGAAAAAGACTTGGCCCATGATCATAAGGAATCATGAAACCCTTATCAGCTAGAGTACCTAGTTTGAATCATGGTATTAAATTTATACTACAAAGGGGTAACCTCATAACTTTTGATAGTGATTATTATAAATTTCCTAGTGATGAGACTCTTGGTAGTGATGTAACATCCTATTATAGCCTTTTTAATGAGCTTTCCAACATGGACCTATTTGATTCTAATGTCATTTTAACCCTAACTATTGGAGCTTCCCATCCTGAAGTAATAACCTATTATACTATTGGATCTTCCCATCTTGAATTAAGATTTATAATTGGAGCTTCCCATAATAAATTAAAACCCAATACCTTTATTGGAGCTTCCCATCCTAAAGAAAACACTCATTTTTCCCTATGCCTTTGTCATCGTAAACTCATTGATTAGGACCAAAAAAATTCATTTATATAGCTTGATGAGTTTCAAGATGAAGAATCAATAAAAAAATACATCAGCCTATGATATGGAGTGCCCATTGGTGATAACAAACAAGACTTTGATTTTTCATTAGATCCTTATGCCTACTTTGGATAGTAGTCAAACTTTCTTGGTCATAATAAAAATGAAACATCGATGTCTTTAGGTGAAATCCTCTTTTAGGCACTCATTGATATAGGAAAAATTAAAGAAAAATACAAGCCTTTGAGTGAAAACCTATTTTAGGCACTCCCATGTAGGAAAGTTTTCTCATCCCCTCAATATGTAGAAGGTCCATCTAGCCCAAGTTCTATAGCCAGTACAAGCATCTCTTCAATACAATAGCAAATGTTTAAGTTTATTGCTCTTGAGTTTTTACTGGTTTTTACTACTTGGCCTTTACCTAAGATGGTAGATTTTGATTCATCACACTATCTAGAGATTTGGGAGGAATAGTAAGAAGATGTAGTAGAAAAAGATGATCATGATCATACATTGCCTACAATTTTAGAATATGGGTCCACACTCCTTATGTAAAACATAACACAAGAGAACTTGGGAACTTATAAGGATCCTAAAATTGTTTATCTTGGAGCTTCCCTTACAAAAGTAAAATGTGAACATATTATATCCCTCCTAAGGGATTATATTGACATCTTTGTATGGGTATACTGTAACATGTTAGGATTAGGCCTAGATTTGGTTATGCATCACCTAGTTATCCATCTTGATGTAAAATCAATCAATAAAAATTTGAAGATGCATCCAAGCATCACCCTATTGGTTAAATCAAAACTAGAAAATTTTCTAGGATAAGGTTTCATTAGACCATTATACTACTTTGAAAGGATTTAAAACATAGTCCTAGTGAGTAAAAATACCCTAGGTATAATTATTTATACTTATTTTAGAGATATCAAAAAAGCATGCCCTAAATATGTTTTTCCTTTGCCCAACATCGACATGATCATAATCTCAACTATTGATTATGAGATGATGTCCTTAATGGATAGATTTTATGGATAAAACCAAATCAAGATAGCCCAATAAGATCAACACAAGACTATGCTCACCACTCTATGGGGAACATTATATTACCAAGTCATGCAATTTGGCTTAGAGAATTCCAAACCCACATATCAGTATGCCATGACTATCATCTTCCATGACATGATGTCTGATATTATTGAGGACTATGTTGATGACATACTAACAAAATCAATAATAAGAGCTAGACATCCTAATGTTCTATGAAGAATCTTTGAGAGGCTTCATGAATATAAAGTTGCCTAAATCCTAAGAAGTGTGTCTTTGGTGTCACTTTAGGGAAATTGCTAGGTTTTATTGTATCAAAAATAAGGATTGAAGTTAACCTTGACAAGGTTAATGCCATTTTTTAAATGCCTCCACCAAATAATCTTAAACAACTATGAAGTCTACAAGAAAAGATCCAATCTATACATAGGTTCATTTATTAATTGGCATATAAGTGCCACACATTTACCCATATCTTTAAAAAAGGGATCATGTTTCAATGGGATGAATATTTTCAAATAGAATTTGTGAAACTCAAGACATACTTGGCCAATATTCTAGTCTTGAGACCACCAACACATGAATGACCATTGCATCTTTACATATCAATAACTGAGCATGTACTAGGGGCACTTTTACCCCAACATGATGATCTAGGTAAAGAGCATGTAGTATACTATTTAAGTTTCACTCTAGTGGCTTATGAACACAAATATATGCCTATTGAAAAGGTGTGTCTAGCTATGGTATTTGCTACTCAAAAATTTCAACATTATATGTTAAACAGCAAAACTATTATCATCACCAAGGTAGAGCCTCTCAAGTTTTAATTGTCTAAAACAACTCTTTAAGTATGCATGGCTAAGTGGGTTATGATCTTAAGTGCATATGACATTGAGTATTTGAATTAGAAAGCAATCAAGGGGCAGGTTATTAATGATCAACTTGTAGATGCCCCTATTGAAGACACTTAACCACTCAAATTTGACTTTTTAGATGATTCTATTATGGCAATAGAACAAGAATCTCAAGAACCTAAAAAATTAAATCTATATTTTGATGGTTCATTTACATCCCATGAATCTAGAGCTTACATATTATTGGTTACACTCTAGAGGGATCTAATTCTAAAACATTTCATATACAATTTCATTGTACAAACAATATGGTCGAGTATGAGGCATTGATTGTAGGGCTTCACCTTACCATACAGTGGGATATTTAGAGTTTAAAGGTTTATGGTGATTCATATTTGATCATCAATCAAACCACTAATTAGTATCAAACTAGAAATGACAATCTTGTTCCTTACAATAAAATTATGGATAATCTCAAAGGTTATTTTAAATATTTGCACTTTGAACAAATTTTAAGCACCAACAATAGATCTGTTGATGTAATAGAAATGATTAGTTCCATGATTTAGATTTATGGTAGTGCTAAAGATTATTAGTTTTTGATTGAAAATATTCTATAGCCTGTACATATTATACTATATTAAAAAATGGTATGTTCCATTACTATTCTCAATCCCCCACTTGAATTAACATGGTTCTAATATTTTTATAACTACTTTCATAATCATGTTTTCCCAACCAACCTATCCAATAACAAATAGAAACTCTTCCTTTTCTATTTATCACATTATACCCTCCTTAGAAACATGCTTTATCATGAAGGGAACACTTATTCATTATTTATATTTAGTAGAATCTAGGCTAGAGCTAAAGGAGGTTCATGAAGGAATGTATGGGGCCCACACCAATGGTGTAGTCTTATCAAAGAAGATCCTCTAAATAGGCTATTATTGACCAAAAATGGAGACTAATGCTTGTAATTATGTAAGAAAGTGTGTTCCCTATTAGCAACATGGAAATTTGATATATTCACCTTCCTTACCACTAAAGCTGATCACAACACCATGGTCATTCTCAATATGGGGTCTTGATCTCAATGGGAAAATAAACCCAACATCTTCAAATGGCCATAAACACATTCTAACTACTACCAAGGATTTTACTAAATGAATTGAGGGCATTATTCTCACTTACATCATCAAGAATAAAATAGTAAATTCATCCATTACCATATCATTTTTTGATATGGCATCCCAACTCACCTTATATCTAATAATGGTGGATCCTTTTTAAATATAAATGTAAAAGCTCTTTGTGAAAAATTCAAGATCAAGCACAAGAAATCAATTCTATATAACCCATACGGTAATGGATGAGCTAAGGCATAAAAAAACCATTTTATCCATTTTAAATAATAATCATTCCCAAAGGATTAGGCTAAAAATGTATGTTCTTCTATAAAAAAAACCACTCAATTCTGAGTGACCAATCAAAAGATACAAGATTTTTTAAGTTATTTGTATTCGCACTAAAAATTTGAAATGCACTTGACCAAAAGAATGTTTTTAGTCATATAAAAAAGTAGGATTTGAACCACAAATGGCCATAAACACATTCTAACTACTACCAAGGATTTTACTAAATGGATTGAGGGCATTATTCTCACTTACATCATCAAGAATAAAATAGTAAATTCATCCATTACCATATCATTTTTTGATATGGAATCCCAACTCACCTTATATCTAATAATGGTGGATCCTTTTTAAATATAAATGTAAAAGCTCTTTGTGAAAAATTCAAGATCAAGCACAAGAAATCAATTCTATATAACCCATACGGTAATGGATGAGCTAAGGCATAAAAAAACCATTTTATCCATTTTAAATAATAATCATTCCCAAAGGATTAGGCTAAAAATGTATGTTCTTCTATAAAAAAAACCACTCAATTCTAAGTGACCAATCAAAATATACAAGATTTTTAAGTTATTTGTATTCGCACTAAAAATTTGAAATGCACTTGACCAAAAGAATGTTTTTAGTCATAGAAAAAAGTAGGATTTGAACCACAAATGGCCATAAACACATTCTAACTTCTACCAAGGATTTTACTAAATGGATTGAGGGAATTATTCTCACTTACATCATCAAGAATAAAATATTAAATTCATCCATTACCATATCATTTTTTGATACGGCATCTCAACTCACCTTATATCTAATAATGGTGGATCCTTTGTAAATATAAATGTAAAATCTCTTTGTGAAAAATTCAAGATCAAGCACAAGAAATCAATTATATATAACCCATATGGTAATGGATGAGCTAAGGCATAAAAATAAAACCATTTTATCCATTTTAAATAATATTGTCAATGGCATTGTCCATAATTAGCACATGCAAATCTTTCTTACCCTCTGGGCTTATAGAATCAGTCATTGAACCCCAACAAGAGCCACTATGTACTCCCTTGTATATTTCATATATCCTTATCTATATCAAGATACCATCATTGTGATTATCATTGAGCATATTGAATATGATAAGGAATATAGATTATCAAGGCTATAAGAACTAGAACTTCTCGATTCTAAACATTTTTTTGCCCTAGAAAACTTGAAAGCCTATCAGAATAGATTGTGGAGAAGCTAAAATAAGTGCATTCTACCTTAGGAGGTTGATATTGGTGATTTTGTATTTCAAGAGAACCAAAATAACAAAAATGTTGAAAGTTAAAAAAAAAGGTAAGTTTCAACCTAAATGGTTAGGACCATATGTTATTACAATGAACTATGGATCATGGGTATATCGACTGGCCACTCAAGATGGTGAATAACTTTCAAAGCCCATGAACATCATACACCTTAAGAGGTTATATGTATGAATATATTCAAACCATTATCTGTAAGACCCCTTACTTGGGGGAAACTTGTGCTGAAGTAATTTTATCCTACCATTTTATACTATCCTAGACTGCTCTCACATGAGCCCTATTACTTTCACAACTCTAGATAGTGAAATATTTTAGACCATTGGAACCCTAAACACATTTTATCCTACCATATATCATTATCTTTGATAACCATATTCATTAGACCATTCTCCTTGAGAACCCCATTCTTTATCCTACCTTGGACCATCCATCTATTGACCTTATTCTTTGGACCATTATTTTTTAGAACCATATAAATTGAATGTCTTGGGCTTGTTGTAACCTAAACAATTTTTTCCCTTAACTAATTATGATCTTTATTATGTCTCATTATCATTATGAACACCTTAAATTCTAGTTATATAAAATAGTTTAGCCAGAACATTATTTTGTATCTTCTTCTATAGACAAGTGAATAAGGATGCCTTTTCATCTCAAGATCTTTACCTCATAGATGGTTCTTTAGATTGATTTCTCTTTTCACACTATTATATATTAAATTTACTACCCTTTGGTGAACATTATTTTCTTTTTAAGATCATTTTCTCTCATCAATTTATAAGCATGTGCTATTAAAGCTAGATTTAGTTGTTAGTGGAACTCTCAGTTAGTTCCTTGATCCATTATTTATATTCATATAGGCTATTGCAGTTAGCTTAGTTGTTTATTAGATATTCTACTCTCAAATGATAATATAATTGACTATTTGGTCCCCTTTGTACATATTTATTTCAAAAACACTACAAAACAATCAAAAGAACAAAAACATTTATATTACACTTTTGTACATTCTTGTCCCACACTCTTGCCATTTTGCAAGCATTTTATCCTACTAACTTTCCACTATGTAAGTCATCTTGTCCCAAGTGATTATTATTTTGTAAGATCATTCTCCCTCATCCTACCATGCCACACTCTTTCCATTTTTCAAGAAAATTAAGTCTCATTGGTTTATCATTTCACAAGTCATCTTGTCCCTTTTGTCATTTGCAAGACCAATCTCATTTTTCATGTCTTCCCTTTTCTTCTACAAATCATATGTTTAGTGGTCACCTTTTTCTTCTATCACACTTCCTGGGAGAACTACATTTGGCCTAAAGTTCATGTTGGAATATGAATCTATGGAACTATGTAGGTAGCATCCACTTGTCTTCTACATCTAGAGTTAGCTCAGCCAACCCCTTCCTTTTCTTATCTTCCCCATTTCTTATGCCATTATTCCTATTTAATTAGGTAATTAATTTGTTTCCTTTTTATTATTACATTTTTGTATAAAGTGACACCTCTAATACATGTGCATGAACAAATGTTTTTAAACCACATTAACTTGGTTTTTGTTTGTGTGTGTTTATTTGAGTTTTATTAGTGTTTTATTATTTTGTTTCTTGGTGTTTTGTTGTGATTTATTGCTTCTTCATTTATTAATTATTATTTTCTCATTTTATTACTTATTATCTCACTTTATTCTTGTGTTTATCTATTTGATTTTACTCTTTTGTTTTATTTTCAATAACATATTGATGGTCCACACAGATCTTGATCTCATGTTATTAAGTTGTTCTTGTTTTGTTTTTAAACATTGTTTTTTTTAATTGAATCTTGATTATTCATATCTTGATTTTAAGTTGGATACATTTATGTTTATCTTTTTATTAGTATTTGATTTTTTGTTTAAATGTAAATAGCTATAACTCTAATTTTAGTCATTGTTTTACCATTATCCTTAGTTATAGCTATTTACTTTCAAACTGGCTCTGTGCATTTGAAATGAAATGTCATTATGATTTATTCATAATTATGATGCCTAATTTATTTTTATATAGTAATAAATTTGTGCTCTAGATTCAAGTCTTAACATCAACATAGCTATGATGAACATATCTCAAGATCACGATGCATAAACTAGGCTCAATAGGTTTAGCACCTAACTCTATGCTTAGACGTGCATCACTTAACATCCATCATAAGTCTAATCAATCTTTGGTCAGTTTTCATCATCCCTCATGCCATTATATCCCAATTTTGGGTGAACTACATTGGCTTGAGGTCCCTTTGGACTATTTAGGTAGTGTTCAGATACATGACATATCTCAAGTCAGCTCAGCCACACTCACTTCTCTTTTCATTTCTTTCATCCCTATTGGTATCCTCATATGCCTAGTTCTTTATGTATTTCTAAGCCATTGTACCATCACATATATATTTTCACCCACTCATATTTTATCTATGTTTTAGGTTATATCCTTAAGCTAATTACTTACCAATTTTCCCATGATGGGGCACACCATTTAAACTGGTTAACAAATATAAATCATCCCTATAGTGGTAAGCCATTATTTATCCTTTATCAATGATCAAAATTAGCTCTATTGGGCCACAATTATCTTATCATGATAAAATATGCCCTAATAGAGCACCTCTTATTATCATCTTTTTGGATTACATGTTGTCCTTTTCCTTTAATTCTAATATGTCCACACTAATGCCCATGATGACACTATTTTAGTGTGAAACTTGTCCTGAGATTGATCAATGGCATAAGAATGCAACTTTCACTCTAATATTGGGTATGTTCAAAGTGTGTCACTTATATTTTTGGATTAAATCCTTCCCATTCCCCTTGTCTTGGGGCCCATTATACCTCTAATTATATTTTGATCATTGATGATAACCATGCGTGCAAGCATTAGCTCATCTGGATATGATCTATTCCAGGGGTTAATATCTCACTTTCCCTCTCTATTTAAGAGTCCATCCTTCTATTTCATCTTAATATGTTCTCTTGAGGGGGAATTATAGTTCATTTCCATTTTCTTCTTGACAACTCTTTTCTTTGAAAAGATGTTGCTTCACCTGAATGTCTTGCTACACCTTCTCAAATAGGGCCAAAATGTAGATATCCAATTCCTAACACCATTTGTGTTGAAATTGTCAATCTTACTTGAATTATACTCCAATGCATAATTTAGGCCAAAATCACTAAAAATGTGCTAAATGATTTGAGCTTGTCATATAAAAGTGTCAATTTAGGCCAATATATCCCTAAATGGGGAAATGCATTTTATGTGATGCCTAACTTTTCTTAAATCATTTCAAGTCAAAATGTCATTTTCATATTTTAGTGCTTTGGATTACTCTTTTCTTATAATTCATTAGTACACATCACATACCTTTGTTATTCTATCTTGGTAATATCCTAAATGGGATAATGGTCCCAATGCATCTAACATCACCTTCCAATTCTTCCCAAGTCAAATTACAACCCAATAATATGAATTTCTGACCATTTTATTTTAATTGAGCACCAATTTCTAAAAACTTTTACTAAAATTGATTAATCTTGTTTAAGCTAATTATTTAAAATCAAAAGCTTAAGTAGATTTTCCATGGAGGTTATTGATTATTTCATTATTAGAAATTGACTCTCAATAGCTGCATCACCTAGTGATATGATCTATGGGGTAGCATCCATAATCCATAAATGTAATAAATATCAGGTTTATGGGCACCCATGCCTAATTAATGCCCCTTCCTCTCAAATCATTATGAGGATATTTATAGATTTAATTATAAATATTAAATTAATTCATGGCCACACATCTCAATCTTGAGATGGATAGTCATGGTTGATCTTAGCCCATTTGGAAAATCTTTAAATAGGAGAGCATAAAACATGATTTTAAAGCTAATTTATTGTAAAATTATAATAAAAAATTGTCTCCACAACCTTTTGTGTTGATCATTGTGTTTTATTTTCAATATTAATTTGATAGACATAGATTAGAGATTTCTTATTTTGAGCGTAGGTTATACATAGTGATCTTAAGGCAATGGAGGAGCTTGGCATCTATTGTTGACAAAGACAAGAACACTAGATCAAGGGGAAAAACATGCTTAGATCCACGCTTGGATGGTGGAATCACTTGAGAAGTTAATTGGTATTTCTTTCTTTCATTTTGCCTTCATTATCATTTACAAACCCTACTAGAATAGGTTAGATTAGATTGTCAATTCTTATACATTCTTTTGTGAGTTTTCATGACTAATGTTTGAATTGATCCTCTTTGTAATCCAATCCTACATCTTAGCATTCTTGATGAGACACATGGAGTCTATTTAAGCAAGGAAGACACTATAGAAATTTCAAATTTCCATTTTAGCCATTAAAAATTCCTTAAAAAATATTTCTTATGCTTATTTTCCCATGTTTCTAACATTTTTCGTTCACTCGTAGGTTACATAGTGACCACCAATAGTTCTTAATAACCAGCGATGGTTAGGGCCAACCGGCCATGGTTTGTTTATAGGGGAAATACAACATAAAAATTTTCATTTTGATCTTTCATTCAAGATTATTTTTAATGATTTGCATTTTTTAAGTCTCTGGTTTGAACATAGTTTTGATCTAGAAGCCTAACTTCTAGATAGTTTATCCTAACACCTATTTTGAAGCATAACGTTATTACCTTTAGGTTCATAGGTAACCATTAATGGATGTTTTTGACATGACATGTTTGGTTATTGATCGATAATATTTTTTTAGGAATTAGTGCCAGTTAACAGTGATTTATGATTGTCACTATTTTTTTTTAAACATAGACCTGAGAGCATTCAAACCAAGTTTACTTATCTCAAAGTGAAAAGTGCTTCAAATCTAAATAAGACTATCTAACTTTTTGTGTAGGACCAACATGTAAAGTGATCAATTTGAGATTAATTAAGTCTTTTTAACTTCATGTTGGTGATTAAAAAGAACTAGGAACTTTATTTTGGTGCTTAAGAGAAAAATTTCTTTGTTTATATTGAATGTTTTGTGATTTTTTTTCAAAAGTTTTTGCAACTTAAGACCAAGAGGCCAAAGAAAATCACAAAACACTTCAATTTGGTGATTTCAAACCAAAATCACTTCAAATTTTTATTTTGTATAAGTCATTTATCATTTTTTGGTTAAAATTGTTTGAGAAAAAAGGAACTTGTCTGTGTATTCTCTCCCTCCATCCCCTATAGGTAACTTGTGGGATAAAAAGTGTCATTTTAATTACAAATTGTGACTTAGTCCAAAGGTGTAAAAATTAAGTTTTCTAGGCTCTCCCCAAAACTTGCATGGTTTAGGTGATCTAAAAACAACCTATATAGCCTTTTTACTTAGATTTTATTTCATGCATTTTGGATTGTGAGGGGGACTTCATTACCTCCCATGGGTTATATAGGGAACTTTGACTTGGGGATTCATATCTTAACATCATATTCAACCCCTCTCCATATTTTATATATAAATTAGGAACTCCCCATGGAGATGATGGTTTGAGTGATTAAATTATCTCCATTAGTGGCAAGCTAAGCCAAGAATATGTGATCATTTTCAACAATGCGCTACACTGAGTAAGAGATAGATGTAGTGGTTATGAAAAGGACAAGATATTTTCATAATAATCTATTTGACATGGATCCGATTGGTGTGCTACTTCTCTTTTATACTAACATGAAATTTGGTATACATGGGATCCATGTAGACTATCACAAATTGTAGAGTTTTAGACAAACCCCACTTGTCACAAAAATATTGTCAATGTGAGGTGCACCCTAAGTTCTAATGTCATCCTATTGTCACTTGAGATAGGGGTGTAAAATACCCTACTATATAACACACTTTTATTTTCTATGAACACTTAAACTCCTCTCAAGTGCATGTATAAAGATGGACTTCAACAATATCATGCAACCTTGTCAATTTAGGGCTTAAGATAATTACTTAGTTATATTTTTTTATTTTGGTCTTAGATTATTTAATCTTTATTTGAGTCAAAAATTACTTGTAAAAACATATAAATAACCAAACACATTATCCACAATTTCTTAAACAAGGAGGTATTACATTGTCTAAGTAAAAATCAATCTTTTCCTTGTTTAAATTTATCATCTTTAACATTATGTCATATCATCTAGTTGGTATAGTTATAATACCCATTTGAGTCTAAACCACTTTCCAAATTTTATTAAAGTCATTCATTGATAGTTCAAATTTTAAATTACACTTTTCTAAGTTCATAAGGTTGATGTGTTAAATTGGATTTGCCATTTGCACTTGACTTGAGGGAAATTGGGTTTAATTTCCAATTTGAATTTAAGGCAATTTATAGACTCATTATCATTCTCATAATTGTTGGACTCAAGTCATATTACATATTACTCATGTTTTGAGTCCTAGAACATATTTTATACTACCATTCCTATTACCATGTGGCAACGTTGTGCCACCCATTTGGTTCTATATTTATACTTGGGGTTTCTTGCATGTTTTCACATCTTGATTTTAATGGTTCACATTATCTCCTTATTAATATAAATTAATTTATTCTATTTTTCTAGTAACAACTAGTTGAAGTTGAGCTATATTTTAAGGTATTGATGTATCATAAAAATATAGGCTTTGGTGTACTAGTTTTCACCTTGTATTTTTGATTTATCATACCCTCTTACAATTTATATGATTTAAACCCTACCCAAGGTTGAGTAATTTCATGAACACATTCTTCTAATTGTGTGTGGTTCCACACCACCCTCCTTTTATAGTCTCTTTATTGCCTTAGTCATTTTTTGGAAGAAAGATCAAAATCCATACCTTGTTTAAATGTTCGAATAAAATTGATGTAAATATTTTCAAATATATAGAGAAAACCTTTTATACATTACTCAAAGATTCACTCATAGTGGGGTCCCTTACATCCCTAGCTATGAGGATGAGCATTTTTATGATGGTCAAGACAATTTAGTTATCTTTAAGGAAATCCATATAATTGTAGGGTCTAAGAAATAATACATGGAATAACAAGAGAACCAAGATGAATCACTCTTTAGATTAATAGAATATGGTGCTAAACTACCCTTGGATTTTCCTATGGATCAATTTGACACCTTAGTTAGAGAAGGAGAACAATAACAAGAGAAAGTTATTACAAACATTCAAAACACAAACATACCTTCTTCCTTTAACAAAGGTAAAGAAATTATTATAGATTCAAAACCAACCATTCAAGATCTTGTCACCAAGATTAATAAAATAAGTCAATGGTATATCAATTAGCTTATCATGGACTTGATTGAATCTCTAGTTACCACTTCAATCTACAATGATGCTTACAAATAACATTGAAATGTGATTGAACCTATGCAATAAGAATTGATTGAGAATACAACAATTATTGATCAAGGTGTCTCAAATGAATAGAGCAAGATGAAAGAGATTGTGCAAAATGGTTCTCTAGACATGGAACACACATTCTTTAACCATCAAGAGCCTCTTATCACCTAGAAAAATCAAAGATGAAAACATTTGGTTTGAATTGAGGATATACCTCAAGATAATTTGGCTAGTTTATCTAAACCAAAATGTACAATGGTGAATAGATAAACTCCCTAAAACTAGAAAAACATGATCAATTCAAGACAGTAGATTCTTAAGAATCAACCACTTACCTACTCGAGTCAAGGAGTAAACCAAAACCAAGCTTAGGATCATAAGGTATACATCCCTACCAAATCCACATAAAAATAAGGGCACATACCACCCAATAAAAAACAATAGAGGAACATACCACACCAATAGCTATAATAGGTGCACATACCACCCTAACAACATTATGTTCTACCCATGAATTACCAAACATGCAAGAGTTGAACCCTATGAAAGATATTATGCCATCATTGGATATGATTAATAGAGTTAAGAAATATAAGTTCAACAAGATATGTTCATATCTATTTGATCTATCTATTCTCCAAATTTCCTTTCAATCATATTTTGAGGCACCAAAGTTTGATAAATACAAAGAAAAGGGAGACCCACATTAACACATTCAGGTATTTTCATCTTATGCCAAGAGGTTTCTTATAGTAGTGTGTAATTACTTTGATTGTTCCCATGAAGTTTTGTGGGACAATCTTTAGATTGGATACTTAAGTTACCTAAGGGATCAGTTTTGAATTACAATGACTTATTTGAAAAGTTCATCAACCATTTCTTGTATAACATTGATCATGAATTGACCATTGTTGACTTGTGCAAAGCCAAACAACATGATGGAGAAAGTTCCACTACATGCCTATAAGGATGGATAGGATTAGTGGGTCACTTTCAATATAATTTTCTAGATAAATAGTTGGTAGATATATTTTCATAGAACTTACATCCTAAGGTCATACAAAATATATGGTTAGCTTATGCTTACTCATTTGAGGAAATTATTGATAAAGGAGTGAAGATTAAGAAGGTTGTTATTTCTAAGGGCCTTGTCAATATTTTTTCATAGGGTAAAACATCAAATCAGAATCCATATTCTAGTTAAACAGTTGTGCAAGAGAAACCTAAGGGTTTCAACAAAAACAAAAACATGGTCAGAAATGGGGTGACTAAAATAAGGAACATACAAATAGTACAAGCTCTACCAACCCCAAATCTTTAATTAACTACTCCTAATCTACCACCTAATTTGTAGAGATAACCTCCATGGAAGAAAAACCATAGTAGTTTTAGGGTCTTTAGCAAATTGGGAGAACTAAGTGAAAGAGTTTTCTAAAATCTCATAGTAGCTAACTTGATTGTATGGCCAGTACCAAAGCCATTTTCTTTAGATCAAATACAACTAGATTGGTACAAAGAGAATGAATGGTGAAACTTTCATCATGTTATTGGTCACTCTCCCTATTATTACATCCAATTGTAAAATATTATTGAATATATCATTAATATTGGTGAAGTTAATATTAAGTTGATCCTAATTAGGACATAAATCAGGATATGGAAATCTACAAGGACCCCTTTCATTAACATAATCAACCACCACAAAGGAACAACCAAAACCAAAGATAGAGTTAGAATCAAAATTAGAATCAAGGTCAAAATCATAATCAACATGATAATAATCATGATCATAAAACCCATACTAACAATTTGGGTTACAACAACATGCCTTAAGACTATAACAACATTATGGGATGCATTTCTACAACCCACATTACCATTATTAATATCATACCACATGAACCATATTTTGTTCCTCATAGTATGGGACCCATTATTATAGGTTTAACACCCTTTCTCTAGTAATACCACATTGAGTTTGCATAATTCTCTTGCAACTCTACTTATATGAGTTACTATTTATAGACAACACCCTTCTTCTAATTGTCATGACTCCTCACCAACTCAAAATTTTAGTAATATAAATAGATGCCCATGATTCACCCTCTAAATCCCTTTTAATTCATCTTCTAATTATATTAGCTCCCCACTACCTCTAGGTTATGCAGTCACAACTAGATGCTCACAAATTCCTCTCCAGGGTCCTTTGCCTACTTCTTCCATACAACCCAATGAGAACATTATGCCAGTGGATCCAAAGCTGACTACTATTCTAGACAAAGCCAAGCTATTTCATCCTAATATTAAAAATCCTTATAATCTATTAGACCAATTAAGCAAAACCCCTACACAAATTTCCATTTTAGATCACTTGCAAACATCTAATGTCCATATAACTATCCTAAATAATCTTTTACAACAATCCACTGATCCTCATGATATAAATCCTAAATAATTCAAGAACCTTGTGGGACATTTGTATTAATTTCATCAAGTAACATTTGATCAAAAAGACATGTCTACACTTGGAGCAATCCATAATAACCCACTATACATGTAAGTAATCATTGAAAACCATAAGATCAAGTAGGTTCTTATAGATAATGGTTCAAGGCTAAACATCATATATCTTAAGCTAGTACAAAGATTGGGCTACACTACAAAATACATTTATCCAAAGATGATCACCATCAAGGCTTACAATAATGCTGAAAAGGAGTTTGATGGTACTATTTGGTTACCAATCATTATTAGGTTTGTTTCACATCATACATTTCTTCATATTATGGACATTTAATTGCCTTATAACATAATTCTTAGTCTCCCTTGGATCCATTAATTATAGACCATTCCCTCTACCTTGAATTAGTTCTATAAATTTCCCCATGATGAGATCAAAGTCAATATCCCTACCAATTAATATCCTTATGAGTATTGAAAACATCTTGAGGTTGAGTTTCATAATTATAACTATTATCCAAGTTATGAATTCATTGTGAAGAAGAATAAGGCTATAGTTTTACATCCACCTCCATCTAGTTATATCAACCTTGGTGATCTTTATTCCAATTCATTTGATCCATTTCCCACAAATATTGCAAAGCAAGTTGTTATTAAAGATGTGGGAATTTCTACATAGTCTTAAGGATGACTTCCATGTTACAAAGTTGCCTAAATCTCCAAAAATATTTGGTAAGCCTAAACCTTCAAAGAATCCTAACTTACCCACAATGATTTGGAAATAGAAGAATAAATGACAAGAACCACCTATGGTTTTTGTACCTATTATTGTGCCAAATAAAGATCAAGAGGCTTTTACCAAGGGAGATTGGTTACATTTTGAAGGTCTTATTGATTGCTTTCAGAATCCAAAGTATCATATCCCTAATCAGATCATAAATCATATTGATTATATAAGAAATGGACTTATCCCATGATCACAAGGAATCATGGAACCCTTATCAGTTGGATTACCTAATTTGAATCATGGTCTCAGATTTATACCACCTGGGGGCAACCTCATAACTTTGGATAGAGATTCTTCTGAATGGACTAACGATGAGACTCCTAGTAGTGATGTAGTGTCCTATTATAGCCTTTTTGATAAGCTTGGTTATATAGACCTATTTGATTCTAATTCATTTTAACCCTAACTATTGGAGCTTCTCATTTTGAAGAAATAACTTATCCCACTATTAGATCTTCCCATCTAGAAGAAAGATTTACCATTGGAGCTTCCCTTACTAAAGTAGAACCCTATACCTTTATTAGATCTTCCCATTCTGAGTCAAACACTTATTTTTCCCAATGCCTTTGACATCATGAACTTATTGATTGGGACTGGAAAGATCTAGTTATATGGCTTGATGAATTTCAAAATGAAGAATCAATCACAAAATACATGGGCCTATGAGATGGATTTCCCATTGGTGATCACAAATAAGACTTTGATTTTTCATTAGATCCTCCTACATAATTTAGAGAGTAGTTAAATTTTATTCATCATAATAAAAATGAAACATTGAGGTCTTCAAGTGAAAACCTCTTTAAGGCACTCGTTGATCAAGGAAAAAAAGATAAGCCATTAAGTGAAAAAATGTTTCAGGCACTCTTAGGCAAGAAAGTTTACTCATCCCCTAAAGACATAGAAGGTCCATCTAGACCAAGTTATATATCCAATACAATCATATCTTTAGAATAATAGAAAAAAATTAGCATCTCGCTCTTAAGTTTGTAGAGGTTTTTACTACTTGGCCTTTAACTGAGATGGTTGATTTTGATTCATCACACTATCCAGAGCTTTAGGAAGAATAGTAAGAAGATGTAGTAGAAGAAGATGATCATGATCATACCTTGCCTATAATTCTAGAAAATGGGTCCACACTCTTTGTGTAAAACATAATAGAAGTGAACCTAGGAACCTATGAGGATCCCAAAATTATTTATCTTGGAGCTTCCCTTACTGAAGTAGAATGTGAACATATTATGTCCCTCATAAGGGATTATATTAACATATTTACATGGGAATACTCTGACATACCAAGATTAGACCTTGATTTGGTTGTGCATCACCTTGGTATCCATCTCGATGTAAAACTAATCAAGCAAAAATTGAGGAAGATGCATCTATGCATTGCCCTATTAGTTAAATCAGAGCTAGAAAATATTCTAAGATCAGATTTCATTAGACCATTGTACTACTCTAAATGGATTTAAAACATAGTCTTAGTGAGTAAAAAGACTCTAACTATACATATTTATATTTATTTTATAGATATCAATAAACTGTGCCCCAAAGATGATTTTCATCTACCTAACATCGACATGATCATTGACTCAACTGCTAAGTGTGAGATGTCATTAATGGATGGATTTTCTAGATACAAAAAAATCAAGATATCCTAATAAGATCAACATAAGACTATGTTCACCACTCTATGGGGAACATTATATTACCAAGTCATGTAATTTGGCTTTAAAAATGATAGAGCCACATATCAATGTGTCATGACTATCATCTTCCATGACATGATGCATGTTATTGTTGAGGACTATGTTGATGACATACTAGCAAAATCAATAATAAGAGCTAGACATCCTAATGTTCTACAAGGAATCTTTGAGATGCTTAGTGAATATAAAGTCCTCCTAAATCCTAAGAAGTGTATCTTTGGTGTAATTTTAGGGAAATTTTTAGGTTTTATTGTATCACAAAAATGAATTGAAGTCTACCCTGCCAAACTCAAGGCAATTGTAGAAATTCTTCCACCAAACAATCTTAAATAGTTGTGAATCATACAAAGAAAGATCCAATCTATACACAAGTTCATTTCTTAATTACAATATAAGTACCACCCATTTACCTATCTCTTTAAGAAAGGGAGTGAGTTTCAATAGGATTAAGTTTTTTAGATAGCATTTTTGAAACTCAATACATACTTGGCCAATCTATGAGTCTTGAGACCACAAACACCTAGATGACCATTGCTTCTTTACATATCAAAAACTAAGCATACATTGAGGGGAAATTTTGGTCCAACATGATGATCAATGTAAAGAACATATAGTCTACTATTTTAGATACACTCTGGTGGCTTATAAACATAATTATATTATTATTAAGAAGGTGTGTTTTTCTATGGTGTTTGATACTCATAAATTATGGCATTATATGCTAAAAAATAAAACTATTATCATCACTAGGGTGGACCCTCTCAAGTTTTTATTATTTAAAAAGATTATTCAAGGATGCATGGATAAATTGATTATGCTCCTAAGTGAATTTTACATTGAGTATTAGAATAAAAAAATAATCAAAGGGATTATTACTATTGATAAACTTGTAGATTCCCCTAATGAATACACTCAACCACACAAATTTGACTTTCTAGATGATTCTATTATGGCAAGAAAACAAGCATCTTAGGAACCTAAAAAATAGAATCTATATTTTTATTGCTCCTTTAATCTCATGGATCTGAAGCTAGCATATTTTTTATTACACCCTAGGGGGATATGATTACCAAATCATTTCATATATAATTTCATTGTAAAAATAATATGGTTTAGTATGAGGCATTTATTACAAGGCTTTACCTTACCATATAGTGGGATATTCATATTTTTAAGGTTTATGGTGATTCATAGTTGATCATCAATCAAACCACTGATTAGTATAAAACCAGAGATGACAAGATTGTTCCTTACAAGAAAATCATGGATAATCTCAAAGGCCATTTTAAATCTCTGTAGTTTAAACAAATTCCAACGGCCAAAAATAGATCAACTGATACAATGAAAATGATTGGTTTCATAATTCAGATTGATGGTAGTGCTAAAGAGTATCATTTTTTGATTGAAAATATTTTTTAGCCTGCATATATTATGCCAGATTCAAAAAGGGTATATGCCATTATTGGTTATAATCCCCCTCCTAAATTACCATGGTTCTAATATTTTTATAACTAATTCCATAATCATGTTTTCCCAACTGACCTATCCAATAATAGATCAAAACTCTTCCTTTATTATTTATAATGTTATACCCTCCTTGGAAACATTCTTTATCACAAAGGCTATGATGGAATTCTTATTCATTGTTTATCTTCAAGAGAATCTAAGTTAGAGATGAAGGAGGTTCATGAAGGAATGTATGGGACCCACACCAACAGTTTAGTCTTAGCAAAGAAGCTCCTTAGAATAGGATATTATTGGCCAAAAATGGAGATCGACACTTGAAATTATATAAGAAAGTGCACTCCTTATCAACAACATGGAAATTTTATACATGCACCTTCCTTATCACTATAACTGATCACAAAACCATGGTCATTCTCAACATGGGGTCTTGATTTCATTGGGAAAATAAACCCAACATATTCAAATGGCCATAAACATATTATAACATCTACCAAGTATTTTACTAAGTGGATTGATGACATTCCTCTTACTTGCATCACTAAAAATCAAATAGCCAAATTCATCCATTATCATATCATTCATTGATATGGCATCCTAACTTGCCTTATATCTAATAATGGTGGATCCTTTGTAATAGAGATGTAAAATCTCTTTGTGCAAAATTCAAGATAAGTCACAATAAATAATCTCCATATAACCAATTTCCAAAGAATTGCACTAAAATTAATTAATTTTGTTTAAGCTAACTAATTCAAATCAAGAGCTTAAGTGGATTTTCCATGGAGGTTATTGATTATTTCATTATTAAAAATTGATTCTCAATATCTTCATCACCTAGTGTCATGATCTATGGGGTGGTATCCATAATAGATAAATTTAATAAATATCAAGTTTATGATCACCAATGCCTAATTAATTCCCCTTACTCCCAAATAATTATGAGGATATTTATGGATTTAATTATAAAATTAAATTAATTCATGGCCACACATCTCAATCTTGATATGGATAGTCATGGTTGATCTTCATCCATTTGTAAAATCTATAAATAGGAGGGCATAAAACATCATTTTAAGCTAATTTATTGTAAACTTAAATTGCAAAATTATCTCCACAACCTTTTGTGTTGATCATTGTGTTTTATTTTCAATATTCATTTGATAGGCCTCGATTGGAGATTTATTATCTTGAGCCTAGGTTATACATAGTGATATTGAGGTAATGGAATATCTTGGCATCCATTATTGACAAAGACAAGAATACTATATCAAGGGGAATACATGTTTGGATCCCCTCTTGGATGGTGGAATCACTTAGGAAGGTAATTAGTATTGATTTATTTTATTTGTCCTTTGTTATAATTTGCAAACCCCATTGGAATAGGTTGGATTATATTTTCAATTCTTATTCATTTTTTTGTGAGTTTTAATGACTAATGTTTGAATTGATACTTTTTATAATCTAAACCTACAATTATAATTGCTAAAAATGGTGTACTTAATTGGGTTTCCAATTTGAATTACCTTGATATAATTTTTTCTTCTTTTAATTTTGAAATAAGTTATTATCATCTTATTCCACCAAAATCTATGCCTAATTTGGTCGAGATTACTATAGAAGATTCTAGAATTGATGTAGATCTTAATGATACTTGTATAACTAGGAAATAATTTTGTAATTATGATTTAATGTCTAAACTTATGAATAATAATGATCCTCAAACACTAAAATAGACTCAAGGTCTCCCTCATTGGAATAAATTTATGCATGGTGAATACAACTTGTTGATTTCTAATAACACTTGGGACTTAGTCCCTCTCCCTAAACGGCATCACTTGGTAAGTTATAAATGGTTTTTTAAAACTAAGATCAATTCTAATAATAAAATTGAAAAATATAAAGCTAAATTAGTTACTAGAAGTTTTTCACAAATTAAATGTATTCACTATAACGAAACTTTTGTTCCTATTGCTAATATGCCCACAATTAAAGTTCTTTTAGATTTAGTTACTCACATGCATTGGCTTGTTTATCAAATGGTAGTTAATAATGATTTCTTAAATGGAAACTTTCATGAATAAATTTAAATGTCTCAACCCCTTAGTTTTATTTAAAAAGGCAATGAACATCTTGTTTGAAATTTAAACAAAGTTATTTATAGTTTGAAACATTCTCCTAGAGAATGGTACTCTAAAATCTATCAATTTTTTATAACTCAACGCTTTACTCGTAGTTCTAATGATCTTAATATTTTTATCAAATATACTTATAATGTTCTAGTTATCATTTTTTTGTATGCTGATGACTTAATAATAAAAGGCAGTAATAGTTTAATGGTTTCTTTCACTAAAAATTATTTGAATAATACATTTGTAATGACTGATTTGGGTCTCTTACATTATTTTTTAGGCATTCAAATTTGGCAAGAAAAGGATAAAATTTATATTTCTCAATATAAATATGCATATGACTTGTTATATAGTTTTAATATGTTGGAATATAAAAATTTTACTACCCCTTGTGACCTTGGTGTTATATTTCTTAATGATATGGAAATTGAAAGTGTTAATCCATATCTATATAGACAATTAGTTAGAAATTTAAATTATCTTACTTATACTCATCTTGATATTGCTTTTTCTATTGGATTGGTTTCTAATTTTTTGTCTAAACCTCAAGATACTCATTTCAATTATGTTAAAATAATTATTCATAAAATTAAAGGTAATCTAACTTTTGGCATCGATTATATATCAAATAGCAATTTATCTTTAGTGGGTTATTTAGATTCTGATTGGGTTGGCGATCCTAATGATCATAGATACACAAGTGGTTATTATTTTTCTTTTGAAACCAATAGCATTTTATTTAATAATAAAAATTAAACTATTTTATATTTATCTTCCATTGAAGATGAGTATAAATCTTATAATCATGCTGCAAAGGAAGTTATTTGGTTTAGAAGACTTCTTGTAGATTTAGGCCACCCTCAAAATTAAACTACTCTAATTTTTTGAGGTAATAAAAGTGTCATTGCCTTAGCAAAAAATCTATTTTTCTATGCAATATCCAAGCACATTGAGATTCAACATCACTTTCAAAATGAACTTCTTGAAGACAATCAAGTTCTCATCTCTTTTTGTTCTACTGAAGAATAAAGGGTTGACATCTTCACTATGCCATTATGTAAATAAAAGTTTATATTATTTTGTAACAAGATGAGATTGAAGGAAGTTATCATAAAGTGGGAGAGTTAGTGATGTTTCCTCCCTTTTTTTTTGTTTGTAAACCCCTAAATAAAGTTTAAGGGGGAGTGTTAATATTACCCTTTATTTAAGATAATTTATTTTATCCTAAGTTCCACTTTTGTGTTTGTTGAATTTTTATTTATATTAATTATTAATTCACATAAATCTATATTTTATGAGGTGTCACTCACCTCTTTTTTCTCCTTTGTGATTTGGGAGTTACTTGCATTAGTAACCCTTTATCCCACTTAACACACACCTCCCTTCAATTTCTAAGGACTAGGACACAAATAACACACACATAGGAGGCTTGTAAGGTGACCATGGGACTCCTTGTAATTCCCATTTTTTCCTCTAGCTCTATAAAAGAGCCCTTCCTCTCCTCATGTACTCACTATAAACTCATACGTCTTTCTCTTATTCTTTTATTTTCTTGATTCAATCTTGTACTCATGGAAATTTTGGTAGCAATCATTTTAATAAAATCATGAGGGGTTTTCTCTGATACATTTGGTTTCCCACTTTAAAATTCCTATCTCATTTGTGGTTTGTTCCTTGAGAGATAACTTTGTCTTTTGATTTCTTTATTTTTTCATTTTCATATTTTGCCATTGATGAATATTATTGGGATAAATCCTTGATAGTATTAGAGCTAAGTTCATCTTATTGACATTTTTTTAAGGTTTCCACCCTTGATCTCTATTTACTTTTATTTTTCTCTCTTTTTTTCTTGAAATTATTGCTAAGTATTAGTTATAGGCTACTCATAAGGAGTATTTTCCACTTTTTCTCCTGATTAGCATACCAAACCACCTTATTAGTATCTTTTTGCCCTTGTTGTGCACACTCTAGAAGATTATGAAAAATATTTTTAATATTATATGAGATATCTTCATTACACAGAGTGTTGTGTAGTTTTAAAAAATCGATGAGTGAAATCACAATACCTTCCTACCTCATAATATGCACAATTTGCCCATGCATTTATGCATCAGTGGATGCAACATCTCCTTCTGATGTATTTTATGTTTTAATGTCTTGAATGAAATATGTCTTTTGATACATCAAGTTATTATATATCATAGGATCAATATATTTGTCCCATTATACCTTCATGATTCCATGATCCTGCAACATTTCTAATGGAGGTAGTCCTTGCTTTGTGCATTATTGTCTAGTGAGTGCTTACATAAATGAATTTTCTTTAGGTTGTACATTGATTATATTCACATTGTGAACTATATTTGATTTCCTTTACTTCTCTAATACTATGTAATCTTAAGTTTGATGTTGTTATTCAACTCTATAATACATGCAATATGTCTATCTCTAAGGATTAATGGGGTATTTTCATGCACAATTATTATGCTCACCACACAAATAACATTAGATTGGATGGATATATTGTTGAATATAATTTTTATGACCACCTTGATATCCTCCTCTATTATAATAAAATCCCTAATCATGCGGTTGATGCTCAATAAATCTACCTTACTATGTTTGTTGCACATTATATCCACAATATTGATGCTAAGGTGATGATGGTGTCCATATATCCAAAATTTGGGGTTGATAATGATATTTAGGTGATGAAAACATCCATATTATACTACATTATGTTTCAATATTCATGTCTACCTTTGGGTTTGGAATTCCTTGCTTCATAGTGGGTAAATTATATGTTACGACTATGAAAACATTTTTGGTGATACCTTAATTTAATTCCTACAAAGACAAACAAATAATTTCATAATTATTGGTTAATTTATAAAATTTATAGTATATACTTTCATATTTTTTTAATGTACTATTGTAATATATGGCATTTTGAGGTTGTGTGCCCTACTATACAAAATTCACATAATTATATCTTGAGTTTAAAATAATCATTCTTATAATACCCTTCTTGACCACACTTTATACACCATAAACCCAATTTAGGTTTATAAATTTCATGAATATCAACTGTAATTTTTAGTAAATAATCTATTTTTTTGACACTTTGGAGATAGCTATTGGAGCATCTCCATAATATTCAATTTATTTCACTCACAGGGCAGTTGCTTAAACATCAACCTTAGTCAGGAAATAAGACTATGTAATGACAAATATAATTATTGATTAAATCCCTTTTACAAACCAAGAATATTTGTCCTTATCCTCCATGATGAAATCAAGATTATTCATCACATATGATAATATGTGATCCCAGTCCCATATAGATTCTCCACTTTGTTGTCAAATCTCCTTCAGATCTTGAATAGTCTAACTCATGAACTTTTTCATTTTAAATTATGTAAGTAGTTTTGATTTAAATTATTGAACATATAGTGAATTAACATCTCTTTTTCAAATGACTTATAATATGAGCTGGCACTTCTTTACATCATCATAAGTTATTCCCTTAACTTGCCATTTCATGTCATAAGTTAAAAAATATTTATTAGGGTATGTAAACCCATTGTATTATACCAATGTAATAAAATTCATGGATTAAATGCCATATTTTATGTTCTTTCAATTGATAATATCATATTTTACACACTAGCGACTATGACTAAAAGTTGTTGCACATTAGTCACTATGACTATATGCTTTTGCACACTAGTTTTTACTAGCATCTTAAAACTAGTATCGAAATCAAATCCAACCTCTTCTAGCCTCTTATTATCTATGTATTTCTTATTTTATGTACTAATTTTTCCAAATTTGTCCATAAAAAACTCAAACCATCTTATTCCCATCCCTTCCTTTGAAATTGGTGTTTTTACTAATGATAAATTGGTCTAGGGGATGCATACTCAAGAAATGAATGATATATGTCCTTGAATTCTTATTATTGTGATCTTGAACTAGTGATACTTTTTTTATTTTTCATAATCTCTTCTCTGGAATATTATTTCACTACTTCAAGTAATTTTCCTATTAACTATGATTTACTCATATATTTAAAGTGGTCTACTTTTATCCTATATTCCTCTTCCTCTTCATTGTAATACATATACTTGCTACTCTCAACTTTGTTGTCTTCCTCCTTGACCTACTCTGTACACTCTCTACCTTCTCTAATTATCACATCTTGTGAAGCCTCTCTCTAGGCTCCCCTTTATTAATCATATTCTACCTTAAACCTAATCCTACTCATAGTTCAGTCTTAATTTTTTGATTTGGTCCATATTCTTTGTTTCAATCCTAGAATCTTATTTTCACTCTATCTCTTTTCATCCTCCATATTATAGGTTTAGGTTCAAGTTTCTCTACTCAACTCTGCATCATTCACTTCTACATTACATGCATCCCCATAACACCAAAAGTGATTAATCCATGTTGGTAGGAGTAGGTACCATGGCCTTTTCCATAAGTAACATATTAATAAGAGTAGGTAGTCATTGAAGGAAATTTCCATGTATTACTCTAAAAAAGAGGCCTCATATAGCTTCAAAATCAAAATAACTATGTACAACAAATTTGGTGATATATTTATTAATGGTATCCTTGGTCTATTAGTCTAATGCATGATTCCAATCAGTACATAGGTTTCATAGGCTTTATATCTTTTCTTCTGACCAAATTATGAATTTCATACTTCTTGGCTAAAAATAATACTACTCCAATATAGATAACCATGTAGCTAATAACTCAAGTAATTTGCACCAAAATATTTCATAAATTTCTTCTTAGTTATGTTCCTTAAATATTTACTTCAGAGTTTCCCTATTCTTATTTCTTCCTCTTCTACAAAATTTTAATTCTTTCATCAATCCATCTCTCTATATCTCTTTGCCCTAATAACCATTTCAACATGTTTTAAGAAAATTTCCATTCTCACTGTACCATTGTTAGTAGAGGTTTCTAGAATACCCTTTAGAACATGATAATATAGGGATAGCTTAAGCATGAAGTAATAAAAGTAAACATTTTATGGCAATTTAGATTGAATATATTCATTAATAGAAAAAATATATAGATGAAAATAAACATGAGTTTATTATTATCTAAACAATTAGTATATCATATGAGTAATAAATTAAAACAAATGAGGTACTCACCGTGCACTTAATAATGATAAAGTATACATAGGAAAACCATTGTAGAACAATATGCATTAATCTCTATGACATTATATCCATATCCAAATATAATTTTGCACTATATAGAGTTTTAAAAATCACTCTCTCTTCATATTATAGCCTTTTGTTATGCCCAAAAGGAGTGACTCTTCACATTATAACATATATTACTATGATTACAAAGGTTGAATACATACATAAAGATTATAAAAAAAACAAAATTAGTGAAAATTTCACATGTGTTCATCATATATACTCTAGAATTTTGATATATCTATTCTACACTCAATAGTAGGACTCTGGGGTGACATCATCTTGGGATAACATGCATCATTTTAACTCTATTAAACAACATAGTTATCACAAAATATTCTAAGTATGAGAAAACCTTCATATTTAAAAATAAAAGGAATAAACTATTATAGATACAAATTAATATATGGATTTACATGATAACCATTCACTCACTATGAATGTTGAAAAAAAACTCAATTGATCAAGGATAAATAAGGGTTTAAGGTTTTGCACAGTTCAGGACTAAGTGAGAGAAGATTTGAGCTCTGAGAAACTTTTGAGTTGAGAGTTTTTAGATGGGTCCACTTTTATTAAACGAAAATGGGGTCATGTTGGACAAAAAAATCGGTGACTTCAGGGGGAAAACATTTCCCCAATGTTTAGAACCCATTTTTTGGGCCTTCATTATCAAACTTACAAATAACAAGTGGAAATCTTTCTTATAAACTATAAGAAATTAGAAATTCTCAAGTCTACTTTAGAAAATAACATACTAAGCTTGGGTCCCTATAAATGGCCAAATTTCAAAATAGTGTTATAGTCCTCTCATTTCTTCATGAAATTAATGAGTAAGCTCAAATACATCAAGGATGTTTGAAGTCTATTGAATGGGCATGCATTTTATAGATTCTTAGATACATAGGGATGGCTTGGGCATTACTTTAATTCCATTTAGGCATATATATCCATTTCAAAGATACCTTTGGCCCCACTCTAGGCCTTGATTCATTACCATCTAGGTTAGAAATCCTATAATCGAGGTTGCCTAAATCACCTTTTCTAAGGAATAAACTTAGCATTTTACATGAAATTATAACTTCATTCTAATACTCTAACATTTGATCTATGATGGTTAGAGACCAATGTATCTAAGGTGATGAAATAGTCTATTAACCCTTTAACATCCAAATTATCCTTGCTTGATTATTGGTTTGTATTTTGCTTATATTATTTCATTACAATTTTGTGAAAACCTTTATCAGAGTAAATATTTTCTTAATTCACTTGCTTAATTCTGAATCAATGGCCTTTAATTCCTTCAATACCTCAAAAACAGTGTAGGATAATTCATCATGTCATTTATAATAACATGAAGTTACTAGAATATTAAAAAACTCACTAATAATAATTGGTCATAGTTTCTTATTGTTAGTGATCCTATTGTTTATGGATATTTGTTAGTTTATTTATCCTATATACAAGCTTCTAATCTTGTATAAATAATTCTTGTGTAATATTTTATAATTTAGCTAAACATAAATATTATTTGTGTTCTTACATTTGATTTTAGAGCACAAAGATAGAACTTATAAATATTAGGAGAGATCAACATGAGGTGGAGATCTTAGGCACCCTCACTCTTCAACTTGAAATTCTAATTTTGTTGAAGCTTAATTATTTTTAGATCTCCTTTCAATAGGTCATATAAAGATTTATAGTTGAGGGAAGATTAATTTGAAGCAAATTTCTTATTGCTCTTGGATGCCATGCCTATATACAGTTTGATATGACTTGATCAAGTCATTTTCTAGAATATGGTTTGGATTATATAACTATATACCAATGTGTTGATAATTTCATATCACTACTAGCATAGTTCAACCTATAAAATCCATTTTATAGGCATTTATCTATGCTTCCATCTTGGTATAACAACATCTCAAGGCCTTAATTATCTCATATTCAAGGGAGCTTGCTCAAATTTGAGTTTCACATCCATAATCACATTCTATCCTGACATTATCTTATATTATAACTCCTTAGATAGCATGTTCATTCACTTGATCTCTTATATATGCCTATTGTTGATTAGTTATTGATAAGGAACTAAATATTAAAGATTGATGGTCTTTATATTTTTTGTTTTAAGACAAAAATTTCATTTTGATAACTTTAAAATCAAGTTTATTCATTCTTATATTAGAGGTGATATGTGGCTAAAGCTATTTCATTTATTTTTGCAAAAATATTAATAAAAACAAAACACCACAATTTCAAATTCCCTCTTAATTTTTTACTCAACATTTTCTATTACAATAGGAAAGACAAAAAATAAAGAGATTAGGGTTTTTTTTGCTCTCAAGCAAATTGGGAAAAGCAAATTTGTAAAAAAACGTGGAAAAAGGAGGGGTTTTTCTTTTTCTCTTTATAAACAGAATTTTATTTTTCACATATTATAATTTCATATTTTAAAAGCATTGTTCAAATTATATTTTAGGAAAATACATTTGAAAAATAAACAAAATAATACATATTTTTCACACTAGCAGTGTTTAGTGCAAGTGATTCTTCTAACTCATGTATATAGGTAAAGATGTCATGATTGAGTTATAACATACATAGCCCAACATATCTAAAATAATGACTTATGGGTATCTAATCTATAAATCATTAGGGTTAAATAGTTTCATTATCCATCCCTCTATTACCTATTTGATCCAATCAAAAGCTATAAATCTTAATAGGTAGAAATTCCAAGTATATGGGGAAGTGATGCCCACGTATGTAGAATTCCAGATAAGTAGGTTTTAATGATTAAGTCAATTTATTTAAATAGTTTCTAGGTACCATTTAATACTCTCTTTCATGTACATTTATGCTTATTTCACATATCATTGAGTATATATAAAGCATGATCTTTTTCCATGTACTAACAGGTATATAATAAAAGCACATATATAGAAAGGTTTTGTATATCAATCTAACATTATTTATAAAGGGAGACCTTGATAATTAGAGTGATAAGGAACCAATCCATGACGTTTTATCAAATTATACACAATGGTTATAAATGGCCTAAAATTATTCCTTCCAAACTCACAGCTTTTATGTGGTGATAACTATGTTACTTGGAAAACAAAAATCAAGACACATATAGCGTTTGATTAGATTTGGCTTTCTTTTAATGGCACACTCAACCAACATGCATTTAACACTAATCATCGATGTAATTTTTATAAATAAAACTAGAAGGCAATTTTTTTATAATGTTCAAGGTGTTGGATGAGGTACAACCTCATATTTATGAGGCCATAATAGTGAATGAATCTTTGGATAAGCTCTAAATAGTATATGAGGGAAAAACTAAAGGCAACATTCTCCATTTTTAGAGCCAACTTCATGCACTCAAATTGATTTTTTTTTGAAAAGTTATAATCTTTTATATGACATGTTGCAACCTTGAGGGCCTCACTCCAATCATTGGTGAGCAAGTGACATATACCTCTCTTGTACCCATTTTCCTAAGAACATTTCCACCCTCCTATAGGATATTCATGACTACTTTAAATATCACAAAACAGAAACCATATTTTGACAAGTTGGTGAACATGTTACAATAGGAAAAGTCTATGCATAAAAAATAATAAGAATAATCAAAAGAACATGATATTGTCTTTCATCAACAAAAAGGGCAGAGACAAGTCAAGTCTTCTTAAAAAATCAAGGTCATTAGAACAATCCACAATGGAATATAAAATATAAATTTTGCCTCATTTATGTAAATAAATGCCATAACCTAAAGTATTATTGGTATAACACCTTCACAGGTGGATTATAAGCAATAATAAACACAATAACCAATAATCATCACTTTTACAAAAAAGACAAGGTCAGAAGATGAGTAATTGGAAGAAGAAAATAAATCAGCAAGGTAATAGTATCTAATATGACACCCACTATGATGATGAATTCTTATATGCCACATAGTCTCATGAATAACAAACTTCATAAAGTTATATCTAGTATGTCAACTCTAGTAAAAATCAACCCATGACAGGTAGACAAGATTGGTTCTACAGTATGAATGAGACCTCTCCTAAAAATCATGTCTCTTTAGGTGATGGTTCATCCTATCATGTTAAAGGCATTGGTAACATTTCCTTACCACCTTAAATACTTGAAAAAATTCAAATTTCATGTATGTCTTAGGACTCACAAAGAATTTAATCTCTATCTATCAATTTCTTGATCACAACCTAAAGGTTGATTTTGACTATAAAGGTGATAAAAATATACATATGATAAAAGATAAGTCAAAATTATAAATAAATTATTACATGACCATCTGAAATTTAGCATATGTTCTAACTTAACTTTGTTCATCCAAAAAATCAAGCACTTATCTAACTATTTAGACTCATCCAATTTGTTAAATTGTAGATATAGACATGTGAGTTTTGGATATATAAATGCACTCATCCATCATAACATGGTATGAGGACTTCCTCAATGGAATAAACCTACATATCTATATCCCATTTATCTATTAGGAAAACCAATGGAGCATCATTTGGTCAAAGTTATTCAAGCGCATCTATAAAATTAGATCTAGTGCACACTGATGTATGCAAACTAATGAGACCTAGCATCAAAGGTTTTGGTATTTTATGTTTTTTATTGATGACAACTAATAAAAAATGTGGGTATATTGTTTAAATACCAAACCTTCAATACTTTCAAAGAGTTCAAAACATCTATGTAAATAGTAAATTGACATAATTTCAAATATCTCTACTCATATCGAGGGGGAGAACACACCAGTAAAACATTTTTTGCTTATTTGAAATAACATGGTATTTATTGACAAATGACTCCTCCATGTGCTTCTTAGAAGAATGGTGTTTTAGAATGTTAGAATAATACCATCATGTAAATGGTATGTTGAATGATTTAATATTTAGGTTTTGTATGTGCATGTTAGCTATAAATAGTATAAGCATCAGTCTATTTGTTGAAAATGTAACCTACTACAACTCTTGATAATATAAATCTACATGAAGCTTGGATAGGGAATAAACCTTCCAGCACCAATATTTAATTTTTTGGATTTAATGCATACATGAATGTTCCTAAAAATAAGATAAATAAACTAGATAATAAATCCATGACTTATATATACTTAGGGTACAGCGAAGAGTCATTGGTGTATAAACTTATGGATCCCAAAACAAGGAAAATATCCATAATCAGGGATGTAAAGTTTAATGAGAAATATAAAACTAGTTTCCCTTCTACATAGTATACTAATTAAATAATTGTACTTGTAGATAGTCATCACAACACTGATGGTGAGAAATATGATGGGGATGAATCCTGATCATTCAAATATTATAGATCTACCCATAAGAACAATTAAACATACACTGAAATGGTATACAAGTATAATAACAGATGATAAATTAGATATAATTCTAGATACATCAAAAATTGGACCAAAAAATCACTTCGTAACTCAATAAGAGGTTAATTTAGCCCTAATAAGCATAGTTGTTGAATCAATTAAGCCCTCTATAGTTTAAGAATCCATAAAATTAAAAATTTAGAAGGATGCCATGGATGTAAAATTCCAATCATTTATGAAACATAACACATGGCAACTTGAATATATTCCACCAGGGAAGAAGATAATTAATTTTGAATGGGTCTTAAAAAATAAATAAAAATAATATGATAGTATTCACAAGCACAAGGCATGACTCACAGTAAAGAGATATGCTCATGATGTATGAATCGACTATGAGGAGACATTTTCTCCCATGGCCAAGATCAAGACTATCAAAATTGTATTTGCTCTGGCTACACAATATGGATGGAGAATTTAATAAATAGATGTCAAAATTACCTTTATAAAAAGATATATGCAAGATGAATTTTATATGACACAACCAAAATGTTTTGTCACACCTGGTAATGAAGGAAAAGTGTGTAAACTCATCAAATCTTTATATGATCGCAAATGATCTCCTCAAGAATGGTATATAAAAATAAATGAGCATCTAAGTCAACATGGATTCTATAGGAATCCTTATGATATAAATCTCTACCTCAAACAAGGTAGGATATTTTGATTGTTATTTTGTATGTCCATGATCTAGTCATCATTATA
Source organism: Torreya grandis (assembly GCA_037957365.1). NCBI lineage: Eukaryota > Viridiplantae > Streptophyta > Pinopsida > Cupressales > Taxaceae > Torreya > Torreya grandis. The sequence goes on from JARHVA010002336.1 coordinate 2,405,999, forward strand.
AGTTTATTGAAGATGACTAATGCAACCAATATATCTTGACCAATCATTTAACATGATAGATCTTGGGATTCTATAATATTATCTTGGACTATAATTATTTCAAAAATAACACCACATATTTTTGTCATAGATAAAATATGTTAGGATAATACTTGATAAAATTTGGATGATAGATAGTAAGCCAATTTTTTTACCTATGGATACAAGGCTTCATTTATCTCATGTAGATCCATCACTGCAAGTGAATACGACTCTCTATCATTAGTGGATTTGGAGTCTTATTTAATTAACATATATTAGGCTTGACATTAGCTATGTTGTCATCTATCTTTCATGGTTCATGTAGGAGCTAAATATGTCTCACTAGAAAGTAACAAAGCAAATACTGAGATATATAAAGGATATAATAGACTTTGGTCTAGAATACAAGAATATTGATAATTTATTCTTGATGGGATATTTACACTTAAATAATTTAGGTAATATTGATGAAATAAAATGTAATTTAGTATATGTGTTATTTTTGTGACCCAGTCCTATATTCTAGGGGAACAAGAAACAAAACTTTATTTCTCAATCTTCCACTAAAGCAAAATATTATTCTTCAAGAGGATTTGTCTACAAAGTGACATGATTACATTTCATACTATAAGGTTTGGTAGTACCACAAAAGTAACCTTCCATCATGTATTATGATAATGAGTGTGTTCTTGAAAAATTTCACAACCCAATCTTTCATGAATTCACAAATCACATTGAGGTACAAGTCTATTTCATACACAAACATGTTCAAAATGTCTAGCTCTAATATTTCCAAATAGAATAAAAACATGCAGATGTATTCATCAAGTCACTTGCACTTGAAATTTTGAAACTTTTAGAGAATATATCTCTTGCTCACTTGAGACCATGTTAAATTAAAAGGGGGAATGTTAGGATAATTCATCATGTTGTTTGTAATAATATTAATTTTTTTAATAATATAAAACAACTCACTAATAGTAACAAGTCATAGTTTTTTTATTATTAGTTATCCTATTATTTAGGGATCTCTATTAGTTTGTTTCTCACTATTTATGATCTTCTAAGATTGTATAAATAATTCTTATGTAATATTTTCTAACTTAGCTAAATACAAATATTATTTTTTCTCTTAAAAAAGACTTGAATTACTTATAACTATGTTCAATATCGGGTGATCACCTTCTATTTTCTAATTCTAAGACTAAGATTTCACTATATTGTCATCCTTTAAAGTGGTCAAGACTTGGTGATATATAGACCAATACTCTATTCCTTTTGGATCATTGTCTTCACACTAAGTTGATAAAATAGGGCATCCTTCTTGTGAGGGTAAAGTTGGTAAGAATTATTGTGGGTAGATAAGGTTGGACACAGGGCACAAAATGCATAGACCAAAAGAAAAGTAACACAATGGAAAGTAACAAAAGAAACACACAATAGAAGAAAACTAACAATCTAACCTCCAAGATTTACATAACTAGTCACTTGATTGGATGGATACTTTGATATTTCATCATAAGGGATGACTAAGAATTAGTGCTTTAGGAACTATCCATTTACAATAAAGAGAAGATAATTTTCTTCTAAGTACTTGAGATGAAATGAATTTTTCCCTAGTAATTTAGAGATCTAGTATGGGTCATCCCAAAGTGGATCAAAAGATGAATAGTTTCCCTTCTTATCATGAGATTTATCCCATAATAGGAGTAAGTTAGACATCATAAAGGATTTTAAATTATCTCTCTTATCAAACCATCATTTCATAGTATCCTAATGTTTATTGAAAGTTTTGTAGGGCTTCTTCTTAGGCATCTTATAGTTGGATGATATCTAATAACATTGATTCTAACTTTTCATTATGTTCCATGTATTCTTTCATAAACTTATAAGTATGTAATATAAGGGTAATTAGGAATATGGGTTCCCATCTATACACCATAGGAATGGAAATATTTTGAGAGATTTTTTATACTAGGTGTTATCAGCCCATAGAGCATATGTCAATAGTGAGTACCACTCCTAGGGTCTCTTTTCTATAGAATGCATCAATTAATTTTTTTCTTGTTGACTCTACCAATTTGTTACCTTATAATTAGTAGTTGGAAAATAATATCAAAGTTATCTTGTCCTCATAATCCCACTTAGTAAACTTTGTGGATTGAAATGTGGGGCCATTATCATAGACCAAGGAGACTGGTGTGCCAAACCAAGTGGTTATACTCTCTTATAAAAAATTTAACACCTCTGTATCCATGATATTATTCATTTACATTACCTCAAAATAGCTCGTGTAATAATCAGTGGTTGTGAGTATGAACTTTTGGCTTGTTAAGGATTTTTGTTTGATAACTCCTATGAAATTGAGTCAACATTGGGAAAATGCTTTTCATTCAATAATAGGTTACAAATGGATTACAACATGAACCTTTCATTTAGAAAATTTTTAGCATTAGTTTCATAATCATACTTGTGCATGGTCATCCCTAAATATAGTGGGATAATAATATCATACTCATGGATTTATGTGTAGTTGCATTCCTAGAAGGATGGTTGCAACCCATCTCTTCATGGAAACTAGTTATGAATTCCTTGGACTCTTATTCTGATATGCACCTAAGGTAGATGCTCTCATATTTATTCTTATAAAAAACACCTTTCTTGATCATGTAATATGATGCTTTTAGACTAAGTACCATTTTCTATGTATGGGTCAACTTAGGAGGTGTATTCCAATAGAGAAGGTAATAGATGACTAGAGTGTACTAGTCTGGGTAAATTATTTTGTATTGGTCCACTTGGTGTACAATCATCATGGGGTCAATATTGATGATTAAATAAAGAAGACCTTAGAATTAGAATAGATTAATAGGTTTTATCTCAGTATCATATTCATGTAATGTGGTCTTCCACTGACATCTACATTCTCCTAATTCATTTTTCCCTAGCATGTTATTTATAGCTAGGTCTAGGATAATGCCATACATTTTATTCTTAAGTGTAAATGCCTAAAAAATTTCATTGCCTTAACCAAGGTGTAGACATGTTTATCTAGAATGCATTATTTAATCTTGATGTATTTTAGGTTTTTACTCATTAAATATATTAGGTGTTCTTCTCCATCTAGCTTTTGGGTTAGCACCACAACTATGGTATTCTTGGAAGCAAAAAAGTGGAGGTAGAAATATTTGGTTTAGTCTAGGATTATCAACATAAGTGAATGTGTGATGGAATATTTGATGCTTTGGATGGATTTTTTTTCTTTAGGATTCCATTCTAGTTTGACCTCTTATTTTAACATTGGGTTAAGAGGTTTAACAACTTCAACAAAACTGGAAATAAAATTATGCACAAAGTTAATTTGAATAGAGAAATATTTTAGTTATATTTTTAATGTTAGGGAGAGGTAACCTAAATATAACATTAGTACATTTAGGTTGAATATTGATACCTTTATTTGTGATGGTATGGCCGAGAAGATTACCTTTGACAACATTAAACAAACTCTTCTTTAGATTGAAGGAGATACATTAACTTTTGTATCTTTAAAATATCCTCAACAAGCAGAGAATGTGCTTATACCTATATTTCAAGAAAATAGCTAATTAATCCATGTAAATAATAATGCATTTTCATATTATACATTCAAAATCAAAGTCCATGGACCTTGAAAAGGTGGCTCCTACATTGGTGAGGGCAAATGGCATTCATTTTTAATCAAAGGTACCCCACTTAGTTGTGAAGGTAGTTTTATCTTGGTCTTATGGGTTGAATATAACTTGATTATATCTCAATAATTCATCCAAGAAGGACTTCATATGAGACCCACTTAGCATATGGATTACTTCATCAAGGGAGTGAAAATGGTAGTTATCTTTGTCAGAATCCTGGTTTAGATTACTAAAATCCACACATAGTCTGATATCTCCAATCTTCTTTCAAATAGGCACTAAGTTAGCTACCTAGGTAGAGTGATAGGTTGGGAAGATGATTTTAGCTAAAAGGAGATTGTGACCTTCCTTTTGAATAAATGGCTCTATTATTGGGTTCATAGGTCATTGCCTCTATCTAAAAGGTTTCTAGTTTTTCTTGAGTGGGATAACGTGTGTTCTCACCTTTGGGTCAAAGACCTTAAGGTCTCTATAAACCTAAGAAATTACATCTCAATATTGTATAAACAAATTTTTGAGTTATTATATCTTAGCATGTGTGCAATTTACATCAATATGAATATCCCAAGTCTAGTCTATTGATTATAGATTGATACTTTTAGACCTTTGATTTAGGAATATTACTTTCTCTAATTTATGTACAATCCTATCAAGATAAAATATCCTTTAAAGGGAGATCATTTCATTTATAAATTAGTTTTATTTTAAGTTTATAATGCCATCTAGGTCATAATACCCATATCCTACATCATCCCTTTTAGCCTCATCTATGATTTGGGTTTCAAATACTCTAGTATTATTAAGGAATTCCAAAACGTGTTAGTCATCCTTGAAGACCTAAAAGTTTTTTATGTTTTCATATACTGAGGGACATGGGAACAACTAAAAATAAAATTCATGCAATATTGTGTCATCTAGAGGTGTTAGGTTTGTAGTAGTGGTTCTTAATGAATCACCCACCTGATTTTATTCTCTAGGAATGGGGATGATGTTGAAAGCATTGAATATGTCTATTAGATCCCATTTCATATGTTTATACTTCCTAAAATAGGACAACATACATTGGAATTTTCTCTTGACGTATATCACTACTAGTTCAAAATCCCCAAATCCTTTTAGTTTTTTTACCCTTTATTTTAAATAAAACTACAATCCTAAGATCAAGTTTTCATATTCTACTAGGTTATTGGTGTAAGGGAGTTGCATCTTATAAGCAACCAAATTTCATTTCCTTGATATGTCAATCAAAATAATTCCTACCCCAAAAACATTGCTTTGAATGGGCCCCATTAAAGTACAAGGAACATAAACTTGGTAATTTAGGGTCTTCATCAAGTTGGTTTTTAACATATTTTATGGACAGTGTAGATGCATATGTCATAAGATACTAGGTTTACCCTTTCATTGACTGCATTATATTATATTATCATATGTTTCATCCTAGGATCTATATCCACATGGATTTGATTGGTGATACCTATCTAAGGTAGCCACATATGTGATAAATTAGTAATGTACCCATTCAAGGTTTAGACTAGTCTTTACACATCAAACATCCCATAGGTTTAGGGGATGTCCACTAATTGTATGTCTATAAACTATTGGACCCTAGGTTTAGATTCTTGTTTCATATACACTTTTAATATCTTGAATACCACCTTAACCTTAGACTTATCCAATTTCAACACTATCATGTATGACTTAATAAGTGATAGCCTTAATTTTTGACAAATCCTAATAGGCATGACATTCACAGAGGCTCTTAAGTCAACTCAACATTTATAAAAAAATATAAATAACATAATAGTAAGGAAGAAAGGTGGAACCTCAATGTTATTTGTGTGTATCATCACATTGGTGTCTACAAGCTTGGGATTGAGTTATGTTGGTTTGTTGTGAGAGACTTTAAGATGAGATCTCTTTACTCAATGATCTAGTCAAGATCTTGCAAAGTGATGTTTTCCTTGATCTTCTTCATGTCCTCTAATATGTTATACCTAGTCTTTTTAGTGGTAGCTTGGATCTATTTATGTCACTTGGGATTATTATCCTTTGGATGTGGAGGATCATTTCAAACTCATGGATCAGGAGGGTTGGAACCTTTTTTAGGAAGAGTGGATGTGGTAAGAAGTTATTACTACATCTGATTCCTAAGAGTGTAATTTCCATATTATAAATGATAGAAATCATGCACCTAATTGGTGGGTTCTTCTAGATCATTATCATCTTGGCTAGGGAACTCTATGGTATTGAATACCATGGTAGTGCTTAGGGACCTTGAGGATCCTAGACTATCAGTTTTATTAGTACCATTAGGGTGGTTTGGGAATATCTCATACTCTTCCATTTATCTCTAGAAAATGTTTAATGTACTTTAGAACTTGATAAAATATAACTCTCCATGTTGGACTATGTTTTGCACATGACACCAATTTGGTAAGGCCAACTCACATATGTTTATCTTGGGTATTTTACTAGGTGAGGGATATGGTTAGTTGTTATAATGGTTGTGGGGATTATTGTATCTTTGATATTTGAATTTTTGGGTTGAATTTTCACCACTATTATTTCCAAATTATCTTTGAAGGCCTAAAAAGTCATTGTTGAGGTTTTCTACCATGTTTTATATATCATATAACTTAGTTTTGGTCGATTCTTAGGGCACACTTTGGACATTTTTCATGGTAAGTAGTAATGATTGATTATATTTTTTAGGTGCTACTTAATTATTAACTAGGATAATAAATCCTAAGTGTTGGTTAGAATTAAGATGCTTCAAATGAAGTCAGTTTGTCACTTACATGAGATTTTAAATAAATACATTCTAGCTAGTAGCAAAGAGGGGATTTAAATCAAGAAAGTTTAGTAGCACATTTGGGATGGTTGGTGCCAAGAGAAGTTGAGGCTCAAGCTACTTATATAGATTGATGGATAGCATAAGTTAGGGGTAAATCTACCACTAATGGGTCTCTAAGTAGGAGCATAATAGTCCAAGAGTCTAGTGCATTTTTTTACATTTCAAGGGCTCATGATATATCATGGTGACTTGAATATACATATTTTTAAATATATAATTCAAATTCTTTATGTAGTTAAACTATTTATCTCTATCTTGATGTAGTTGAACTATTGGTACAACACACTTGGATCAATGAGTTACCCAAACTAGGTGAGGAATGTATTTTTGAACTAGTTACAACTCATAATGGAAATTTCACATAGGTTTAGGAACCAATCATAAGTTTTGTCCATCAAATTTAATGATAATAGTCTATAGGTAACATCCTCACATTCTACATTTAGTATCCTAAGAGTAGTTTTGTATGAGTTCACATGTTCTTCTGTAGTATGCCCCACACCTAGTGAGAATCTTGGGAGGTACCTTTTTGGGTTTATATGCAATTCATGGACATATCTAGGAATTTCAATGGAAGACCTAGATAACCACACCTTAGGTGCAGCCATATGTAAAAGTTAGTTAGGGGTAGATTGAGAGGATGAGCTATTACATGTAATAAGAGGTCTTATCCTTCCTCTACTAGTTCTAATTATCCTAAGTCTTCCAAGACTAGTTGAATATCTATAAATTTGCATAGTAGGATCCACGTTATTCTTAGGTTGGTTGATAGCTTAGATATTTGTTAGTCAATAAGAAGGGGTGCCCTCCTAGTGCCAATTATTATTCAATCCAAGTTCTCATTATCTTAGGTGCATCTATTAAATTATGGGCCTTGCATCCTCTTATTTTATGGTTTCTTCCAAGATAATCTAGGGAACAATCTATAGGTATTAGGATCCATTAAATATCCTTCTTAGAATAGATCTCCAAAGTATACAACACTATTGCTAAAGGCTCAATACCAATTTTATCACTAACATAAAACTTTTATACTTATAGTTAAACTAATTTAAATAGATTAAAATCATAGTCCCTAATTACTTCACTTCACAGAGCTTATAGTACTAGTTAACGAGTTGTTATCATGGGTTTTAGGCAAGCAATAGACTAGTAAATCATAAAGGATGGGAAACAAGTTTAAAATTAGATAAAAATCTATAATATTCCCATTATCCTTCATTTACTTCATTTCATAATTTATAAAATGGTGACAAAGATCACTTGATGGAAAATAAACATAAAAAGGGAGAGGGGGAGACATAAAAGAGAAACTCTCTGAACAAATAGAAATACAACTGATTTAAGGATTGAGAACATGTTTAGCTATAGTTTTACCACTATATGCTAAGTTTCATGATATCTAGGGCTTTAGTCACATAGGGAAAGAGTATAAGGAGAATGGGTGAATGCTTGATTAAATGATGTCTTTTATGAATAATTGTTAATAGGCCTATAGTTAATCACACATAGATCCTAATATATTTCAAACAAAATGAAAAACATTAAAGAATTCAACTACACTAGAAAATTATCATCCTAATTAACACAAAAAACTCTCATAAAAGCACCACTAATAATCCTAGGCATTAGTGTTAATCCATTAAAATAGATATAAATTAGAATACATCCATGAAAACTATATGAATTTAAATAAATAAATCAAATTCAGATTAATCTAATAGCATTTGTTTACAATAGACTGGGGCCTCACAAAATATTACGATGTGGTATATATAAGATAAATGGGACTCGTATCCTAATAGAACTAGTTCCCACTTTGGGCTATCATGGCATAAAATGGTTGCAATATAATTATACCAAAAATATTTCCAACCTCAAAACAAGTGGAAAGAATTCCCTAGGCTCTCCAAAAGAGAATCAATAGGATATTTCTAATGGAATACTTCTCAACTACTTGGGACATGCCTCCTTAATTTATAATTTATCCACCACTAAGTTTAACTCCTGATCTATTCTGTTGAGGTTTATATGTGTCTCTCTAAATCTTACCTTAGCCTAGACTAGTAACTACTCATGAAATTGGAGTAGGGACTTTATGGAAACCTTTAAACTTTAACTTAAACACATGGTTGATGTTAACTATTGATTGGATTGCTATCTCTAAAATTATTTTAGCCCCAACCATGTTGAATTTTTCCACTTTCCTCCACATAACCTAACTAAATTGGGATGAGTGGACCTCAAATTCATCTTTACCTAAAAAGGTTCATCTGGATGGAATAAAATAATGATGTTAACCTTTTTGAAATAGGGTAGCATTTTTTCCCTAATCTTCTCTAGAGGCTTGATCATTATTTATGTCATAGCCAACCTTTCCCTTAATTAAAGTCCTCATACTCCTAGCATAATTATATTATTGGTTTGGGTACTATTAGAGTCCTAGATTACACCCTAACTGATCAAAGGATTGTTCATGTCCTCTACTTAAATATAGTCCAACATGAGAATGACCCTACATTATCGGTTACCTAATGTTGGGTTAAACCTCTAGGATTTTTAACAAGGCTAGCTCCTTTGATGTATCACTTAGTTAATTTCCACTAAAATGTACTAATTACTAGGGTGAAAATTGAGAGAAAGATAACTAAAATGGAAATCTAAGATAATTTTGGTGATACACCTAAATTTATTATTCATCCACTCTATTTGAACTTTTAAAAACACTAATGAGACAAGCAAAAGACTTAATCTACAACACCAAATGTCTGTTATTCATCAATATTTCATGTATAGGATCACCAAGTGATCAAAACTTGAGGGAAATGATGTAAAGGTTTGACTCTAGGCACTATCTAGTCAATGTATCCACATGTTAGCTTCAATCAAATGACATTAAACACTAAACATGATATTAACACGAAAAGATAAACTAGTAGCTAGGTGAGATCAAGACTTGATGAGGGAAATATTTATACCATCTATAAAAATCAAAATGACATTAACACACTATACCAAAATAATGAAATTTGAAATAGTCATCTATTTATCTCAAGAGGTTACAAAAATCAATCTAGGCAAGGTCTATTCATGCCCAAGAAAGGGATCATTTATAATGCTAAGAAGCTTGTATTTATAGTAGAAAGGAATGAGAGAAATGGGGGGAACATGTAGGAGAGTAGAGAAGGGGTCATAATGACTAATATCACATCTATCTTGAGCTCATAATTGCATTAATGTCACTCACTGTGACTCTATTGACATGGAAGAGTGGAAAAAAGGTCATGGAAGTCATGATTTTTTTAGGAAGCAAGAAAAAATGGTTGCATAAAATCCTTCTTGAGGTCCTCAATGTGTTAATGTTACTCAACCACTCCCAATGGTGATGTTTGATCCCTAAAAATCCACTCTAGTTTAACTTTTAAACTATATTTTGACCTCCAATTAAACTCTCATAGCTTTGACCTTTAATTTTGACTACCAATCTTGATTTGGGTCTTTGATATTATGACACCTTTGAATTTCATATTTGGATATCAATATGTAATCCATATTTTATATTAAGATAATTAAAAATTGCACATTTATCTTTAGGATATGTTATCAGTTTCATCTACTCCTATTCTTGAACCACATGCCAGCCTCATGTTTAATCTAAGTTCATTGATCCGTAACCTCATGCACACTATTAATCTCCTTGGTATGAATGAATGCATGCCATCAATCTCTTTTTTCTTGATCAAATGTATACTATTAATTTGTTAAGTTACCATGATCATGAGACTTGTTAGCCCTTCACTAGATCTCAAGATCTTATAAATTTTTGAAATGATGTTCATCATTAATATTTGGGTGCATGATCGAATGTGCATCATTAGATTTCAAGATCTATTGAATTTTTCTCATTATTTATCATCATTGATCTACTTGGTATGATGTATCATGCACCATTAGATTTGATGGACCCACTAACACTATTAGTCACCACATACCATTAGATCTTAACTTAAGCTCCTAAAATATTAACACTTATCAACCATGTGTTTATCCTTGGAAAATTTAAATTGAAATTACTATTTACCTTAACTTAAACTTGACATCTACATGCATATCCCATTTTTCTCATTCAACTTTGAAGCTTTATATCTTGAGATATAAAAGGCATTAAGATATAAAATTTATAGAGGATGATCATAGCATGAAAAACATTGTGTCCATGCACTCATTTTACTTTGTTTGACCTTTTAAGTGTATTTATGAAATGTGGAATCAAACTAATATGTTTACTTCAACATGATGTGTTGTGATGGTCTACTTATTTTAGTCTTTTTTTTAGCTATTGTTTAGATTTCTAAGGCTTAAATGAACTTCTAAGGCTTGTGAAACCTACCTTATATCCATGAACGCCATAAACACCATGATTTTTTTTATCCCTTTCACTTTAAAATCTTAGATCTATTTCCAACCCTGCTTCTCAAAGATCAAAAAATCACACTTTCTGCTTGATTAAAGTATTTCAAAAGCTTTGTAAGCAATATGAGATATTTGGACCACTCATTCCATATAGAACTCTATTTAGCTCATCCATTTAGGTAGAACCTTTTTATGTAGGCCAAAATTGGCCAACATTTTTTATGACTCATAGGGAAGCATGCCTGTTATACTTGAGAAACCAGACTACTTGCTTTATCTAGTCCATTGGGCATAGAGTCTCTACTCTGGTTCAACATATTGATTCAAAGCTAAAACTAGTTTCCAACCCTTGGATAACTCTTATTAAAATAAAAAAGGACCAAAAGTAACAAAACAAAACAAAACAATGTTTTTGAGGCACTTATTGAAGTAAAACATAGAATATAAGGGAAACTAACCTAAACAAAGCAAGGACCACTAGCCTAAGGAAATAGGGAAAACTAGGAATAAGGGGTGCAAAATACAACATGTGATAATCACTTGATGAAACAAAAAAAACCTATATCAACTAACCTATATTTAAAAACTTCCCTCCAAGGTTAAGTGGAAAGCTATTTTTTTCACCTTGAAACTTTGAAGCATGCTTGCCTTTACTTGATAGCTATCTTCCACAACTAAGAGGACTCTCATGTTCATGTCTTCTTAGGGAAGTAACTAGTTCCTCTACTTATAGTTTTAGGTTCATGAATTGTATAAATTAGTCTAATACCCAATCATACTTCTCTTAAATTTATGGACTTTGAAATAACATCTTCAATTCTTCTTCATTTATGAACTACTGATCATGACCATATAGACCAGCTTGATTTGTCTCCTTTAACATATTTGTAAGGCTGGCCTCCAAGGGAGATGGATTTGACCTTGTGACTTCTTCGGGCCATTTGATCTCATTCTTAGCTTTCAAAAGTAGAGAGATGTCTGAAGTTGAAAAGAAAAGATGGTAACCATGTTTGAAAAGTTTAAACACATAATCTCTTGATAGAATAACTACTTCTTACTTGATGAAATAAATTTCCTTAGCCTAAAATGGACCATGTTCAAGTGAAAAATAGCTTGAATGAAAGACATTAAAAAAATCTAAATATTTGTTCTCATGAAGCTACAATTCAATTAGGCTTCTTAAAAATATATGTCAAAAGCAAGCATATCAATTCCTTGACCACAATCATGAGGCTGCAATTCTACTTTAGATATCTCAAATTTGTCAATCAAAATTTCTTCATCTTTAACATCAAGCTGATGACTGAGTATTCTTTTAATTTTATCTTATTCTTCATCTTCATTAGTTAATTGTTACTTGTGTTCTACTACTTCTATAAGATCTTTTCCCTCATGATGAATTATAATTCTTGAGTCATCAAATAACTCATGGGAACACCTTTAATTTGTACAATTAGAGTGTCTTCCTCTTGAACATCAACAACCTCCTCTTCATGTACTTGTTCTTGCACTTGAATCTCAACCTCTACCTTATTATTTTAATTGCACTTGTTCCATCTTTGCATCATTATGGAAGACTAAAACACGTCTTCACTTGATAAGAGGTGTCCCAATAATGATTTATTATTCCTAGTCACTCAAGTCACCTTAATTTTCTATTTTTTAGCTGCATCTTCTTGATTTACCTCACAAAGGAGATGTATTTCTCAAAGAGTGGTATATTAGACCCTTAAAAAAAATTAGTAATATGAGAAAGGTCTAAATAAGTTACCATATATACCTAATTTTGCATTTGGAGTTTCTCTTCTTGGATCACCTTCACCTCCTTTCTCAGTTTCATTTTTATTTTGAATGGCTTTCCATGAAGGAAAGGCTTTAGGATTTTGAGGGGAAAGGAGTGGAGGATAAATGAACTCCTTCTTGATCTTGACTTTAGAAACTTGGCTTATGCTTGAATGTTCTTCCTTCTTTCTTGATTATTGAATCTGATTCTAAGTCATAAACTTAGGTTTATTAACTTATGTTTTTTACTTATTCTTGCTATGGGTGGGAAAGAAGAAACTTGATGTTGTGTTGCCTTTACAGATAATATTGAATGTTGGAGATGATGATTGTAAAACTCAATTTGTTTAGATAAATTAGCTTCAAAATCATGGACCAATTGGTTAGAGATGTCTCCCTAAAAAATTAAAGATGAAGTCTCCTACATTTTCTATTGAGAAATATGGAGATTAGTCTCCTCAAAACATGCTTGTTTAGCCTTCTAATGCCTCTCTTGGATAAACTTACATGTAAGAAAGTTAGGCAAGGTCTGAATAAACTCTTGAGGGATATGGTAAACATTGGTTTAAAATTCATGAATTAAAAATGACAACTCTATATAACATGATGATAATTAGGATGACCCTAAGGTTTCTCATAAACTAGTAGCCTTTCTTCAATGTTTACTATTATACCACTTATGTCTAGAATATCAACACTAAAATTTGAGTGGGCTTACCTTATGAAGGATGCACAAACCTCTTTATCCTATTATAAATTAGCTCTCATCTTCTTAATTTCATGCTTTGAAATCTCTTATCCATAACTATTTTAGGTATTTATGCTTATCATCTATTTCTCATAGCCAAATAGTTTTGTTTTGAAGCTTGAGATGGATTTCTTTGGGGCTAGATTAGGTTGATCAAGAAAAAAAAAGATTCATGAGGGTTATCAAATGATTGATATGAGTCACCATAATGCTGGTAAGGATCTATATATGGTTAGTAATGCTCACCATAAGGCTGATACAGATCATGGTAGGGCTGATATGGGTTCGGAGGAACATAAGATCCATGCTCTTGATAATAAGGATCATGAAAAATTTGATAAGTCTTATTATATATTTGATATAAATCTTGGTAAAGTTGATTGGGCTCACAAAAATCATGAAGATCATGCTAGAACTATTGATAAGGAGGTAAATGATAGGGGTATCCATCATAGCTATTCATATCAACCTCATATGTCAAATGAGATGTAAAAACTAATTAAAATGTTCAAGGATACATACCTAAACTTATTACAACTAGAAGCTTTGATTCAGAGTTGCCATTAGGGATATCTTACTTGCTTCTAAAATATTATTAGAGGAAAGACACGCCAATAAAATTTCCACTCTTTTGGATCTTTGTCCCACTAGGTGTGCCAAAACTATTAGACTCTTAGATTGCACCTTAGTTGAAAAAAGGATTTTTCAGGTCCTCTAATCAATTCTAGTCCAACATGGGAATGACCCTAGGCTGTGGGTTACCTAATGTTGGGTTAGACCTCTAAGATTTTTAATGAGGATAGCTCCTCTAATATATCACATAGCTCATTTCCACTAAAACCTACTAATTACTAGGGTGAAAACAGAGATAAAGATAACTAAAAAGGAAATCTAAGTTAATTTTGGTGATACACCTAAATTTTTTTTTCATCCACTCTATTTGAAATTCTAAAAACACTAATTAGACAAACAAAAAACTAAATCTACAACTCCAAATATCTTTTATGCATCAATATTTCATGTAGAGGTTCACCAAGTGATCAAAACATGTGGGAAGTGATGGAAAGACCTGATTCAAGGCACTAACTAGTCAATGTATCCACATGATAGATTCAATCAAACGAGACTAAACACTAAACATGACTTGAATAATAAGATAAACTACTAGCTCGGTGAGATTAGGACTTGATAAGTGAGATATTTCTACCATATATACAAATCAAATTGACATTAACACACTATACTAGAATAATAAAATTTTAAATAGTCATATATTTATCTTAAGAGGTTATGAAGTTCAATCTTGAAAAAGTCTAGTCACTCCCAAGAGAGGGATCATTTCTAAGGCTTAGAAGCTTGTATTTATAACAAAAAGGGATGAGAGAGATGGGGTAATTCATGAGAGAGTGGAGAAGAGGTCATAATGACCAAGATCACATCTTCCTTAAGCTCTTGATTACATTAATGCCATTCACTATGATTGAGTTGATGTGGAAGAGTGGATAAAAGTTCATGGAGGCCATGATTTCTATAGGAATCAATCAAGAATGGCTACAAGGAATCCTTCTTGAGTTGCTCAATGTGTTAACATTACTTAATCACTATCAATGGCAATGTTTGATCCCTATAAATATGCTCTAGTTCAACTTTTAAACTATATTTTGACCTCTAGCCAAATTCTCATAACTTCAATCTTTAATTTTGACCATCCATCTTGATCTGGGTCTTCAATATTGTGACACCTTCAACCTTCATATTTTTCCATCGATCTGTGATCCACACTTGAGATTAAGACACTTATAAATTGTATTTTTATACTCAGGATACATTGTCAATTTCATCTTCTCTTGTACTTACACCACATGGTAGCCTTACATTTAATCTAATCTCATTGAACCTTGACCTCATGCACATCATCAATCTCCTTGGTCTAATTGAATTCATGCCATTGATCTCCTTCTACTTGATTGAATGTGCACCATTGATATGGTAAGTCACTATGATCATGACACTTATCAACCCTTTGCTAGATATCAAGATCCTCTAAATTTTTTACTGTATACTTGCCAGTAATCTTTTGATGCATGATCAAACATGCATCATTGGTTCTTAGAACCCATTGACTTGGTCCTATTGTCAATCATCATTTATTTTCTTTATATGATGAATCATACACCATTAGATCTGATGGACCCACTAAAACTATCATTCATTATGTGCCATTAGATCTTAACTTAAGATCCCATGATCTTGACACTTGTTAGTTATGTGTTCATCCTTGGAACATTTGAATTTAAATGTCTATTTTCCATAGCTTAAATGTGATGCCTGCATACATGTCCCATTCTATTCATTTAACTTTAAAGCTTTATATCTTGAGATAAAAAGGACATCAAGATACAAAATTTGTAAAATATGATCTTGGTATGAAAAACATCATGTCCATGCACTCTATTAATTCTATTTTACCTTCCAAGCATATTTATGAAATGCATAATTAGATTTATCTTTTTGCTTTTGCATGATGTGTTGTGACGGTCTAGTTCTTTTAGGCTTGGTTTGTTAACTGTTATTCATGTTTCCAAGGTTAGTATGAAATTTTGAGGATTTTGAAACCTATATTATGTATATTAATTCAATGAACACCATAAAAACTATATGGTCCCTTTCACTTTGTAATCATAGCTCTATTTCTAACCCTACTTCTTGAAGATCAATAAATTTCACTTTAAGTTTGCTTAAAGTGTCTCAAAAGCTTTGTAAGCAATATGAGAACTTTAGACCACTAATTCTATCTAGAGCTTTATTCATCTCATCCATTTAGCTAGAACCTTTGTATGTATGACAAAATTGGCCAACAAGTACACATGAGGCATGAGCATAAGATTTGGGAACATTCCCTTATGAAGAAACATAGTAAGATTTTTCACTATTTATTTATATATGTAACCCCTCTCCAAATATTTAAGTGCATTGGAGGTGATCTTTACTTATGGATATGGCTCTAGTCACCTTTATGAAAGATATAAATAGTTGTGTAAGGGAATCCACAACTATACCAATCAAGTCCACTATGAAAGTGCTCCTCACATGTGATTTGAGTGATATAAATTTCTCCATATATTCCATGAGATTATTAGATAGCTCATTGGTATATTAGAACATTGATATAGGGTCTTTGGCCATTTTCTCCTTCCCACTAGGTGTATTTTCTTTAGTTAGGGAGAAGAGGTCATGCTCAATTTTCCATACCACTAGGTTTCTTCCCTATGTGAACCTATATGTAATAAGTCTCTTCATTCTCTTGGTTTCTCTATAAAATTCCCATTGGATATCTAAGTAAACCTAATAGATAATTTCTAGTCTCTATGTTTTTACAAGTGCTATGGATTTGACTAGCTTAGGATTGTAGTAACTCACAAGGTATTGGAAGGGTATGGAAGTTGGGGTGGTAAAGGTAGAGATATATGAAAAAGGCCTAAAAGAAGGGAAAATGGGTAAAGTAAAAGGAAGAAAAGAAGGAATGAGTATAATTAGAGGGGGCATGAGATAAAAAGGAGGAAGGATGAATGGGGATACCCACAAGAATAATTAGGAAAACATTAGTCATGGTTTATGTTAATATGTGGAACAATAAAACATTGGGGTGTTCAATAAAAATGAGGAAATATATTAGTTAAATCTGAATCCTTGGGGGCCTAGGGTGATAAAAAAAAGAGGAATGGGGAGCAATAGGAGGGTCAAGTTAAATGGAAGGCTAAGAGGGAGCTCCCTTTTGCATTTTCCTATATCACTTACCTATATTATTTATATTCATGATTTTAGTTTAAGGAGATGTGGTGGAAACTAGAACCTGAGTTGGGGGCATGGTAAAAGTTACCTTCTTATTCTTTTAGTGTATTTGTGTCTGAATTGACCTATGTTTTAGTAATTAAAGTAGCCATAGTGAAAACTATCTCTAGAGAATCCTATGGAATTAGAGGATAAACTTTCAGTGTTATGCAGTTTGCAGTTAGTTGAAGTGTGCATATGGGTGCACTCATTGATAAGGTGTCTAATAAAATGGTTAAGGTGTTGACACTAGGAGGTGTTCATGTTGAAGGAGTAGCCAATGGATTCAATAACATAAAGTCCATGGTGTATGTTGGAACTATAGAGCTAGGAACTACCAAAAATAGAGCCATTCTTATAATTTCAAAATTCACTTGAGATGAGCCAGATATTAGGGGTATTAGAGATATGTAGCTGAGACTCATAGATACCAAACATGGGTCATAGAGATTCCTATGGGTGGAATAGATTGAGTGGAGAGGAATTGCAAAGTTGGGATGTTTAATATGGATGGAGCTATGGGTAATGAGTGAATTGGGTAGTAAGTAAAATATAAACTAAGGGGGCTCATTAGAACAAGCCTATTAAGAGCAAGGAATCCCATGGGTGGTCAAATGGATTTCTTAGGGATGGAAAAAGTGGTTTAAGGAACCTTTAATGTATATTGTTATTAGTCCTACTCGAGGCCTACTCTAGGGATGTTATCGATGATTAAATGAATCACTTTTACCACTTATGATTGAGTGACCCTTACAATTGGATGTGTTGGATCTGGAGCTAAGATTTGGGGTTGTGAAGTCCATGGAGCTAAAGGTGTCTGGACCCTTTGTATGATTCTCAAATAAATTTGGGGCATGATTTCTAAACTTCCTCTCTTATCTAAATTAGCATTGACCCAAGCCAAATTATGGTAGAGGGGATTTTACTAAAGGATCATGTGGAATGAAACCAACCTTTCTTCAAGGTACTAGTATGGATTGGGCCCACATTCCTTTATTTTTATCACTTCCACTCATGCTAGCACTTCAATTCCATTATATAGATTGAGATGAATATAGTCATCCTCAAAAGGCTCATGGTAATATTAATTATTGAACTAGTCCACATACTTTTTCACATGGGCATTGATAATGCTATGAGGATCCCATTCTATGTGTTCTTCCCTTCCCACGGTGTAGGAAATCATATTTTCTGCCATTTTCCATAGCGAAAGTAGATTTATTAATTTATGATGGAAAATTAAAATTGGTAAGTCTGATTATACCTTTTATTGGTAATCCAATCAGTAACCCATGACACTCTTATCTAATTGATAAGTTATATCTTACACTATGAGGTGATTTAAGACTTGATAGGGTAAGAGGATAGGGGATTTATGTATGACCTTCACCCAAATGATGGTATTATCCCTATAGTACTATTAGGATCTTATGGGTAGGAACATCCTCCTTATCTCATCTAAGAGCTATGGCAAGGGTCTCTCATTAATGGATATGTAGACAATAGGGTAGAAATAATCACATATGTCCCAGATGTGGGTTTTTTAGTGGTGATTATACAACTTATAAAATACAAGATAAACCATTAAATCAAAAGGGCTTTATGTTAGAAACATATAAGGTTTTATTGTATTATTGGTGTAGACTTAATCCACAAGCTATCTCATCATATGAAAGTTTCCACCTCCTCTAGCCTTGTTGTCAACCTCAGCTAGGTTGAAATTGATGAGGATTTTAAGGTCTAGACTCGTTTCCCTTCAAGGATAATGCTCAATAGGAGAACCTAAAGAATGTTCACATTCACAACATCCTTCGAAATTAGTAATAAATTCAACGGAAGCATCCTAATGAGAACTCCTTATAAGAAGGTGTGCATTGGGTAAGAATTGACGTCATCCTTTTCAATCCATCAATTTCAATAGATGGCCTAATATTTTATAACCCTATATATTTCATTTGTATCAGTCCATGTGTTTACTATGTTCTAGTCATAAATTAGGGTGAACTATATGAGATTATAATACTACTTGAAGGAAACTCTAGATATGTATGCAATTTTATTTTAGGACCCCATAGAGTATACCAGGTCTTTAATAGCATCATACACATAGATTTTTGTAGCATGTTGTCAAAGAGATCATCACATTATAATACCTATAACTTGGTTGTAACTTTTTACAACCCTAATTTTCCTATTATTTTATGTTCATCAAGGAACTTAGTCTCATCCTTATCATCATCTAAGATGGGATTATCTACATCTTCAATTACCCTAAACACTTTATTGTAATGCTTGAAATGGCATGGGTTTGATGAGAAGGTGGTATCTCTATACTCAAGCTTAGGTCTAGGGTTGAAAGATGATGTGGCCATGACTAAGAGTTGGGATTTTCTTAGCATATAATTCTAAACTTAAGGGAATCACTAAAATATTGAGAAGGCATTAAAGGGAAGGATCCTTGGGATATAGGAATGGTAATGGTAAATCATATTTATTTAAGGACTTATATGTATTCACAAAGATCTCTTATATTAATTAGGTTTGGAGGATTACCTTGCATGAGTTCAAATGTGAGTTGGTATCATAATCCACTCAGTCATTTCCTACTTTGTCATTAACTTAGATAAATTTTAAAGAATACTCCTAGTTTATATTTGGTAATGTAAGTACATGATTATAATTTATCTAATCAAATCTTAATCACCTAAATTTATTAATTCAAGTGCATGGTAGATATGTGCCTAATTTATCCCCTATGGCATCATAGGTATCTCCAAATTAGGACACATGTCCTCTATTGGTTGGGTAATTTTTTGTGTGTACTATGCCAATGAGGCATAACTAGGGTGTCACTCTTTTACCTTTTCGTGTAATAAAATTAGCTAGTTAGGCCTACCAAGTACACATGGTACTCCACTATTAACTTATGGATCAACATGTAAATTTAATTTCCTTACCTAAGTCATTCTAAACCACTTTTGTTTTTATAAAATAGAAGTGACACATGGATTTTTTTTATTATTTATAGGCCTTAACTATACTCATACCTTTGTAGCTCAATTAGGACATTTTAGGCCCCTTTTATCATAGTATATATAAGTTCTATGTGGTGGAATATGGTTTGTTAGGTTCTCCCAAGATCTAATAGCTATATCATCTCTAGATACTGACAAGTTAAAAAGATTTCATATGGTAGGTTATCATTCATTAAGCTCTATTAAGGTTAAAATAAATTTGGAAGACTAACAAGTCTGATAGGTTTTACATGGAGGCTTTTTATTCATCTATATATCTTAGGGATCTAGTATCTCTAACACCTCTAAAAGATTGATTAGTCTGATAGGTTCCACATATTAACTTTTCATTCATTTGACTCTCTAAGGGATGTAATAACTTTGATTCTTTCAAGATACTGACAAGTATACATAGGTTTCACATAGTAGCTTCTTGATTTTTTGGATCATACAATATTTATGAACAGTGACTAAGTCAAGAAAAGGGTCATGTAATCAAATGAAAGCTTACATGTCTACCAGTGAAGCTCCATCAAATGCCAAGTATGACTCTAAGGATACATCATCCTATAAAAACCTACTTTGAAATAACACAGTTAGCACAAAATATTCTAACTATGATAAAACCTTCATATTGAAACACATAATGGCTAAATTATTATAGACACAAGTTATTGTAGGTATTTTCATGATAACCATTCATATTAATATGGATTTTGTGAAATACTTATATTTTCAAGGAAAAATAAGGGTTTAGGTTTTTACATAGTTTGGGTCTAAATATGAGAATATTTGAGCTCTAAGAAAATTCTAAGTTGAGATTTTTCATAGGGGTCCCCTTTTTTATGTGAAAACAAGTTCATGTTGGCCAAAAAATTAACATTAATTCTAGCTGAAGTAATTTCAATGTACATAAATATTTATACCCAAGTAATAGATTTTATGTCAACAAAATACTAATATAAATTTTTCCCTAATTAATACTACAAAATATTTTGCCCTTGTTTATTACAGAAAAGTATCTACTAAAATACATTACATATAAAAACCAAGAAATGGTTGAATAATCTTGTCATAGATAGACCATAGGAACATAAACTCATAACAATAATGTTTACAAAAAAATAAGATATAATTTTCATACAAATATATAAACATATCTATGATAAATTAACCCTAGTTTATAAATAACACATGATCTAAAAAACTATCATGTTCAATAAAGAAACTAGAGATAAAACTAATTAAATTTTAAACCCTAAATTTAAAATAAACCATAAGCATGATCCTATCATGTTGCGAATTAAAAAAATCCTAATGTCATTCCCATAATCTAACTAATTTTTTTAAAACCAAGTAGGATGGAAATATTTTTTTGGAAGTATAGGTCAGTCAATTCTCATAATGCACCCATCCATCAACTAATCCAGCTAATCCACCACAAATTTCCAAGCTAAATAAGCCCCAAACACATGGTGAGGTTTATAAAATGTTAAACACAAGTAAATTACTACAAATTTCCTCATGTGTTTGAGAAACATGAAAAAACAAATCAAACCTATTAAAAAATAAAATTTGGGAATTGAATCTAGTATACCTTACTCAGATTAGACACAACTAAGCTAAAACACAAACTTAAAATTCATGGTGAGGTGTCATAAACCTCAAATTCAATGTGAGGTGGTGTTTACCAAAATTAAATCACATAGCGGTGACAATGGCATCTATTTAATAAATTTTATATAATTTACAATAAATTCCATTAATGACATCATTAAAAATTACATAAATTAACTCTATTAAATTTAAATCACTAACAATAATTATTTTCCATTTATTTATTTTTTATTTCATATAGGGTGTGTTTTTGAAGTCACTTTATCCCTATGCTTCATTATATGAAAGAAATAATATATCTTGTGTGCTTATTTCATACATTCAATTTCATTATTATTATTTTAAATTTTCTTCAACATCATTATCATTTTTTTACATTATTAGGTATGATCATATACTTTATTTGGATAACTTGAGTATGCAAACATGCTCTCAAAAGGAAAAACATTATATAAAGTATATTTTATTCAAGAAATCATAAATTGATATGTAGAGACATGTGAAGAGTCCATTTTTTCATCAATTTCAGCATAGTGATGGATGGGAAAATTAAATTCCCTTAAACAATTTATGACTTATAAACATTGGTAGACATCAAGAATAAGGTATAATATATACCCTAGAAAGATAAGTAGATGTTGAAGCATTGATATTCATCCATACCAACTAGTTTTAAAATATTATGTAGTCCACCCTTGTTAGTGACTCAGATGAAGACATTGTTATTAAATATGGATATAATTATGATAATTAAGGCACTAATAATATTGGTCCTATATATAGATTTGAATTATAATGAATACAAGTGGATCATAAACACAAGTTTTTTTTCCAATCTTGGAAGCATTGCAGAATAATTTATATATCTTTTATAATCATACCATGAAATTTTTACATATAAGTTGGGACCATAAAGTTATTTTAAATTTTTTTAAATGTAAAGCTTCATACATTTATTTATAAAATGAGTTAAAATCCTACACATAAATAGATTAGTATCTAAAATAATTGGTGACTTTAAAAATAGTGTTTGGACTAAATGTTAGATGGATTGATAAATTATAAGGTTTACCCTCAATAGAGTGTGATGAACACAATTTAAATTTAAAAATAATTGCAACCAATTTAATCCATTTTTTTTCATTTTATATAATGTTTTTCGTTGAGGGAAAATTTAAAATAGTACTTGAAGGATACAAGGTCCAATTTAAATAATTAGATGGAAGTACCTTTGGTGTTCATATCAAAAATTATTAAACCCTCCTTGAAAATGCTTCCCCATATTTTAGTGATCTCTCATATAATGGCCTATTATAAAAATCTCCCACATTTGTGTTTCTTCTATAGATGTGACATTAAAATAAACCCTAAAAGAGGTGGATGTAAACATGTGATATGACTAAGAAGCATAACATCCTCAATTTGTATATAAAATTTCTTATTATTATTCTATTTTAAATCATTATTAAAAGGTGAAAATTATGTCATACATTTCTCATAAACACTAAAAAATAAATACAAATTTATCTATTTCACCAAATCTCTCTCTCTCTCTCTCTCTCTCTCTCTCTCTCTCTCTCTCTCTCTCTCTCTCTCTCTCTCTCTCTCTCTCTCTCTCTCTCTCTCTCTCTCCTCTCTCTCTCTCTCTCTCTCTCTCTCTCTCTCTCTGTGTGTGTGTGTGTGTGTGTGTGTGTGTGTGCATGCGTGTGTGTGTGTGTGTGTGTGTGTGTCTGTGTGGTGGTGTGTCTATGTCATGAAATTACACATTAAAAACTACTACAAACATAAATGTATTGAAAATTTAAGATTTTATTCAATCATTGATGTGTGCCATAATACTAGATCCATGAGTTAAAAGTATAAAAATAAGTATTTTATTAATTCATTAATTTTGAATGTCATTAGTATTTTATGATAGAGATATCATTGGTTCTAAAATATAACCTATAATAAATGGAAATCAAGTTGGTTAAATGGTCAAAGTTAGATAGTGTTTTAGCTTATTTTGATTAATGAAACTTAACAAGATATAAATTATGTATATCATTTAGATTGTTTATAAGTTACAATTAAGCATATATATTAATGTGAAAGGTAGAAATAGATTTGACACTTGCACTTGATAATTATTAAAAATTCTAATAGGTATTACATAATTAGTGTTATTTTATAATGTAAGTCTAAGACTAAATGTAGGAGGTAATAAGGGTAGGAAACTAAACTATGAGTAACTCAAATCAGAAACTATAGTTCCTAAAATGCTTGAAAAAATAATGTTAACCTTTATTTTATATTGTATAATGTCAAAGACTAAACTTGATGGTTTTATTTATGTGAAATTTACTCTTCTATTATAGTGATAGCCATTGTGATAGCTTAGTTTATGTCTATGTGATTTTGAAGTCTGATTATGAGTAAACTACTTATTAATGTGTCTCCTCCTATTGAAACCCTAGGTCCACTTTTGACACTATTTTTAGTTATATAAAAGTGGAATAAAATTTGGTTGAGCTAAACCCAAATACTTCCCATTTATTGTTTTTGCCTTAATAGTCAATACTCTTAAGATGATATTCAAACTACATATAGTTCTTCTCATTAAGTGAATGTGTGTAATAGTAATAGTTCAATGTATGAAACATGAGATCTATCTTTCAACACATGTAAAATGGAAACTTGTCCTTGGATTTTAGGTTCTTAAAAATTTGATAAGACCTACTCCTTGTGACTAATTACTAAATTATAAATAATGGGATGTTCCTTTTAAATGTGTAACTGTTTGTGTATGATTGATAGATGTTTTCTAAATAGGGGATAGGCTTAGACCTACTTTTCATTTATATGGGAATATTTACATACTTCCTTAGACACACACAAAATGATACATAAAATTTGACCCATGAAAATAATTTTAAGTTGAAATGTGACCATTTGTGGACACAAAATGAAACCATTTAGTTTAGATTTTACCATAATTCTAATGTCATATGCATCTGATAGTTTTGTATAGCTGACAATAACATTGATATAATGATCTATATATGTTTGAGTATGATAATTTATTATTTTAACACACATTGGGTGAGTTCATATAAGTTATTGATAACAACTAGAGAGGATTCGATACATGGAAATCATTTAAATGTGAGAGAATGGTCAATAAGTCATATATGTACACACAAGTCATGTCTGGTGTATGTAAGTAAAAAATTATTTAGATTTTGTCAATTATGTACCTAAGGTGTCTAATATTGTATATGAGTTAAGATCCTATGCATGGTTCTCAATGAAAAAGTGTCTTAGTGATCATGCATAGACCCTTCTATATTTTCTTGGATAGGCACGATGATAGGTGTTAGTGATGTATTGATCATATTTAAGGGGTAATATGAGGGGTCAAAATTTCTTGTTTTACTTGTATAAGTGAAATGAATTCATTATAATAGTCTTGTGAAGGTCTAGGTTTCTCCTATTCATCTTGGTAGAACTTCCTGAGTAATCAGATTGATGACATCAGTATTCACATGTATGAAGGTGTTAGAAGAAACTAGTCACATGGATTTATTTACATTTGTGCCTAGATCATGTGTTTCAAATTTCAAGTCTTGACATGATGTATATAAAAATTTATGATAGTGAAAATTTGGTCTCCCAGGTATATTTCACTAGTTTCCATAGTCAAATTTGCATTAAAAAGTGACCATTGGAATTCAAATATTTGAATTTACAAAGGAAAACCAATCTAAATTATTTTGGATATAAATTTTTATGATGGATGAATTTTATTATGGTATGAAAAACAAATAGGTATATAACTTCAAGGTAAATCTAGGAAAAATTATTTGGAGGTTTGACTAGTTATACACCTACATTTATTACGGTCCAAAGTTGATTGAGAGTTTGACCTTCTTCTGTAAATTACCCAAGAAGGATGTTTGATTTGTTTATTGATAGTGTTTGGATGTTTCAAAGTAAATTATCTATTATATAGTGTTGTATACTCCCTAAGGATCATTTTTACGTATTTTTTAGTTTTGACTAATCCATTTTCAGTATGCACAATTGCTTGCAAGTTCACTTTTGGTTCATTCATGGTGTTTTCATGTACAAGGTAAATGATTGATAGGTTTTGCATATGTAGAGGTGTGTAGTGATGAATTTAATCACTTTAGGGTGTCTTAAGGGCCATATGTTAAGGACATATGTGATTTTAAGTTGTCTTGTGTTCCTTGTTTTGCTCAGTGAAGTGCTAACAAGATGAATAGGTCTCCATGAAGCTATAAGGGCTTCTTAGGCCTAATTGAAAGGTGTTGGTGCTTAAGGGTGATCTATCAAAGATATTAATGGAATATGTAGATGAAATTTATCCTATTATAAGTGTGATATATTACTTAAGGTTTAATTTAAGTCTAATGTCCAACTAAGAAGGTGATTATCATGAAGGTTCTATAAAGGGCACAAATAAATATGAAGATTTCTAGAGTTGATAAGCAAAGTATAGAGAAGGGTGAGTATGTTTGGTGGATATATTGAATAATAGAGTAGTGTGAGGGATATTTATGTGACCTATAGGTCATATTTTTGATGTTATAATAGTATTCTTGTAAGATTAAATATTCAGGATGAGTGAAGACGTGAAAAGTGATCCAAAAGGTTGTTTTGGATGCATTAATTATGTGTGAAGGTTTGAGGAAGCTTAAAGGATTGAATATATTTGATATTCACTATTTCTCCATCAAATTTAAATATAATTATATTTATGAAGGTGTTTATATTATAGGTGTTGTGTGGGTGCTCAATATCTAGGACAAGTGGGTGATTGTTCATGTTTAGGGGTTGGTGTTCCTTTTGAAGTGGGTACTTCACTAAAGTCTCTTGTTTTTGAATTCATTATAGGACTATAGTCCACTGTTTTTTATACTTGAGAGTGGATTTTATCCCCATGAGGGTTTCCTATATAAATCATATATTATGTTCCTTGATCTTGCATATTTTCCTTGTTCATTATAATAACTAGTTTATATGCTTCATGATTGCTTATATTGATTGGTTGAGAGTTTGAAGTTTTAGAATTGGAATTTAATTTCTTTCATCAAAAATTCACCCCCCCCACCAATCAATTATTTTACCCCTAACAATTGATATCAAATCCATACCTTCTTTACAAGTTTAACCACTTGAAGGTGATCATATGTACAATGGATGATAAAGAGGTTGAGATATATCTTCAATGATAACTATTATTTGACTTATCATAGAATAAATGTCTATAGGAAGAGAATGAAATATTGAAGAACAATAAAGGATGTCAAATTTTAGATCTAAATTCCTCAATATATTATGAGATTAATGCAAGCATATATGGTGTGAAGACACAAATAGATAAACTAGCATCAACAATTAAGAATTTTTAGGACATGATAGATAAATGCCTAAATCAAAGATCAAATCATTTGGAAGGTAAATTTATGACATGTGTGTGTGTGTGTGTGTGTGTGTGTGTGTGTGTGTGTGTGTGTGTGTGTGTGTGTGTGTGTGTGTGTGTGTGTGTGTGTGTGTGTGTGTGTGTGTGTGTGTGTGTGTGTGTGTGTGTGTGTGTGTGTGTGTTTGTGTGTGATTATATCTAAGTACAAGTAGAATCCTAGTTTTAACAAAGAACTTAAAGATGAAAATTCTTGTGTTTTTGATGGCTAAGTAAAATGAATGTCTAATATGAATAAATATAGTTATGTTTTCAATGGGTAATGCTACACTTGTAATGAATATGGTCACATATATAGGGACTATATTTTTTATTTAAAGAATAAAAATGGGATTCTATACTAAAAATATAACCAACATGGATATATATCTAAGTATTTCAAGAGGACCTATTGGAAAAAAGATAGACAAGTCATTGACACCATCAAATGGTTCAATGAAGATAAATCTAAGATTGAAGAAAAAAAGAAGCAAGATTTAGGTGGTGTACCAAAGGAAGAGTTAATGTTTGTTCAAACTACCTTGCATACTCAAAAAGATGAAAATAAGAAATGTTACATAGATAGTGAATGCTCAAGTCATATGATAGGAGACAAGATCAATTTTATCTCTCTCAAAAAACATAATTTAGGTTCAGTAAGATTTGGTGACAACAATTCTACTAACATAGTTGGCAAAGGGTCTGTAAGTTTGGATAATGGTCATACTAAAACTAAAAATGTTTATATGTAGAAGGTTTGAAACACAATCTTCTAAGTGTTAGCCAAATGTGTAAGCATTTAAATGTTCTAACTTTTCATGATAAAGGATGTGAAGTGAGAAGAGCCAAGTCTAACAAATTAGTTTAAAATATTCACAAGGTAGATAAAAACTTGTATGTGTTTTATGAATCTAAAAGGGAGGAGTGTTTCATGAGTTAATTATAAGAAGGTTGGATTTAGAATAGAAGACTTGGACATATAAATTTTAACAATTTGGTGAGGATCAATTTATAAGGATTAGTGAGGCATATGCCTAAAATTACTAAGATTCCTCATATTATTTACAAGGCATGCCTTCATGGGAATTAAACCAAGAAAAGCTACAAATCTAAGGAGAATATCACCATAGTACCATTGTAATTTATCCACATTGATCTATGTGGACCTATAAGAAATCAAGGTAATATATACTTCATACTATTAATTGATGACTTTACTAGGATGACTTGGATATATTTCCTTAAAGAGAAATCAAAAGCTTTTATAAAGTTCAAAAAATTTAAAGCTCTTGTTAAAAATGAAAAAATATCAAAAATTAAGTGTGTGATATCAGACAAAGGATGAGAATTTTAGTATCATGAGTTTGTTACTTTTTTTTGAAGAACAAGGGATTATAAGATAGTATTATGTTGCTAGGACACCCCAACAGAATGGGGTAGTTAAAAGGAAAAATAAAACTATCCAAGAGATGAGTAGAATCATGATTCAAGATTATACAATTAGATGGTTTTTGGGAAGAGGCTACTAATACATCATTATACATCTTGAATAGATGCCAAGTTAGAGTAAATGGTGATAAGACTCCATATGAGCTATGGAAAAATAGGGTAGCTAATGTCAAATGTTTTAGAGTGTCTGGGATTAAGTGTTTTATCAAGAGGGATGAATAAAATCTTGGAAATTTTGACTCAAGGTCTGATGAGGGCATATTTTTAGGTTATTCCTCCATAAGTTATACTTACATATGTTTCAATAAGAGACTCCATAATGTTATTGAAAGTTCTAATGTAAGAGATGAATAGGTAGGTGAAATCAAGAAACCTAACTTATATATCAATGAAACTACAAAAAACCCTAATTCAAATAATTAAGGCATACTTGATTAATTAAATGATGAAAAGGAAGAGGTAAGATAAGACACTAGAGCTCCATCTAGGAGAATACAAAAGGATCATCTAGTTTCCCAGGTAATTAGATATGTAAATGCTAGTTTGCAGACTAGGAGAATGTTGATCAATCAAAATCAATAAGACATAACTTTGTTATCCAAGGTTGAACCTAAAACATTCTTGGAAGTTAGTAAAGATGAAAATTGGATAGGTCAAATTGATGAGGAACTTGATCAAATAGTAAATAATGAAACATTAGATTTGGTACCTAGGTTAAAAGATAAAAATGTGATAGGAACTAAATGGGTACTCAGAAATATGATGAATGAGAATGGAGAGGTCATAATAAATAAGGCTAGATTGGTGTGTAAAGGATATGCTCAAGTTGAAGGGATAGATTTTAATGAGACTTTTGCTACTATGGCAAGAATGGAATCAATTAGACTCTTATTATCTTATGCAAGATTCAAAGGTTTCAAAGTTTACCAAATGGATGTTAAATATACATTTTTGAATGGAAACATAGATGAAGAATTCTATATTGAGCTACCTAAAGGATTTTCCATGATAAGTAATCAGGACTGTGTTTATAATCTAAATAAGGCTTTATATGGTCTTAAACAAGCTCCTATAGCTTGGTATAATAGATTAGACAAGTATATATTATGCCAAGGCTTCAAAAGTGGGGTAGTTGATAGTAATTTGTACATTAAGATATATGGTTCTCATAAATTAATAGTGGTAGTCTATGTTGATGACATAGATTTTGGATTTGACAATGAATACATGAGTAGATAATTTTTAGATGTTATTAATACTGAGTGTGAAATTTCAATGTTGGGAGAACTTTCTTTCTTCCTAAGATTATAGATTAATCAACTTGATGTAGGAATATTAATTTCAAAGGTAAAATACATCAAGGATATGCTAAATAAGTTTGATATGTTAGATTTTAAGCCAATGATTACTCTAATGATCATAGGATGTAAGTTAAGTAAATAAGATAACTCACTAAAGGTTGATCAAACCTTGTATAGATTCATTATTGGAAGTATTTTGAACTCCACTACTTCTAGGCCTAATATCATGTAAGAAGTAGGCCTTGTAGGTAGGTTTCAAGCTAATATTATATAATCTCACTTGAAATTAGTCAAAAGGTTCTTAAGGTATCTTAATAGCACCATAGAATATGGTTTATGGCACCCTAAGAGTAAAGAATTCACTCTAAGGACATACACTAATGCAGATTGGGTAGGATATGTGGATGATAGGGGGAGTACCAATGGTGGTGTTTTATTCATGGGTGAATGTTTGGTGTCTTGTTTAAGCAAAAATAAATCTAATATATCTTTATCAACTATAGAAGCTAAGTATATAGCTATTGTTTCCTATCATACTCAAGTAATATGGATGAAGCAAACCTTAGAAGACTATAAGATAAGACAATATGGACTTGTCCTATCTATTATGATAATACTAGTGAAATTGATCTCTCTTAAGAATCCTATTATGAACTTAAAAACTAAGAACATTATTATTATATATCATTTATTGAGATAACAAGTGAGTAATCAAAGTGTTAAGTCAGAGTATGTACCTATAAAAGAACAACTTACATATATTATGATAAACCATTGACAAAAGCAACATTTGAATATATAAGACAAAGCTTGGGAGTCATCTCCTTGTCTATAAAACATTATAATTTAATTGGATAAGGGAGAGTACTTTTTTCATGAGCTTGCTCCATAAGATTGTAATAAAAAACTTCAAGAGT
Organism: Torreya grandis; assembly: GCA_037957365.1. Taxonomy (NCBI): domain Eukaryota; kingdom Viridiplantae; phylum Streptophyta; class Pinopsida; order Cupressales; family Taxaceae; genus Torreya; species Torreya grandis. The sequence continues at coordinate 2,437,081 of JARHVA010002336.1, forward strand.
TCTATTTAGGGACATTGGTCCTAAAAACATGTTTTAGTCAATTTTTATGCTTGGTTTGGAAGGCCTAATAATGAATAATGAAGGTAATGTTTGTATGGAGTGTGGAGATAAATTTATAAAGTTTATTCCATAATTTTTCATGTATTGGATTGGTCACAAGTAGCTTTAATGATCATTTGTTTAGTTTGACCATTTTGCTTAGTGATCATTGCCTCATAAGAGCTCATCTTGAAAATTTAATGCATTTAAGGTATATGAAGCTAACCTAATGTGGAGGTTAGTTTAATTTGTTTTTTCCATGTGTAAAATTAGTTGAGGAGATGTCAAAAATCTCCCATGATCTTTTGAAGGTGTTTTGTCATAGTGATAGGGGTATACATAGGGTATGTATGCACACCATGACTAATTGTAGGTGTCAAATGAATATTGGTGAGTGTTCAAGATGAATTTTTGGCATAAAAAGGTGCTTTTACCTCATATATGTATGTTACAGGTGGTTTCAAGGTTTGAAGATCTTTTGAGATGAAGTTGAGGATTTTTGAAGGCTCTCAGGTATGACAGTCCTTACTTAAGGACTAATAGCTCAAAAATCATTTAATGGTTTTATGGGTTTAAAAAGGATTAAAACCTAAAAATTTGATTAAAAAGTGTATTATTTACCTCTAGGTGTGAGATAAGTTTTAATATTTAGAATTGATCGTAAGGTGGAAAGTTGACCTTGTTCTTTTTTTATGCCCTAGGTTTTACACCATGTGAGTTAGTAACCTTCCCAAAGGAATTTAGGTTTGAGGATACTTTATATATTGAAATGTCCAAAAATAATTCTTGTCATGCATGAGGGATAATAATATTTTACTCCAGATATTAAATTTCAGTTCATGAGGTTGCATACACAAAAAATAATGGGCTATGCAAGGTTCAGGAAGGGCTATTAGGCCTCTAGACAAGGCTAGGTGAGTCAAATGAACATTTTTGGTCATTTTCTCCAAAATTTCAAGTATGATTGTTTTCATATGATTTTCTTAGTCTATTTCAAGAATATTTCATGTTTTAAGTATGGCTTTAAAAAAATTTAGTGATCATGGAGTTGACTTATGAGAGAAAATTTGAAGGCAATCGAGAAGTTTCTTCATGGTTAGAGATGGTATGAAGGTGATCAAAGGCTGATTAAGCCAAGGAGACTTAGGGGGAGTCCCTATTAGTATTATCAAGTTTTATAACTCCTATTTTCTTTATATTTTTCATATCTTGTTCATATAGTAGTGCATGGTCAAAGGAGAGTCTTGTCAATGAGTAGGCTTGAGGTAGTCATGGTAAGGAATGGTATGCATAATGATAGGGGGAGTTTATATCATGTCTCAAAGAAGATAAATTATTTATGTTCTCTTTTAAAACATTTATAAATCCTCAATATCAACAAGTAAGCCCACTTTTTCATCATGTCAAAGGGGGAGAAAGTGTTTGGAGAGGGAAAAGAGTATATGCATAAGCTTTGTTATTAGATTTGAAAACATTTACAAGTGTTGACATCAATGAAAAGGGGGTTATTTTTGAGATTTTTTAAATGATGTCCATAAGGTGGCCAAGATTTTCCATGATTTAATATGTATGAATGGCTCTCAATGATAATGTGTGCCTTAGTGATAATGCATGGACCCTTTTGTATTTGTTTGGTTAGGGAGGATGATGGGTGTTGGTGATGTATTGATCATGTTTGAGGGGTCATATGATGGGTCAAGAGTGCTTGGTATACTTTTATAATTGAAATTAATTAATTATAATAATCTTTTGAAGTTCTATATTCTCCTAGTCATCTTGGTATAAATTTTTGAGTAAGCAAATTGATGACATCAACATTCACATGTGTTAAGGTATCAGAAGAAACTAGTCACATGGGATTGTTCAAATTTTTGCCTAGATCATGTTTTTAAAATTTTAGGTCTTGATATGATGTCTATAAAAAGTTATGGTAGTGCAAATTTGGTCTCCCAGGTATATTTCACTAGTTTTCATAATCAAATTTCATTAAAAAGTGATTGTTGGGATTCAAATATTTGAATTTACAAAAGAAAACTAGTCTACATTATTTTGGTTATAAATTTTGATGTTGGATGAATTTTATATGGGTATAAAAATAAAATTTGTAGATAACTTCAAGGTAAATATAGGAAAAATGATTTGAGGTTTGATTGGTTGTACACCTACATTTATTATTGTCCAAAGTTGACTAAGGGTTTGACCTTCTTCTGCAAATGACCCAAGAAGGGTGTTTGAGTTTTTTATTGAGAGGTTTTGGATGTTTAAATGTAAATTATATATTGTATATTATTTTAGACACCCTAAGTATAATATATATAGATTTTTTAGGTTTTACCAATCTATATTCACTATGAACAATTGCTTACAATTTGAATTTTGGTTTGTTCATGGTGTTTTCATGTACAAGGCAAATGATTGATAGGTTTTGCATATGAAAAGGTGTATAGTGATGAATTTAATCACTTTAAAACGTCTTAAGGGTCATATGGAAATGACCTATGTTCTTTTAAGTGGTATTGTGTTCCTTATTTTGTCGATGAAGTGCTAACAGGATGGATATGTCTCCATGGACCTATAAAGGCTTCTTAGGCCTAATTGAAAGGTGTTGGTTCTTAAGGGTGATATATAAAATATATATATGACCTATGTATATTAAATTGATCCTATTCTAAGTTTTATTTAATATTTAGTGGTTAAGGTAAGTCTTATGGCCCAACTAAGAAAGTGATTATCATGAAGGCTCTATAAAGGGCATAAATAAAGATGAAGATTTCTAGAGTTGATATGCGAAGTATAAAGAAGGGCGAGTATGTTTGGTAGATATATTAAATATAAGATTAGTATGATTGATATTTATGTGGCATATAGGTCATATTTTTTATGTTATAATATTCTTCTTTTAGGATTGAAGATAGAGGATGAGCGAATAGGTGTAGAGTGATCCAATATGTTGTTTTGGATGCATTGCTTATGTGTGAAGGTTTGAGTAAGATTGAAGGATTAAAGAGAGTTTATATTAAATATTTCTCCATAAAATTTAGATTTAATCAAATTTATGTAGGTTTTGATATCATAGGTGTTGTGTGGGTGCTCAACATCTAGGATAAGTGGGTGCTTGTTCATGCTTAGGGATTGGTACTCCTTGTGAAGTGAGCGCTTCACTAAAGTCTTTTGTTTGTGAATTCATTATAGGACTTTATTCCACTTGTTTTCAGACATAAGAGTGGGTTTTATCCCCCATGAGGGTTTCACACATAATTCATGTGTTATGTGCCTTGATCTTTCATAGTTTCCTTATTTATTGTAATAACTAGTTTATATGCTTCATGATTGCTTATATTTATTGATTGAGAGTTTGAAGTTTTGGAATTGGAATTAAATTGCTTGCATCATTTATTCACCCCCACCCCTCTCTATGATCATACCTCTTACAAACATGACATTGAAAAGCATATAATATCAAATTTAGGTATCTAAAAGTAGCCCTCTTTTATTTTAGTATTGAAATGCAATAAAAATATAAATTAAAAGGATAAATATAAATACATGAGTGCAAATAACACATTTTATCTTGGGAGGAGGCTCCAAGTTTTTAGCTTTCTCCAAGAAAACTTGTAATGAATATGCAACAATGAATGCCCATGAAATGAAATTTGAAAATGAATTAATTGACACTTGAAACTTAATATCAGGGAGGGAATATAATTTCAAATGGGTTAACCATGGTTATTTATAACTTTTTAGAATTGATGCTTCCTTTTTGAAACAAGGAAAACAATGAATCCTTATTGAATCACTTTGAAAATGTTTCTTATCACTAAAACCATTGTATAATTAGTGGTTCTAAAATCCTATTATGTGTAACTATGGTTAAACCATGTGTTGAAAGTAAAAATTTACCAAACCTCATGAATCAGTAGTGATTTGAAGGACATTATGTGTCTATGAACCTCAAATTCACTAACACATGTATCTCATATTTTAATTCTAAGATGTTAAGGTGGAAACTATTATCACCAAATATTTCACCCTAGAAGAGGGAATTCAAGCCTCTTCCAAATTTGGGAAAAATAGGAAAACTCCAAGTATGTGGGTGTACCTATGTTGGAAGTGAGCCTCTAGATTTAAAGGCTAGCTCACTGAATATATCTTGAAGTAATTTCACCTATGCTAACTATTTACTTGGGGAAAAGGGATAGAAGTTTCTTGAAATAAACCTATTCTAAAATTTTTATGCACTAATATTTATTCCACATGAACATTATACTTCTTTCAAAAAGAAATAATGCATACAACACTAGCCTAAGAGTCCTAGAATACACTAGCATTAGTATTTTCATATGAAGCTGAAATGCATGAAGAATATCCAAGGTAAGTAAAACTATAGACCAGTTACAGATACTATGGCTCATTATACACTTAAGAGAGATTCATACACTTAACTACACTTCATATGACCTACTAGGATAAAATCACTTGCATCAAACATGGAAGGACTAAGAGAAAACAAGGATAGATTGATATCACTTAGTTATTCACTATACATCTCTTCACACAATTTAAAAATATGAGATATGAATTCAAAATAGATTTCAATTATTGTTCTAAGGAAAAGTGCAATGTCAAAAATAGTAGGTATTTTTCATACATGGTGTGGTGTTAGATTACAAAGGCCAAAATGGTAGCTACTTATAGAACTAGATAAGGAGGGGAAAATAATGAAGTAAAGAAGATCAAAGGTCACAATGCCACATATCAAGGCATGAGAACCAATTAAACTATAGGGGAATGGAGTCTAAAATATAACATGAATGTATTCTAAGAAAAATGTCCATATAAACCCTGATAAACTCTCTAAAATGGTGTAGAGACTATTTAGCTAGCTTTTGTAAAACTACTTTCATCATGGATCATCTCTCAAGCATTTGAAACTAAATTAGGAGAGTTGAAACATATGTTATGAAAGTAATAGAAATTTTCCAACCTACTATATATCTTATAAACACTTTTATTTACCATATTAAATCATTCATTGGTCTTCTGTACCTCAACTCTTCACATCTGGAAGTCACTATTTATCTTAGATCTCGATTGAGCATTCATAGTGGTGTATGAGTCTAAAGTACTTGATATAACATATAATCATTTGATCATACATGGTTTCCTATGTGGCATTCCCTTTCCACATTTCTTATTTCATTTTAAAACATGCCTTTCATCATTTGGAAATGTGGATTCATTTTGTATACCCTAGAGTTTGGTCAAATTTATTCTATCAATTTCCATGGGAGTCTCCTCAATTTGACTATCAACATTATATATTGATCATTTATATATGATTTTCAAATTGAGACACTTATACCACCACATGATTTCTATATATCCTATTATTAGTCCATTTAGTTTATGTGCTTGTACCACTTGGTAGCCTCACATTTGATCTACGCTCCTTGATCTTTGACTTAATATACACCATCAATCTTAACTTGATTAAAAATAATTTTTCCACTTGAAATATTTGAATTCAAGCTCAATATATTTTGTATATTTTGAAATTAAATTTTTAGTTCCCTAAGCTTGAACTTGATGTCCCTATGCATGTCTATCTCTACTAGTTCAACTTTAAATGCTTATATCTTGAGACATCAAACTCATCAAGACACAAAATTTGTAGACGATAATATTGGAACCAAAAGAATCATGTCCATATAATATTTTTATCCTAGAATATTTTCAAATCATACATGTAAAATATACAACTAGACTACCCTATTCATTCATGTTTAACATGCCATGATGGTCTTACCCCCTAAATGACTACAAATGACATAAGACTAAAATAGATCATTACCAATGTTAGAATGGAATTAAATGACATAAAATATACCACAACATACCCTATGATAGTATGTTATACCCCTATATCAATTCTTGACTATTGGGAGTTGACCTATTTTGACTTATGGTCAATATGGTCAATAAGAACCACATGCAGGATCCTTTTGAGTAATTTTAAAATGGTTGAGCATCACTAAACCTCAACCACATTACCTAAATAAACATAAATAAACCACTATAAATGGACATATAAATTCAAAGGTGCTCTTTTGTAAATACCATTTAATTTTTTTGTAAAGTATAAAATTTCAATAGTTGGTGTGTATGTGCATGAACCATTTCCATGCCCCATGAATTAATGATACCTGATAAACTATAATAGTGATAGCATAACTTAGGCTTATGTCCCTAATTTTATATAATTGGTTCCAATATTATAGAGAATATTAAGCATCTACATGCTACCTATGGTAAGATTTAGAACCTATAGCTAATGATCTAATAAATGTGTTCATATGCATTGCATATACCACAAATGTCTATAATTATGTGAATATATTAAAAAATAAAACTATTGTTCTTATGAAATTGACTATATATGCATCACATAGGCCTTAAACATCTATCTAAAATATGTAAATATATATCCCAATCTGATATATAAACCACTATGAAATATATAAATCATGTTAAAAAATGCAAATTATGAACTTTTTCATTCATGAATGCTTAATTAGTTTTTAAATTCTTGCTAATATGGCCCACTTTTGAGGTGAGGGATGTAACATTCAAATCACTCATCTCAAAATAAAGAGTTAACTATATCATGTTATGTAAAAATATGTCATCATGTATAAACATGTCAACATTTATAAAATATGTCAAAATGGTAATGAATGTATCATTGAAGCATGCACAAATCATATGTAATACAAGGCATAAAAATTCCATGTCAAAATAGCTATATCAATTAGGCATGAAATAGTAACCAACACCAAGTAAGATTAAAATAAATGAGGTAAATGATGTGAATCATGGAGCCACACATAAATGGTAGGTGTGTGATGTATATCATGGCACCATAAAACCCATAAAACTTAACAAACTTAGTATAAAATTGTATAGGTATCCACTCATAAGCACACAATGTCATTTCCATGATGCACATAATGGAATCACATACATTTTACACATAAGTCCAAGGTATACATATAGGGGACATGAAAATGTCACAAAAAATAATGAAAATGGAATTAAAAAGGACATTAATGTTACATACATAAGGCAAAGGATATCATATAACAAATGATTATCCTATATGAAAATTCACACATCATTGAAGAATAGAAAAAGTAGTCTAGTCTACACCATCCAAGTATGTAAATGGATTAGCCTAGTAAACTAACATATCCATGTAGCACTATACAAATTATGAGAAACAAAAATATGTATAATTATTCACTATAGTTCAACATGGTGAAGACTAAGTTTAAATAAAATATGACGTGTAATAGTGTGACCTATGGAACAGATGACCCAACATTGGCATGAAGCCTAGGTGTAGGAAAGTACAACATTTATTTATCCATGTATAATTTTTTGGTTTGCATCACACTCATATACTAAGTAATGAATTTGTGTATTAAAAATGATACATAATAAACCAATCATGTGATAAATAACATATATGAAAAAAAATTAATAGTAATCATTTTATACTTAGCAATCCATTTTTAATTTTTTGAAATATTTTAATTTTATTTTATTTTTTGAAATATTTTTAAAATGATTAAATTCTAAGTAATTATCTAATAAAAGTGATTTTCATATATATAGTTCATATACCATGCATTTCTTAAACATCTAGTATATGTCCATGTTCTTCCTACATTTTATACATGGTGTTACTATCATCTTTGATATCTTTAGTAGCATACACATAACTAACCATGCCATATTGTGCAATTTAATTTTATGATATTTATTTTTCTTTAATATGTTATATAATATTATTATCATGCACCTATATAGTGATTATATTATATGTCTTTTCTTTAGTAATAGTTCAATAAATATTTTCATATTTCCATTCTTGTTCTATAAATATTCCTTCTATTGAAATAGTAATAGTCAAACAATTAAAATCAAATGTAACACAATAATTATTCTTACCAAGTGTGACACACACTATCTTTAGTGATCATATCATTAGTATTAAATTATACTCAATCAAATTAATATCAATGCAAAATATATCAAAACATTTTTCAACACCAAGAGTTACTTTCAACTTAATGGATACAATGCATTATTTAGGTTTAGTAATATTATCAAAATGATGATTTTATACCCAATATATTGGATAAATTTCATGTTACATACATTGATTCAATAATATTATGTAATATCAACATCAGTGCATTTCATGTAATATGTGTAATAGTTTATAATCAAAGACTATATATGATAAATTATTTGTAGTGTCTCCCTTAGAAACCATGCTTGTGTCATTAACATTCTTAGGTACCTCTTGATTTTTAACTTCATTATTATTGAAATTTGATTTCTTACTTGCCTCTTTCATTAATACTTGTTTTTTGTGATGCACTTTTTTTTTCAACTTATCTTGTAGTAATTTATGTGGCTATAAATTTGATAGTTTCAAAAAAAACTATGTAACTTTTATTGATGAAAATTTTAATTTTATAACCTTTTTAATATTTTTTACTTGTGAAATATTTAATTTTCTAATTGTTTGTTTTGTTTCTTTTCACTTATTACTTGAAACATGAAATCATAGTATGAGTAGGTTACTTAATTATCTAAGGTGTGATTTAATTTGGCAATGATATGATGAATGTATATAATCTATGATCACATCTATCAATAATAATTTATATCTTTATATTCAAATCCCAAATAATATTTGGATGATGTCCATGATTTTTATGGTATGCATATGAGGGATTGTGATTAAATTATGTGAAACCATATCCATTAAAGTTTCACTTGGTGTTTTATTATCTTATGAAAACTATTTGAACCTATATTTGTAGTTTTATTTTTTTATGGAACCCATACATTATATGATATGATTCAAGGTAAGAAATTATTAGGGTTGGATAGAATGTAATTAACACTAACATGCTTAGGATTCTTAATATATGTATTCTTATCCTAATTAATGTAACATTTAGACTCATTTTATTTTAAAATTTATATATGGATTAACTACCAAATCTAGAAGGGGTTCACAAGTGTAACCCCTAAGCACATCTGATTGAATATGCATATAAAGTCCATCAAGAAGATGCATGGGGGATGGAGGGGATGATTAGGGATATTATGAATATATTTTATTTGATATGAGATGGGTTTCCCTAATTCATTAGATAGTGACAAAATGGGCCTATATAATAAAGTGATGGTACCCATCACAACCTTGGGGTGGGACCAAAAAATCACATGTAAGAGTAATTGGGACTCCACATTTGTATAAGATGTATTACTAAGTAGATTAATGAATTTATCATCATTAATTACACATAGATTTTATACATTTAATTACATGGTTATGAAAAATGTTTTATATTTTATACCAATAATATGTAATTATAACAATCATTGCTTAAATTACAAAATATAGACAATGAATATCCACTATAGTCATGTCTAATTTATTATTTTATCAAAAAAAAAAATGTAAAAATCATATTTATATATAGAAATATGAAATCCTAGAATGAATTAAGAAACCATAAATGCACCCTAGAATTTGGATACATTATAAAAAAGTGGGTTCACCAATATGTTTTACCTTATTTCATCTTAAGTTAGCCATACTATAATATAAATTATTTTTAATATATTTAAATTATTTATTTATTAAAATTAAGCATAAATATGAATTTAAAATCCTAAAACTTATAACTCTTCCACTTGCTAATTTTGGAAAATACTAAGAGAGATAATATACTTAGTGTGTTACTACATTATGCAGGTCCAAGACTAAATTCAGGTGGTAAGAAAGGTAGGAAAATGGATTTTAAATCACTTATACCTTTAACTATAGTTATGGTCATGAGTAAATAATACCTCAACCTCTAGTTTGTATCATTTGATGTCAACAACATAACTAAAAAAAATCATATGAAAGTTTCTAGTTTTTTCAAGTATAAACCATTATGATTGTTTATTTTCTATTTGTGTTTATGATACTGAAGTCTGGGTATGCACACAATACCTATAAATTACTATCCTTTTATTTAAACCCTAGGTCCACTTTATACACTAGATTTAAGTCTAAAAATAGGGAATAAAGGTGGGTTGATCTAACCACAACCACACCTCATTTAATGTCTAAGCATTACCAACATATCCATTATCCAAATAGGGAATTCAAACTACATGTATTTATCCCCATTAGGTTAATGTGTGTAATAGTGATCATTCACAGTATGCAACATATGATCTATATTTTAACACTTGGAAAAAATACAACCATATTTTAGATTTGAGGTTCTTTAGATTTAACTAATACCTACTCCTTATGACTGATTAGTAAATTGGAAATAACAAGGAATTCTCTTTGAATGTGAAAGTGTTTTCATAGGCTTGATATATTCTTACTATATATTAAATATTTTTATGCCTACATTACATTTATAGGGGACTCTTTTCATACTTTATCATGCCATTGACATGCAAAACATATAGTATAACCCATAAGAATGATTTGAATTTGTAATGTGATAGTTTCATTACACAAGATGGAACTACAAAGTTTGGATGATATTATAATTTTGGTACTATATGAGTCTAATGGTTATGTCTAGGAGATAGCAACATTGATATTATTATTTAAAGATATATTAGTATGATAACTAATTTGTTTGGTACATACTATGGTAAATATTATATGTGATTGTTAGAGATAACTGGATGCATGAAAAGTAATTGAAAATGATATAATTTTGAATAAGAGTCATATATATGTATGCACAAGTCATATGGGGTTTAGGTAGGACTAAACTAGCATTTTCAAATATATAATACTAAAATTTAGTACCTATGCTAGTAAAAGTAACAATAGAAACTAGAATAAAATTATAAGTACCTCTGAAACAATTACTATAATTTATAAAAACATAGAGAATAATTTAGATACATCCATAAAACTGACTAATTATATAGGATATAATTTAGTCAATTTCTATATTTATGTACTTCTAGTATGTAATACCCACTCTTGTATCCTCGAGATTTTTACTAAGGGGATTGGAATGATGTACCTTGTTTCATTGACATAGTAACTCTTCATCAAAATATGGAGTACAAAACTTATATAAGTTTATAATTATATAATTTTACATTATAAATAATATTTTTTTTACCAAGTTATATAAGTGCACATAGATTCACAATAGATGTATGTCCACCATATGCTTAGAAAAAATATAAAAGTTGATAAGTAAAAATAATAATCACAATGAATATGTTCAATTTTTTCATGAACATCACTATCTTGAAATATGTAATTAGATGAATATCTTAATGTATTATTGCTCATTATGCATGATAAAATGGAAAATATTTATTAAAAAAAATACATAACAAGGATGGGGGAAGAATCAAAGTCAATGAGTAAAGTAATGAAAATCCATATTACTTTGAATAGTATGCTAACACATGCACATAATATTGGGGGTTTTATAAACTTTGGCCTACCATTTATTTAACATGGAGTAAAATTCATAGTCGCATCATTAACTTTCTATGTTTTGAAGCTCAAAGAGAATGGGACTAATGAATATGGTGATTTGTTATGTAGTAGGGGATCATCTAAATACCCATTATATGACACACTATTAAAAAATGTATTGAATGAAATGTCAAGCGGTATTAGGAAATATTCATGTATTCTCAAGTAATTAACGTTCATAGTGTAGGAACTTATTTCAAAAAATAACCAGTAGTGCTAAAACTAAATAATTATTAAAGTGACAATAATGATCATGCCTTATTTTCATTTGTGTTAATGTTGAAAATAAGGACAATTTTTAAAATGACATGTGTAATATTAATTCCTATGACACATAGCCATGAGGATATAGATGAGAATTTTAGCATATTTTTACAATTATAATGTAAATTACAAACATTATATTTGCCACATGACATGGAAAATTATAAAACATGATAATAAGTGTCAATTATATTCAATCCATATCTTATGTAGGTCTTTTATGATTTTAGGGCCTTTATAGAGACACACTTTTTGGATTGAAACCATAATATTTTGTGTATTATCTGACCTCAAATTTCTAAGTTGAATGTTTTATAAAATGTACTGGTGATGGAATATTTAAAAAATCTATGAATAAAATTAGTGTTCTCTACACAAAATATGGTATATATTGAATTATGGTAAACTATAATTACCTATAGGTAAACCTCTATAATCACCATTAAAATAACATAAAGAGAGAAAAATTTTAAAATGATAATATAAAGACATATTTCACATTGGGTGAAGATTTATCTAGACAGTATTGAAGATTTATAGCATCCAAAAAAAAGTATCTAGAAAAACAAATATGTGGTTTGGATAGACCCTTTGTCAATTATAGAGTGATGTTAGAATATTGATTTTGGTAAAAAATAACCTAGAACATGAATGTGTATTATCCAATAAAGGGAGTCATACCTTTTGATAGGGAAGACTAATATATTGATAATATCCCAACTAATAATGGCATTTATGTTGGGCCTTTATGTGAAATAGCTAAATCAAAATTTAATCTAATGATGGATGTCTGCAAGCTAGTTGATGATGCATGAAAATGGATGGGTAGGGTTTAATAGAATTTTACCTTAAATGTGATGGTGATTATTATTTTAAAAATTATGATAGGTTAATGGTGGTCACCTATTATGAGAGGAAAAAACATTGAGGGTTTGACTTTGGCCTATTTAAGGCTAAATCAATTGTGGATAAAATCAAAAAGAACAATATAAGACACAGATGAGGATATCATCATATAGGCATGATCACTAGAAAAAATGGAAAGCATATAAGATCAAAATACCTAAAAGATGGTATTATTACATTAAGACATACATTACATAACTAGAATATGAAAATGAATCCTAAATATTATTAACATGTTATAAATTTCAGGAATGATACATATCTTTAAAAACATATATATTATCATCTTATCCTATGAAATGGGTAAAATTTGTATCTAATGCACATTACTAAAAAACCTTAATATTAAAATTCTTTTATAAATTTATTTGTTATATTTTTATAAATAGAATATATTAATATTTTTTATATGAATGGAAGATGAATATTTATTTTATAATTTTTTTAATTTATTTCTATTGTAATATTAATCAATATATATTAGAAACCTAGCACCTGTTGTTGTCACTTTGAATTGATGAATTTGAGGAGGTGTTTCAAGTCTCCTCACCCAATTGACAAAATGAAAACACTCTTAGGCTATAGGTGGCCTAAAAAATGGAGTGAATATTTAGAGAGGGTTGGTTCCCTTGATGCTACACCTAAGACTAACACTATTCCTACTCAAATGCAAGGAAAAAGGAGAGAGAAAAAAAAATCAAAAAGGGGTGATGCACCAAATGTCTTGATATTTTCCACTCATTTAAAAGTTCAAAATGAACCATGAGACTAAACTATAGTCATACAATTCTTGATTTGGTCTTATGACATAAGTATTTTACAAAGAGGTTAAGGTTTTTATGCAAGACTAGGAGGGATAGTTATCTTTCAACTTATAATCAATGCAAAAAAACTAATGTAATAATAACTTCAACCTATAAAAGAGACACCAACTACATAGATGCAAGAAGAATGAGATAAAAAGTTATGGAGTGTTGAGTGTGGATCCCTTTGGGGATATCACATGACCTTAGGAGTATGTTTTGGGGGCTTAGAGAGATCCAAAAATATGGGAAGTACATTTTTCCCCACTCCACCTTTTGTGGAACCTTGCTCCACATGTGAGTGGAATATTCCTTGTTCCATCTAATTTCTATGTTTCCATGTTTTATGGTGTTGGTTGTTAGATGTCTATTTTCATGTTGACTTTCTTATTCTGAGGGAGTTGGTTGTTCATTAGAAAATGCATTGCCTTCCTCATTACAAGGAGTTGGTTATGATCACATGATTCTTGGAAAATGTGCCTTAAAAGGTGGAAAGTCAATTTTGGCATGTTCCTTCATGGGAGATATTTTGGATGAGCTTAATGAGGTGTAGCTGAGTTGTTCTTGAGTGGATAATGCTTATCTTGGATAAGCATGGCACAATTTCTCCTCCTTTTATGGATTTTCCCTCATTTTCTATATATATAGAGTGTGGTGTGGCCTTTAGAGGTTGATGGTTTATTTTCAAGGTGTGTCTTTGAGGATTAGATTTAAAGTGCAAACATTTTTACAAAGTGTAGGTATTTATTAAAGGGTGTTGTATAGTAGCTTGTGAGATATAGCATTAAGCAGGTGCAGGTGAAAGTATAGCTTTTTGTGTAGCATTTTCTACAAGAGATTTTTTTATCTCTATGAGAGTTCATTTTAATCTTATTTTAGATTATTGGTTTATTTAATAACTTTCTTGGTAAACCATGGTAGATATGTGTTATGTGTGTTTCATTCTTGTTCTCTCCATTTTACGATTTCATAATATCTATGATTTTGAGGTATATTTATATGATTCATGTTATTTCATAAGTTATATCTGAATTATGGCTATATTAAATCTGATATAAAAAAATTTATATTCATAATAATTGGAATCAAATCCACTGGTTGTGTTTTGTTGAAGTGATAAATCATAGGAAGGCTATTAGCTTGAGTGGGAGATATGGGATAAGAGATTAGATTCATAGTGGAGAAGTTTTATGGTAAGAATTTTGGTTTATGAAAAATGTAGATGGAAGATTACCTATATCAGAAGGAGCTACATCTCCCCTTGGGGGGGAAAGTAGAACAACCTGTAAGTATGAGTGATGTGGATTGGTCATTACTTGATAGGAAGGCATTGGTGGTAATTAGATTATGCCTTCCGTCTTCTGTTGCATTAAGTATTTATGATGAGAAAACCAAAAAAGATGTCATAGATAAACTTATAAAGTTATATGAGAAATCCTCTACTTCTAATAAAAATTTTCTTATAGAAAGATTGTTTAACATGAAAATGTCAAAGAATGGTTTAATAGCTAATCATATAAATGATTTTAATACAGTTGTAAGGATACTCACTTTAGTTGGAATTAAGTTTGATGATGAAGTTAGATCTTTCATAATCTTATGTTCTTTGCTTGATAGTTGGGATAGTTTGGTTATGTTTGTGAGTAATGCAGTACCTACCAAGGGAAGATTAAATTTTGAAGATGTTGTAGGTGTAATTCTTAGTGAGTAAATGCAAAGTAAAATCATAGGTAAATCATCTTCAGGTAATTCTTTACCTATTTATACTAGAGGGAGGCAAAAGGATAAGAGCAAAGGCAACTATGAAAAGTTAAAAAGTAGATCTAAGTCTAGATTTACATCCAAGATGACATGTTGGCATTATGGGAAGAGTGGACACTCAAAGAATGATTCTTGGTCACTTCACGATAAGAATGAAAACAATGAGGAAATGAATGAGGTAAATGTGACATCAGGTAAATCATGTTAGGATGCCTTAATTATTTTTATGGATAGTTTTTTTGAGTCTTGGGTTTTAGATTTAGGGTCTTCTTTTCATGACATCACACATAGGCATTATTTTACTAATTATGTTTAAGAGAATCTAGGAAATTCTTATCTTGGTGATGATGAACCATGTGAGATAGTATGGAAATGTTGTGTTTAGGTTAAGATGTAGAATGGGAACACATGGATCCTTAAGAATTTTAGACATTTGCCTATGTCAAGATGGAATTTGGTTTCAGTGGGGCAATTGGGTAGTGAGGGATGTTCAGTATTATTTAATATATGTATTCTTGAAAATTTACCAAAGGTGATCTTATGATATTGAGAGGTAATAATGTTGATACTTTATATTTGACTAGTAGTGTTAATTCTCTTGATTTAATTATTACAAATGAAGATGCAACTATGTGTCACTACAGGCTCAGCCATATGAGACATAATGACATGGAGAACATAAAATATAAGTTAATTGGATTGAAATATCTAGATCTAGACTTTTGTGAGAATTGTGTGTATGAGAAATAGAATCAGGTTAAGTTCCTAAAGGTTGGACCCACAAAGAAAGAGGACAAGTTAGATTTGGTATACTCAAATGTATGGGGACCAACTTAGGTATCTTCTATTGGTGGATCTCATTATTATGTTACTTTCATTGATGATGCAACTAAGAAATTTTGGGTTTATTGCATTAAAAATAAATCTAATGTATTTAAAACTTTTAAGAAGTGGAAAGGCTTGGTTGATAATAAAATAGATCTCAAATTGAAATGTCTAAAATAAGAGAATGGAGGTGAGTATTGTAGTAATGCTTTCTTTTATTATTATTCTAAAAATGGAATTCATAGGCAAAGGATGTTTCCAAGAAATCCATAGTAGAATGGGGTATCTAAAAGGATGAATAGAATAATAATGGAATGGGCTAGGAGCATAAGGTTACATGCAGGGTTGTATTTACAATTTTGGGTAGAAGCAGTTAACATGGTATTATATCTATATAATAGAAGAACTTTTATGCCTTTGGATCGAGGAATTCTTGAACAAGCTTAATCCAGTAAGAATGTTGATTATTCTTTTCTTAGAGTCTTTGGATGTGAGGCTTTTACTCTCACTAAGAAAGAGAATTGGCCCAAGTTAGAGGATAAATTAGAGAAATGCACATTTGTTGGTTATGGTGAGAATGACTTTGGTTTCCATTTATGGATCATTAAAGATAAAAAAATATTTTAGTCTTGAGATATAGTCTTTAACGAAAAAGTCATCTATAAAGATTAGGAATAGGAATAAGAATAGAAAGAGTAAATAGTTTTGGATGACATTGCAAATGGTAAAGCATCTAATGATTCAGTTCATGAACCTTCTACACAAGGAGCCCAAACTCCTATGGTAAGAAGAGCACCTAAAAAAATTCCTCCTTATTTGAATTATTTATTACTCACCAATAATGGAGAACTAGAGTGTTATGAACAAGCAATACAAGTAGATGCCAAGTTGAAGTGGGAGTAAGCCATGGATGAAGAGCATAGATCTTTCATGGAGAACCAAATGTGGGATTTGGTAAGGCTACCCAAGGGCAAGAGTGCATAGCCAAACAAGTGGATCTTTAGGATAAAAGAAGAGGATGAAGGGAGAAAAAGGTTTAAGGCCAAGATGGTGGTCAAGGAATTTGTACAAAAATTAGGTATTGATTTTGATGAGATTTTCACTCATGTTGTAAAAATGACTTCTATTAGGATTGTTCTTAGTTTAGTTGTAGTTGAGGATTTACACTTAGAAAAGATAGATGTGAAAACTACTTTTCTTCATGGTGATTTGGATGAAGAGTTGTATATGAAGTAGCCATAGGGATATGAGGTCAAAGGGAAGGATAACTATGTGTGCAGACTAAAGAATAGCTTCTATGTCTTAAAACAAGCTCCATGGCAATGATATAAAAAGTTTGATTATTATATGTTAGAATAAGAATATCAAATGTGTAATTTTGACCATTACATGTACATCAAACATTTTAATGATTGTTCCTTTGTTATTTTATGTTTTTATGTAGATGACATGTTAGTTTTAGGAAAGAACATACAACATATTCATATGCTCAAGAAATAGCTTAGTGACTCATTTTATATGAAGGATTTTGGTGCTGCAAAGAAAATCTTTGGTATGTGGATTACTCATGACAAGAAGGAGAGGAAGTTGATCTTATCCCAATCAGAGTATGTGAAGAAAGTCTTAGAAAGGTTTAACATGTTGGATGTTAAATATATGGGTACTCCTTTGGTAGGCCACTTTAGATTACCAAAGGAGTAGTGTCCTAGGACAAAAGCTAAAAATCTTAATATGTCTAAGGTACCTTACTCATCGATAGTGGGTAGCTTGATATATGACATGGTTTGTATTAGATTGGATATTTCCCAAGTAGTGGGAGTTATGAGTAAGTATATGAATGATCTAGGTTATGAGCATTGGCAAGTAGTGAAAAGGATTCTTTAGTATTTGAGAAGAACCATAGATTTTGCATTATGTTATGGTGGATTAGATACCACTTTGCATGGTTATATGGACCTGTTTATGGCAAGGGATATTGATATTAAGAAGAGTGTGGTGGGTTATATATTTAATATTGGAGATATAATGGTTAGTTAGATTTATAGGTTATAAAAGGTTGTGGCTTGGTTAACCATAGACGTAGAGTATGTTACCACCATAGAAGCTAACAAGGAGATGATTTGGGTAAAATATTTGTTTTTATAGTTGGAGCATGATCAAGAAGTTAGGAGACTACATAGTGATATTTAGAGTGTTATTCATTTGGCAAAGAACTTTGCTTTCTACTCGAGAATGAAACACATTCAGTTATATTATCACTTCATTAGGATAGCTTTGGAGGAGAACTTGGTGAATCTGGATAAGATTCATACTATCCAAAATCCTATGGATATGATGACCAAGGTTGTCACATTGGACAAACTAAGACTATGTTTAGATGTGGTTGGCCTTAGTGGTCATGGAGCAGCGATAGATTTTGTTCAGGAGAAATGGTCTCCGATTCAGAGATTGTTGAGTGTGGAGGCCTTTAGGGCTATCACATGACCTTAAGTGTACATTTTGGGGGAATAGATATCTCCACAAATGTGGGGATCACATTTTTCCCCACTCCACCTTTTGTGGAACCTTATTCCACATGTGAGGGGACTATTCCTTATTTTATCTAATTTCTATGTTTCCATGTTTTATGGAGTTGGTTGTTAGATGTCTATTTTCCATGTTGACTTCTTTATTTTAAGGGAGTTAGTTGTTCATTGGAAAATTTATTTCCTTGCTTGTTACAAAGAGTTGCTTGTGATCACATGATTGTTGGAAAATGTGCCTTAAAAGGTGGAGAGTCAATTTTGGCATGTTCCTTCTTGGGAGAGATTTTGGATAATCTTGATGAGGTAGAACTGAGTTATCTTTGAGTTTGTTATTCTTATCTTGGATAATAATGGTGAAATTTCTCCTCCTTCTATGGATTTTCCCTCATTTTCTATATATACAGGATGTGGTGTGGCCTTTAGAGGTTGATGTTTTATTTACAAGGTGTGGCTTTAAGGATCAGAGTCAAAGTGCATATGTTTTTGCTGATTGTAGGTGTTTATTTTAGGGTGTGGTATAGTATCTTGTGAGATAACACATTGTGCAAGTGTAGGTGAAAGTGCAGATTTTGGTGTAGAATTTTCTATAGGAGATTTTTCTATCTCTATGAGAGTTCATTGTAATCTTGTTTTAGATTAATATTTTATTTGAGGACTTTCTTGGTGGATGTATCCCATATTGAGTGAACCATGTTAGATCTATTTTATGTGTGTTTTATTCTTATACTCTCCATTTTATGCTTTCATAATATCTATGATTTGAGGAGTATTTATGTGAGGCATGTTATTGCATAGGTTAGATCTGATTTATGGTTATATTAAATCTGATCTAAAAGTTTTTAAATTCCTAATAACTTTTATGTCTATTTTCCATGTTGACTTCCTATTTTTAGGGAGTTGGTTATTCCTTGGAAAATGTGTTGCCTTCCTTTTTGCAAGGAGTTCATTGTGATCACATGATGTTGGTAAATGTGCCCTTGAAATATGGAGACCCAATATTGGTGTGTTGTTTTATGGATGAGGTTTTGGATGAACTTACTGAGGTGGAGGGTTGTCATATATTGGATAATGCTTAACTTAGATAAGCATTGCACATTTCTCCTCCTTTTCTAGATTTTCCTTCATTTGATATATATACAAGGTGTGGTGTGGCCTTTAGAGATTGATGGTTTATTTTGTAGGGTGTGGGTTTGAGGATCAAAGTCAAAGTGTAGGTGTTCATTACAGGGTGTGGTTTAGCAACTTGTGAGATATAGCATTGTGCAAGTGTAGGTGAAAGTGCAACATTTTTTATAAGAGATTTTTCTATCTCTATGAGAGTTCATTGTAGCCTTGTTCTTTGATTACAGTTTATATTGTGAATTTTCTTAGTGAATGGAGCCCACATTGGGTGAACCATGTTAGATCTATTTTATTTGTGTTATTATCTAATTCTCTCATTTATGCTTTCATAATAATGGTGAATTAAGGAATGTTTTCATGATGCATACTATTACATAATTTAGATCTGATTTATGGTCATATTAAATCTAGTTTAAATTTTTTAATTCCTAGCAACTAGTATTTGAGCCATTAGTAGTGTTTTGTTGAAGTGGTAAATCATAGGAAAGGTTATTAGTTTGAGTGGGAGATGTGGGATAAGAGATCAGATCCAGGGTGGAGAAGTTTGATGGTAATCATTTTAGGTTATGGAAAATGTAGATAGAAGATTACCTATATCAAAAGGAGCTACATCTCCCCTTAGATGGGAAAGTAGAATAACCTATATATATGAGTGATGCAGATTGGTCATTTGTTGATAAGAAGGTATTGGGAGCCATACAGTTATGCCTTACATCTTCTGTTGCATTTAATATTTTTGATGAGAAAACCACAAAAGATCTCATGGATAAACTTAGAAATTTATATGAGAAACCCTTTACTTCTAATAGAAAATTTCTTATGAAAAGATTGTTTAACATGAAAATGTTTGAGAATGGTTTTATTGATAATCATCTAAATGATTTTAATATAGTTATAAGTATGCACACTTCAATTGGAATTAAGTTTGATGATGAAGTTAAATATTCTCTAATATTATGTTCTTTACTTGGTTTGGATAGTTTGGTTATGGTTGTGAGTAATGCAATCCCTACCAAGGGAAGCTTAAATTTTGAGGATGTTTTAGGTGTGATTCTTAGTGAGGAGCTACGAAGAAAAATCACTAGTGAATCATCCTTAGGCAATACTTTATCTATTGATAATAGAGGGAGGCAAAATTATAAGAGTAAAAGTAACCATGGAAAGTCAAAAGGTAGATCTAAGTCCTTGTCTAGATCCAAGATGATATGTTTGCATTGTAGGAAGAGTGGACACTCAAAGAAGGAATGTTGGTCACTTTGAGATAAGAATGCCAACAAGGAGGAAACAAATGAGGTAAATGTGACATTAGGTAAATCATATTAGGATGACTTAATTATTTCTATGGATAGTTTTTCTAAGTCTTGGGTATTAGATTTAAGGGCTTATTTTCATGCCACCCCACATAGGCATTATTTTACTGACTATGTTCAAGAGAATGTAGGACATGTATATCTTGGTGATGATGAACCATGTAAGATAGTATGGAAAGTTTGTGTTTAGGTTAAGTTGTATAATGGGAACACATGGATCCTTAAGGATGTTATACATGTGCCTATATTGAGATAGAATTTGGTTTCAATGCGACAATTAGGCAGTGAGGGATGCTTGATATTGTTACTATAGATTATTAGAAACTTACCAAAGGTGCTCTTTTGATTTTGAGAGGTAAGAAATTTGGTAATTTATATTTTATTAGTAGTATTGATTCTATTGATTTAGTTGTTGTAGATGGAGATGTAACTATGTGGCATTATAGGCTTGGTTATATGAGCCATAAGGGCATGCAAATCTTAAAAGATAAGTTACTTGGATTGAAAGATCTAGATCTAGACTTTTGTGAGAATTGTCTATAAGGGAAATATAAGTAGCTTAAGTTCCTAAAGGTTGGACCCACAAAGAAAGATCACATGTTAAATTTGGTACACTCAAATGTATGGACACTAGCTTAGGTATCTTATATTAGTGGATCTAATTATTATGTTACTTTTATTGATGATGTAACTAGGAAAGTTTGGGTTTATTATATTAAAAAAATTGATGTTGACACTTTTAAGAAGTGGT
Source organism: Torreya grandis (assembly GCA_037957365.1). NCBI lineage: Eukaryota > Viridiplantae > Streptophyta > Pinopsida > Cupressales > Taxaceae > Torreya > Torreya grandis. The sequence continues at coordinate 2,458,986 of JARHVA010002336.1, forward strand.
AAGCCTTGATTGAGAATGAAACAAGTCTCAAGTTGAAATTTCTCAAATCAGATAATGAAGGTAAGTATTGTAGTAATACTTTCTTTAATTATTATTCTAAGCATGGAATCCATAGGCAAAGGATGGTTTTAGGAACTCCATAGCATAATGGGTTATCTGAAAGGATGAACAAAATAATAATCTAATGTGATAGGAGCATGAGGTTACATGTAAGGTTACCTTTATAGTTTTAGGTAGAAGCAGTTAACATGGTAATATATCTGATTAATAGAGGACCTTCTATGCCTTTGGATGGAGGCATTCCTAAACAATCTAGGTCTGGTAAGAATGTTGATTATTCTTTTCTTAGGTCTTTGGATGTGAGGATTTTTATCTCATTAAGAAAGGGATTAGGACCAAGCTAAAGGCTAAATCAGAGAAATGCACATTTGTTGGTTATGGTGAGGATGACTTTGGTTTCCATTTATGGAGCATTAAAGATAGGAAAATATTTTAGTCTAGAGATGTAGAGTTTAATGAAAAAGTCATGCATAAGGATTAGTTACAATAATAGGATCAAGAATAAAAAGAGTACAAAGTATTGGATGACATTATAGATTGTAATGTATCAAAAGATTTAGTTTAGGAACCTTCTACACAAGGATACCAAACTCCTATGGTAAGAATATCTTCTAGGGTAAGAAGAGCACATGAACATTTTTCTCCTTTGAATTATTTATTACTCGCTGATAATAGAGAACCAAAGTGTTATGAGGAATTAATGAAGGTAGATGCCAAGTTGAAGTGGGAAAAATCTATGGATGAAGAGCATAGATCTCTCATGGATAACCAAACATGGGATTTAGAAAGGCTACCCAAGATCAAGAGTGCATTACCAAACAAGTAGATCTTTAGAATAAATGAAAAGGATGAAGGGAGAAAAAAGTATAAGGCTAAGATGTTTGCATAAAAATTAGGTATTGATTTTGATGAGATTTTCTCTCCTATTTTAAAAATGACTTCTATTAGGATTGTTCTTGGTTTAGTTATAGTTGAATATTTGCACTTAGAATAGTTAGATATGAAAACTACTTTTCTTCATGGCGATTTGGATGAAGAGTTGTATATGAAGTAGTCATAGGGATATGAGGTCAGAGGGAAAGATAATTATGTGTGTAGACTAAAGAAGATCTTATATGGCCTAAAACAAGCTCCATGGAAACGGTACAATAAATTTGATTATTTTATGTTGGAACAAGAATATCAAAGGTGTAATTTTGACCATTGTGTGTATGTCAAACATTTTGATGATACTTATTTTATTATTTTATGCTTGTATATTGATGACATGTTAAGTTTAGGAAAGAATATACAACATATTTATATGCTCAAGAAACAGCTTAGTGACTTATTTTCTATGAAGGATTTGGGTGATGTAAAGCAAATCTTTGGTATGAGTATTTCTCTTGATAGGAAGGAGAGTAAGTTGATCTTAACCCACTTATAGTATGTGATGAAACTCTTGAAAAGGTTTAGCATGTTGGATACTAAATCTATTGGTATTCTTTTGGCAAGCCACTTTAAAGTATCAAAGGAGTAGTGTCCCAAGAAAGAAGTTAAAAAGATTAAGATATCCAAGGTACCTTACTCATTGATGGTTAGTAGCTTGATGTATGCCATGGTTTTTATTAGGCTAAATATTGCCCAAGCAATGGGAGTTGTGATCAGGTATATGAGTGATCCAGGTTATGAGAATTGATAGGAAATTAAATGGATTCTTCAGTATTTGAGAAGAACCATAGATGTTGCATTATGTTATGGTGGATCAAATGCCACTTTTCATGGTTATGTAGACTTGAATAAGGTTGGGGATATTGATAGTAGGAGATGTTTGATAGGTTATATATTTACTATAAGAGATAAAGTGGTTAATTAGATTTCTAGGATACAAAAGGTTGTGGCTTTGTTAACCACAAAGGCAGACTATGTTTCTAGCATAGAGGCTAGCAAGGAGATGATTTAGTTACAGGAGTTGTTTCAAGAGTTGGGATGTGAGAAGGAAGTTGGGAGACTACATAGTGATAGTTAAATTACTATTCATTTGAAAAATAACTCCAATTTCCACTTGAAGATGAAACACATTCAATTATGTTATCACTTCATTAGGACAACTTTGGAGGAGAACTTGGTGAATCTAGAGAAGATTCATACTAGCTAGAATCATGTGGATATGATGACCACAGTGGTCACATTAGATAATTTAAGACTATGTTCAGATTTTGTTGGCCTTAGTGGTCATGGAGTAGTGATAGATTTTGTTCAAGAGAAATGGTCTCCAAGTGGGATATTATTGAGTGTGGATCCCTTTGGGGTTATCACATGACCTTAGGAGTACATTTTGGGGGCTTAGAGAGCTCTTAAAATATGGGGAGAACATTTTTCCCCACTCCACCTATTATAAAACCTTGCTCCACATGTGAGTGGAATATTCCTTATTTATCTAATTTTTATGTTTCCATGTTTTATGGAATTGGTTACTTGATATCTATTTTCCATGTTGAATTCCCTATTATGAGGGATTTGGTTGTTCCTTGGAAAATGTGTTGCCTTCCTTATTGTAAGGAGTTTTTTGTGATCACATGGTGTTGGCAAATGTGCCCTTGAAAGGTGGAGACCTAATCTTCATGTGTTCCTTCATGGATGAGCTTCTGGATGAGATTTCTTAGGTGGAGGAGGGTTATCACATGTTGGATAATGATTATCTTGTATAAGCATTACACATTTCACCTACACCTACATAATTTTTCTTCTCATGATTTGCTAAACCATACCCTTTAATGAACACCTGCACTTTACAAAACACCTATTATATGAATGGAGGATGAATATTTATTTTATAATTTTTTTAATTTATTTTTGTGGTAATATTAGTCAATATATATTGTAAACCTAGCACCTATTGTTTTCACTTTGAATTGAACCCTTTGAGGAGGTGTTGCAAGTCTCCTCACCTAATTGACATAATGGAAACACTCTTAGGCTATGGGTGGCCTAAAAAATGGATTGAATCTTTAGAGAGGGTTGGTTCCCTTAATGTTACACCTAAAACTAACACTACACCTACTCAAATGTAAGGAAAAAGAGAGAGATAAATAAGAAAGAAAAAAGGGGTGATGCACCAAATGTCTTGATATTTTCCACTCATTTAAAAGTGCACAATGAACCATGAGATTGAACTATAGTCACATAATTTTTTATTTGGTCCTATTACATAAGTATTTTACAGAGAGGTTAAGGTTTCTAAGAAAGACTAGGAGGAATAGTTATCTTTCAACTACTAATCAATGCAAAAAATTGATGTAATAATAACTTCAACCTATAAAAGAGACACCAAATACATAAATGCAAGAATAATGAACAAAAATTTAATGAGAACATAAATAATCACTTGATTAGATCAATTTTTGATGAATTTGAACTAAATACATAAGTAGAAGAAGACAAAATTAAGTATTCATTGATTCAATGGCATGAAAAAGGAGCATGAATTCTCCATACCCATGTGAAGGATGCATTTAAAATCCATTTTAGGCCAAATATATAGAATAATGGAGAGAGGGAGATAAGGTGGATGTATAGGAAGTTCATGAATACTACCATAGTCCTCTTTTCATTTAAAAAATAGAAGTATTTTGCCACTAAGTAGAAGGTGTTTTCATGTTGTTTCTCAATGTACCAAGACAATTTTTGATATAGATATCCTTGATGGATGGCATAGAAAGGTCATCATATCTGATTTGATGCTTCTTGAAACTAATCTCTTCTCTTAAAGTTACAAGTCCACTTCTTGAAGGGAAGTTACAAGTTGCTTCTTTAGCACATGGCATTCTTGACCTCTTTGATAACTTACTACACCATTTTTATCTCTTTAATACATTTCTCACCTCGTTGAAAGTGAAACTTTAGATTAGACATCTTATCATCCTGGTCTTTGTCATTATAACCTAAAACTTCATGTTCCAACTTGTTTGAAGTAAATAAGTGCAATGATGGCAAGTTTATATCCTCATCCAATATCTAGTTCTTGTTTGAATATCGATAAAATAACTTTTAAAATTCATGTATATCTTATATAAGATCATACAATATTTGTGTAGGATTAAAAACCATCTTTAATGAGTCTTCATAACTTACTAGCAAGTGGTTTATAGAGGGTTGTAAGTGTTCATGCAATAGGAGCTCTATACAGGCTTAAGAGTTGTATTTGAAACTTTTTCATTCTTCAGTGTTTCAACATTGATGTTTAAGGTGTTTAAAGTCTTTTTATGAGTCTTAGATAGTGTTTCCAACCTAAGAAAAACTTGAAAATTTGGTAGTGATAGGTACTTTCTTTTGAAAATCCTTAACATTAATAAGTTCCATGTATATAACCTCTTCAACTTTGCTTAAAAAATTAAAATCAGTTTGTTTATGACCTATATAATGTATCAAGGATTCCATTAGTTTATTATAGGAGTGTCATGATGTTTTTTTTCCATTGGTGACCTCTAGAAGGTTTATAACCTTGATTTCTATCCAAATAAAAAGGCAGTCTTGACATGGCCTAGTGTTTTATTATTTTTGGGAAACTAGGGTCTAGTTCCTAAATAATAAAGGGTCTAGAGTAAGGGGAAAAGTACAATTAAATAAAATAAAATAAAATAAATTATCAATTTTATTAAATTAATTTCATATAGAAATAAATAAACATATCTAGAAAAATAAGCTGAAATGAATGACTTGGGACTTGGAATCTACTACACAAGACTGGGAAGATGTCAAGAACTTGGATCTAGCTTTCATTTTATGAAAGGATAGGAGCTATAAAATTAAAAACCCTAGGATCTGATGCTATAGTCCTCTTCTTTTACTATTGTCCCTAAGACCTAAGCTTTATAGGATTTGTCTGCTATCTCTGTGTGAACTTGTAAATGAAATTTTGGGGGCTAAATATCGATAGAGCTCACTATAGGTCTATTTCAATCTCCAAACCCTAGGTTTATCTACACACATGAAATAAACAAATAAATCAAAATCATAATAAGTAAAAAGTAGGTTAGGGTTAATATAATCACATGATCTAAAACTCCTATTATCCTTATCATTGCTTACATTATCCCTTAAGCTAGGATCTCAGATGAGGTGTAATTCTCCCTTAGGGAATGTGCATAATCAATGTGCATGGTAGATGCAAGAATGAACTTTTGCCTAGGCCCTTCCTTGATCAATCATGTAATTCTATGTGTCATGTATAATTTTGAGCTATACTATTGACTAATTTTAATTATAGAATGTGCCAAAGTAGTAAGTGTTAGATATAAAATGCCTTGTGAAGTATTTTATATAAGATACTCTTTATTTTGAATTTGGGAACTTTATTCACATTTGGATGACATTAAAAAACTTAAGGACAAAGCTAAGAAAGGGGTTTTGACTCATTAAGCAAGGGAAACTAATTGTTAGAGCTTAAAATGACCTTGGATAAGAGCATTGGAAATGGACACCCTAGGGTCTAGCGCTATAGTCTAAACCCAATGCTCCTATCCTATAGGTTTAGGACCTAGGGGTGGAATTAACATGATAAATATGACCTGGCTGAGGTGGAATGACTATTTGAAAGGCTCAAGATGACTAGGAATAAGCAAATAGGTGAATCAAGCATGAAATAAGACCAAGATGAGTAAAATGAAAGACATGGCTAAATATGAATAAGGCTCAGAGTCTCCTATAAAAGGATTGTGAAAAGACATGATATGTGTGGTTGTTTGACCAATTTATGGTGTATACATTATCCCCCCTTTTATTCTAGTGATGCAAATAAATGAAGCACTAGAGTAAAAGAAAGAAAATAAAATGTGTACCTGAACCTACATGCATGGAGATGAATGTAGTCTATATAATCTATTAATCTATATAACCACATTTTTTATGACCTATCATGCCATGTATCATGTGAAAAACTATAGATCAAAACAATGTTCTCTGCACTATGCTTATAATCTACTATTTGGGCTTGTAATTGTGTCATGATGTATGAAGTTATATGTGTGAGACATGTAGTGTGTACATGCCCCCAAATATGGTATCTAAGTTTGAATCTATATCAAAGTCACTATGAATCCATATAATCTAAACCATTGTATCTAACTAGTATGTGTATTTGTAAGCTAAAATCAATGTGGATCCATATGATTTGAACCATTGTATCTAAATAGTTTATATATCTATAAACTGAAGGTATGTCCCTCTAAATGTCTTAAGTAATGCTAAGTGACCCATATAATCTAAATCACTATATATCTTGACTAATTTGAGCTAAATATGATAATCTAAATATTGAATGTGTATAAACCATGGTATATCCACCTATGAGTGTGTATAGGCATGTTGAGTAAGTGTAGGAATAGGAAATGGTAGCCCCCTTTTGGGGATAGGGACAAGATCTTATGATAAAGGAATTTTATCCAAAAGTGATGACTAGTGGTGTAATGATAGAAACAAGGTTTGTATAGTTTGAATTGATTGAGAAATTATTTAATTTATTAGACTAAGTTGTTTGAAAGTTGAATGAGCTTTTGATTGGTTATGACTAAGTTATATGTTTGGGTATAAGATAGGTATAGAGATGTGTGTACCATAGTAGGTAGATGAGGTATCAAGAGAGCAAGGCTTATGTGATTTTGAAGGTATCCTTTTTATTATTCTATAGAACAAAATGGTTTTTAAAATATAGATATGGAGTTTTGGCTATGGGTAAAATGGTATTTTTGCTTTGAATGAGAAAGTTGATTGATATAGGAAAATTGGATTGATTCTTGATTCATTTGCACATTGACTAGGTTTAGATTTGGAGCTCCAGAGTAGGAGATATGCCAAGGAGATGAGCACCTATCATGACCTAATTTGAGTAGTTGGCAGCCCAAGTGGAGGCTGGTGGTGATGTTACCTTGGTAAGTAGCTAAAATGCATGATTTTTGCCTATTTAGAAGCCTATTTTTTATACTTTTGAGTTATTTAAAGTAGCCTAGGACATTTTTCACAAGTTATAACACTCCTATCTATGAGTCAACACTCCTATCCAAGGTTAAACACTATTGTATAGGTTTTAGTGCTCCTTTCTAGCACTGGTGTCCTTTCTACAACACTATTGTCCACTGGGCCTAGTTTTTTGAGATTTTAATTTATTACCTATTGTTGTGTAGTTTGGATGTTTAGTTTGGAATGGTTGACTGATATATATGTTATTTTTTGGTGTTTTTTAGGGTAAGGTATGGATGAGAGAGTTCCATAGAGGTCAAATGATGGAGACATTGAGGATGTTACCATTGTTTGCTGATGAAAGAGTTGTGATGGATAGGGTAGGGTTGGGTCATGTGTGTGACTTAGGCACTATGTAGTGGGATAGGTATTTGATTATTACCTTATGTGGGAGGTGTAATGTAGATACATGTACTTTTTGGCTTCTTATAGGGGAGACTACTGTGACACTGGTGTTGATGTTGGAAAGTGTACACTTTGGCAAGGAGTCACACTCCTGCCATTTCCTCACAACATGGAATCTCCTCTCTTGCCTGTGGGATGGTGAAGCAGGAGAGGAGAGTCTCTAGATAAGGGCTAGCTCCCTTTGATGTATCGATGTTATTCCAACAAGAGCAAAAAAATAGGTATATATAGGTATATATAGCTATATAAACTGGGGGGAAGAAAAGGGAGAGAGATGCAGGAAAAACAAGCCTACTCTAAAAGAGGTGATACACCAAAAACAAGGGTCGACCTTCTCACCTCCACACTCAGGATCAAACAAAAACATACATACACTGAGACTTGGTAGAAAAGACCAGGCTGCTAAAAATGATAGGGAGGTTCTAATGAAAAATACAAGAAATAGGGACTCACCAAGATGATGGGAAATAAATACTAGAAGTGACCTCCTCTGTTTCTGCACCCCAAATGGAACTCCACTCCTGGCAGCAATAGACAATGGCACTTTGTAGATAACAAGTTTATTGGTGTTGAACCTATGAGAGCATCAAGAAATAATGACTGGACACAGACCAACATTCAAGGCATACACAAAAAAATCCATCCAAGAAAGAGGTAAAACTATCTTTTATTTGATCCAGGCAAAAAATTTGCAGAGCTGCGCTCTTACAAAAATGTGAAAAGATGATTACAAAATGACCAAGTCCACAACTTATATGGAAAAGAAAAGACAAGAGGCTCATTGGCACCCTTTTTTTCAAGTGGCCATGTCGCATCTTCATTGGGAAGAAGAAAAACACTGTTGGTGCATCATCCTTCTAGAAGAGGCCTGCTAGAACCATGCTGATAATTGACTTTTGTTCCATTCTGTCTTGTCTAGTCATTTGGCCCCTTGGGCAAACTTTCTTAGCTGGTCACTACATTTGAACTCATTCAAGTTAACATTTCACATTTTGTCTTTAAAATAAACTGTTACTTCCTTGTGCCAGCTTCGATGTCCTCCTTAATGTCCTTGTGCTTTGCTGGCTTCTGGCCGCTTGTAAACTACTTTGTGGCCTGCTTTGTCTCTTTTCTATTGTGGTCTATTTTTCTATATTTAAAGGCAAATGGCTATATGGATTTGCTAAAATTGACATGTTCTGGGATGTCCTTGGGTCCATGTCATCGGGCCAGGTGGCAGTCGAGTCCACGCTAGCTTTCTGCAACTTACTTAAATGGTCTGCATTCTGCTTGACTGTTGGCAAGCTTTTGCAGACTGTTGGTGGGCTTCAAAAATCCTGTGGGCTTTATGTTAGCCACGGGCTTTGAATGGCTTTCACGAGCTATGAATTTTTGTGGACAAATTATCTGTGGGAAATTCCCATGGGCAATTTGTCTGCAAAAATTCTGCCCGACTGTGTATAAACCGCAGACTTTTGTCTGTAGACATTTCCCACAGACAAAAAGTTTGAAAAAATTCTTTTTCACTGCCTTTGTTAAGCTTGCCCTCCGAAAGGGATTTTTTACTTAGCTAAATTTCAAAGATTGGGCCACGAATTTGGAAAAGTCCACCTGCACTCCGCTAGGGCAATTTTTGCTGCTGACTACCCCTAGACAAAAGGCACCCCTTTAAACCAAAATCTATTGAGCCAATTTATGTTGAACCAAATAGCTTTGAACTAAAGCACTTTGAACCTTTGAACTGAACCTGTTGAACTAAGAGGTTCAATGATTCAATGGTATGAAGGTTTAATGCTGATTGAACTGAGTTGTTCAAACCGAGCTAAACCAATGAACCTGGCCTTAAACTAAGCAACCCAAAAAAAGACTAGCCTTTCATAGCTTTTGAAGAGGGTGACCAAAGTTTTACCAGAGGGGCAAAATTGGGTCAACAAATTGGTGACTCACAGGGTAAGTGTGCCTACTATGCTCAGGACCTAGTTGCCTTAGATATCCATTGGGTACGGAGTCAGATGCAGCTTGAAAGAATTAATAACAGCCTGAAAGATACTAGGATCAAACACCTAAAGCTTTCACCCCAATGAAAAAGGAAACACACAAGACTAAAAAACAACATGTGCAACTGCACTTAGGGAAAATAGGAAAAACAACTGAAAACAAACTATTATATACAACTAACCAAGAAAATTTGCCTCCCTCCTAGATCGAAAGGAAAACTTCTCAGGTCCCCTTCCTGGTAAGAAGACTCATGGCGGTAGGGAAGTAGCAAAATGGAACAGAGAATTGGTGACTTGCTCCTCTTGCCTATCACCTGCATTGGCTGGAATCCAAGTGGATCAAAATCAAACATGCCTCTGACATATATGTATTCTGATTGTTCCTAGAAGCTTGTTGAATGCTGGTCCCTGATATTGGTGCTCCTCACCAAGAAATCAATGGCTACTGGCTCATCACCATAAGCCTCTTGATCTATGCAATTCTTATGCAATATATCATGGTCCAACTTGTTTCCTTCTGCCTCATTGAAAATCTTGTCAGACTCATCCTCTACTTCCTCTTGGCCTTCTTAAAGAAGGGCGAATGTGGTGATGTCTAAAAGGGACTCACAAAATGACTACTCATCCCACAAGACTTCACTTTCCTATTTAAAGCTCACTTCTTCAAGGCATTCCTCCAAGAAGACAGACCTCTCCTTTTCCTCTTTGTTGATCAGGACTTCTAGATTTTCAAAAATATTCTCCTAATCTTCCTCTTTCTCAGGTTCTTCAATGTAGTCATCCTCATCAATACAACAAGTAAGTTCATCAAACTAAGGGGAAGAGAGCTTACCATGCATTTGTTCCTCCTCAAATTGCTAGAACATCTGCATATATGCAAGGCCTACATCTTCTCCATTGCTAATAACGTCTCCACAAGGAGTATCAATGACAATTTTTTCTTTGTTGTCGCACATAACATCCTCTTGAAGACTTATAGATTGGATTTTTTGCTCCTCACCTGCCTCTCGCAAAATAGGTTCTTCTTTGAGAAGGGACAAAGTGGAGAAAACATGTGGAAGAGGAAGTAATCCTTGAGCTAGAATCAAATGATTCTCCTCTCTCCACTTGATTAGCACTTCATCAATATCAAGGATGGCCTGATAACTCTTTTGGAAATGTGTAGGTGGGGTGTGTTAAGGCATGGAATGTGCTATTTGGTCTGAACCATCCACCACACATTGGCTGAGGAATTTCTCTTTAGACTCCAACTCAGCAATTCTCCTACTCAGATCTTCTTGGAAAAGCCTTTCCTAGAGGCTACCAACATCAGCATAGGCAAGCACAGCTTTAGCATCTTCAAGGTTTTGAGAAAAACCTTGCTTTTCTTTTTCCTCTTTGCTGCCCCATGATTCCACTGTCTTCCCCATATTTAGGATCTCTGAATTAAAATTCTGCCCCTGCGAACAAGCAACAACTTTGTTTTCCACAAGGTCCTGAGGCTCCTCCACAAGGTCTGTAAGTTTTTTCTCTCCTTCAAGAAGCAGCTTCATCCGAGCCTCTAAATCCTCAATTTGCTTGGCTAGGTTGTCCTGAAAGAGTCTTTCTTGGAGGTTGTCAGCATTATCCTCTCTAAAGCTTAAAGCTAGTTCCTGGCATTCCTTCCTCCAACTTGGAATCTGCATATCATGCTGAAGGACTTGGGGAGGTTGGGGAATGCAATGAAAACACTATTAATGTGTTGGAGGAGACTTTAGAGGAGAGACGTGCTAGCTGATGGTATTTTCCCCAATGGGAGATTGTTCTGATATCATCTAATGTTGGAAAGCTAGGCGCAGTGGGTTGGGGGCAGGTGTATTTGATGAGCTGGAGTGAGCAAGTGCAATCTGATAAAATAGGTTTGGTGCAAAAGAGGGGGTTTTTATAAATGAGGAAGGGGCATGCAAGGTAGACTGCCTTAGATAGATGGATTTCTCCATTTTGTTACCTCCCCCTCCATGGATTTCAAGGCATGTGCTTGCCTAAACAAACACTCCTCTTTATACATCAGCTCCTATTGATATATGTACTACTCTTCCACCCTATTAATTTCCAATTCCAAGGCTACCTCCCTTTTCATTGCAATGTAACTAGGAGAACTACTTGAGGGGATTCTCTGAATATTTTGAGTCTGATCCAAATTATATGAAGGAAAACAAAACTCATGATTTTTTGCAAAAGAAGTATACATACAAGAAATGATTCCCAATTGCACCAGGCTACTTAACTAGTAGATTTAACTTAGAGTCACCAAATGCTAGAAAATTAAATGATCTGCTATAAAAGGACCAGCATCAATCCTAAAACTTTACTTCGTTATCAAATTGTGTACCATCGGGCATGCCAGAACTATTGACATGCACAGTGTTGTATTGGTGGTTCCTCTACTATAATAGGATCAACGACTAACCCTACAACTTTTTTGATTAAAAACTTGTGGTCCCACCAGGCATGCCAAAACTGTTGATGTTGGAAAGTGCACCCTTTGGCAAGGAGTCACACTCTTGCCATTTCCTCGTAACATGGAATCTCCTCTCTCACCTATGGGACGGTGAAGCAGGAGAGGAGAGTCTCTAGATAAGGGCTAGCTCCCTTTGATGTATCGATGTTATTCCAGCAAGAGAAAAAAAATAGGTATATACAGGTATATACAACTATATAAACTGGGGGGAAGAAAAGGGAGAGAGATGCAGGAAAAACAAGCCTACTCTAAAAGAGGTGATACACCAAAAACAAGGGTCGACCTTCTCACCTCCACACTCAGGATCAAACAAAAACATACATACACTTAGACTTGGTAGAAAATACTAGGCTACTGGAAATGAGAGGGGGGTTCTAATGAAAAATATATGAAATAGGGACTCACCAAGATGCTGGGAAATACATACTGGAAGTGACCTCTGTTTCTGCACCCCAAATGGAACTCTACTCCTAGCATCAGTAGACAATGGCACTTTGTAGATAATAGGTTTACTGGTGTTGAACCTGTGAGAGCATCAAGAAACAATGGCTGGACATAGACCAACATTCAAGGCATACACAAAAAAATCCATCCAAGAAAGAGGTAAAACTGTCTTTTATTTGATCTAGGTAGAAAATTTACAGAGCTGGGCTCTTATAAAAATGTGAAAAGATGATTACAAAATGACCAAGTCCATAACTTATATGAAAAAGAAAAGACAAGAGGCTCATTGACACCCTTTTTTGCAAGTGGCCATGTCGCGTCTTCATTGGAAAGAAGAAAAACACTGTTGGTGCGTCATCCTTCTAGAAGAGGCCTACTAGAACCATGTTGCCAATTGATTTTTGTTCCATTCTATCTTGTCTAGTTGTTTGGCCCCTTGGGTGAACTTTCTTAGCTGGTCACTACATTTGAACTCCTTTGAGTTAACATTTCACGTTTTTTCTTTAAAATAAACTATTACTTCCTTGTGCCAGCTTCGATGTCCTCCTTGATGTCCTTGTGCTTTGCTGGCTTTTGACCACTTGTAAACTACTTCGCGGCCTGCTTTGTCTCTTTTTTGTTTCAGTCTATTTTTATATATTTAAAGGCAAATGGCTATGTGGCTTTTCTAAAATTGATGTGTTTTGGGATGTCCTTGAGTCCATGTCATCAGGCTAGGTGGTAGTTAGGTCCACGCTAGCTTTCTGTGGCTTGCTTAAATGGTCTGCAGTCTGCTTGACTATTGGCAAGCTTTTGCAGACTATTGGTAGGCTTCAAAAATCCTGTGAGCTTTGTGTTTTGTTATTTTCCTAGGCTTTATGTCAGTCATGGGCTTTGAATGGCTTCCACAAGCTATGAATTTCTATGGACAAATTGTCCATGGGAAATTCCCGTGAGCAATTTGTCTGCAGAAATTCTGCCTAACTATGTATAACCCACAGACTTTTGTCCACAGACATTTCCCGCAGACAAAAAGTCCATGAAAATTCTTTTTTGCTGCCTTTTTTAAGCCTACCCTCTAAAAGGGCTTTTTTACTTAGCCAAATTTCAAAGATTGGGCCGCAAATTTAGAAAAGTCCCCCTGCCCTCTGCTAGGGCACTTTTTGCTGCCAATTG